>OX377618.1:103017138-103535965 GCA_947397865.1 Polietes domitor
AGGAAGAAGTCGCAAGGTGTTAAATCACAAGATCTCGGTGGCCAATTGTGATCACCTTTCGAGAGATAACACGGTCCGGAAACTTTTCCCGTAAAAGAACAATGGTTTCGTTGCTTGTGCTATTCCGCGGTTCGTCCGCTTTCGCGATTTGCTCGCACCACAGTAGTTTTTAATAGTAATCAGTTATTAAGTATTCACAGATCACCCCGTCATTTCGCCAAACCACAACCGTTTACCGAATCCCGACATCACCTGTTTGCTGAATCCCGAAGTCACCGAACGCTCGAAAACCATCCAGGCATACCAGGCCCCATCTGGCACACCAGGTCCTATCACGCACACCAAGCCCAATGTGGCACACTAGGCCCCATCTGGCCCTACAATAATAATTCAAGTTCGCGATAATCTTGAAATCACCAGCCATCGGCTAACCCCTTAACCAACGACCAGGCCAAGCCAAGTTCGCGATAAACTTAAATCGTCTGTCATAGGCTTATCACCATGACGTTCTGCTGTGACGAAACGGGACCTTCAATTAAGTCACAACCAGTGGCCTACGAAGCTTTTCATTTATATTGTCGAATACACATGTAGATTATAATATAGAATTTAAACAATAAAGATTTGGATTTGTACGGCCAATGCTAAATCACTTGTGTTCTTAATTAAGGTTTGTGGGTCCTTGAGTTGACCCTGGAGACGACTACCTCAGCCCTTGACAAACCTCACGTTACATATTTTTTGTATTTAGCGGAGTAAATAGGTATGTACAATTGGAATAGTGTCATATAATTATAATTTATACTACTCGAAACATTACTTTCGTTTCAATAAAAACTAAATTAATAATAAGATTTAGATATGTGTTTATTTGTTAAAGAAATATGCAATAGGCTGCGAAATTCGCCAAAAAATCGTTTGTAGTAAAAATATATTTATTTTGACAAACAATTCCCTAATAAATGCTGCAAAACGTTCTCAAAACCCACCAGCGAAATCATTGAGCAGTTTCTTCTCGAAAATTTGACATCGAACGCAAGGCGATGTAGTTCCTGGTCATTCGGTTTTGCGTTCTACTGAAGTTTTGGCCGTATTTATACAGTTAATCTACTGAAGTTTTGGCCGTATTTATACAGTTAATCCAAAGAATGATGAATGCTTTTACTTGCGACGCATCGTTTGAGTCACTTCGAAATATCCATGGTGTAATGTTGCCAACACTTCGTGCTGGATGTCAGGAGCTCAATTTGCTTGAAAACTATACGCATTGGGATACGATAATCGCTGAAGCAAGTGTTTCTGCATTCCCAAGTAAAATACTAATATTATTTGCGATCATTATTGCCACATGTTTTCCATCAAATCCACGTGAATTGTGGGACAAGTACAAGTATGTCATGTCAGAAGACATTTTGCATCGAGTTCGTGTCCGTTCAGAGAATCCCCATATTGAGAAGAATGAAGAGATGCTCAAACAGGCTTTGGTTTTGATAGAAGGCATGTGTTACCTCATGTGTAGCAGTTTGTTAGTCAGGTTAGGAATGCCATTGCCAGATCGTCGACCATACGACCCTTTCGAACTAGAATTGCAGCGTGAACGTGAATGCGACACAAACTCATTAAGCCAAGGATGTAGATCACTTAAACTGAACTAATCGTTGGTTCATTGCATTATTTCAAATCTATCGACTGTGTAACAAACGCAGATGAAGCAAGCAACTATCCAACTGAGTTTTTGAATTCATTGGATTGCCACCGCACAATTTACAATTTAAGGTTGTTTCAGTTGTCATCATACTTTGCAATATCAATCAACCAAAATTATGCAACGGAACGCGTTTAGCGGTCACAAAACTCATGAGCAATTTGATTCACGCAAGAGTAGTAAAGTAAAAGTTCAAAGGTGAGGAAGTTTTCATTCCGAGAATTCCAATGATTCCAACCGATATACCATTCGAGTTTAAGCGAATCCAATTTCCAATTCGTCTTGCAATCGCCATGACAATCACTACATCACATCGAGTGTTTGCGTCCTCAGTATGGAGAATGAATGTTTTTCACACGGTCAACTGTATGTCGCATTTTTCCGTGTTGGAAAACCATCCACTTTGATCGTTTTCGCACCTGACAACAAAACAAAATATTGTTTATCACAGAGTGATTCAATGAGCGAAAATACAATTCAAAATCGACACGACCGTAACCCATCCAGCAAATATTGACCACAGATTTTCTGCAATTTGAAATGGCGTAGGATAACGCCTGTGAAACGAAGTTCTCCGGGTCCACTATAATGAATAACACCTACATGCTCTTACTTATGCACATACATTTTATCATTTAATAGTTCATATACTATTCGCATTTTTTTTTTTCAAATAAATGTGAATTACCTGCACCGATAAATAAATAATTGAATAATTTGAAGGCAAAACAACGTTTGCCGGAACAGTTGGTATATAATATAAATTAAAAACAAATATATTTATTTATTATTATTTAAATTGAAAATATACAAAATTAACAGTTATAAGTAATGAAATAAACTAGAAAGGTGTGTTCCCCGATGCACGATTCCAATCCGCGACCTTCTGGGGGCAAAATGGACATCGCTCTCATTTACATATGCAAATACTATTCGCGAATATGGGATATGAATATATCAACATAACATTATCAACTTTTTGGAAGTAGTTTAAAAGATCTTCTTCAAATGCACATTGGGATTTTGGGATGTGACATAAATGTACTTAAAATTCTAGTACTTAGTACTTATTCATAAATCAGTAAGAACAACTTTAAGTAAACAAATTCTATTATCAATGTATAACATGTCTCTAATACACATACATACCTCCAATTCTGAAAGAAGATCTTTTTTTTCGACTTCTGTTGCATTCTCTTTTAATGTCTTCACAGCAACAGTTGTTACCCCTTCAGTAGCTAAAATAAACAATAGGAATATGTTAATTTTAATTGCTAGCGAATAAATGATTAAATTACGAATTTATATAAATATTTTATTGGTTTGCAAAATATTTTGGTTGGTTTGCAAAATATTTTGTCACTGCATCACAGAAATTTAAAGTATTCATTTTTAGCATTGTCTTAGAATAACTTATAATAGGCCTGTTCGATTGGGAGTACTAGCTCACAGTTAAGAGACTTGGTAAGGTGGCAACATTTTTATCCATTGGATTTACTTAAATAATTCAGAGATAAATACCTGCACCTGCTACTTTCTTGCTTAAGCTAGTAAGCCCAGCAAACATGCCTAATATCTATATATATAAAAATGAATCTGTGTTTGTAAGTTTGTATGTTTGTTCTTTATAGCAGCCTAAACTACTGAACTGAAAATAGGCTATACAAATTTTTGATATTTTCAGTGGGCGTGGCACCTCCCACACAAATTGGGGATTTATTCGTTTTTTATAAATTAGCATATTCGAAATACTGTTGCAGCTAGAGTCTTGGATTTTTTGAAAGTTCACTGTTAGTCTGCACAGTTGTGCCAAAAATGGGCGGTATTGGAATAGTGGGCGTGGCACCTCCCATAAAACGTATTATCGAATATCAGTAGGTGTTATAGACCTAGAGTGCTGAAATTTTGTGTGAGTTGATCCAGTGTAAATAGTTGTGCGAAGATGGGCGGAAAGTGGGCGTGACCCTTCCAATATGAAATTAAAACCGGTTTTAGAATATTTCGACACCGAGATGGGCGGAAAGTGGCCGTGGCCCTTCCCATACGAAATTAAAACCAGTTTTTGAGTATATTCTACACAGAGATTCCTATGTTGTTGTGTGAGTTAATTTAGTTGTAACCTGCTTAGACAATATACAAATGGGCGCGATTTGAAAGATGAGGCATTTTTGATTTGAATTTTGTAAAATTACACGTTTTCTGTGGATTTTCTTAGCACAATAGTAAAGAAAGGTTATAAAAAGAGAAATATTCATTCGTCAATAGCCGACTTAAGTCAAGAAAACGGAAATTATATTATTTTTTTCGTTTTTTGATTATTGAACAATTTGATTGATTTTCTATGTGTTTTGAATGTAATGTAATGTAATTTCTTATTACAAATGAAGTTTTTTGTTTAGGTAATGGAAAGGAGGAGAACACACTTAACAAAAAATCAATTTGATTTTGACATTTTTTCCATTATTCGCCGTAAACTAACGATCTCCATGGAACATATTCCATTTCTTTAGTATCTCAGGGAAGAACCTTGATACATATATTACCAATCAGGACAAAAATTAATATGAAAGTAGATTTTAATTTTACCGTTTGTTTGTTTTTGCCTGGCGAAGCGGGCGTGGGTTCAGCCAGTATATTATAATATTGTTACCTTGTGGTCAGTTTTCAAATTTTCAATTTCATCTTTATTGATTTTCGTTTATACACACTGTGGGCGTCAAAATAAAATAAACACGAAATATACTTTTAAACATTGTTTTTTTTTTTTACATTTTGATAAAAAAGGATACATATAAAATAATATTGCAATATTCATTAGTATTTAAATAAGAATTGAATTCATTAACATTTTAGACAAAAACAAACTTCCGTTGGGACATAATTCACGTTTTTCTAAAAAATACCATATTTTACGCGTCAAAATAAAGTAAACAGCGCAATCTCCTTTACGCCAGACTTCATTGAGTTATGAAAATACTCTTAACTCTTAAAGTTTTTGTGTGTTTTTTCAGGGAAATGCCAAATTATTGCTAAAACCTAAATTCAGCAGCATAAGAAGAAAGTAAAAAATTACGATGGGAAAACAAACATCAGTGGATCATAATATATTTGCATCAAAAAGGCAAATCTTTCCGTGAAATAGATCACATTGGTGGAAGAAACCATTGTACTGTAAAAGAAATAGTAGATAAATGTGCCACACATCACACATTGAAAATTTATCTGGGGTGTTTGATTTATTTTGATGCGTAAAATTTTGTGTCTTTTAATAAAACGTGAATTATTTTCTGACGTAAATTTGCTTTTGTCCAAAATCTTCACGATTTTAATTCTTATTTAAATACCAGTGAGATTTGGGTTTGTATAGAGGTCATGTGAAGAGTTCCTTGGCTCGCTTATTTACCTACTCCGAAGAACCTGTAGAAAAATGGACTTACGAGCAAGTCCTTAGTCGACTGGAGCGTTTAGAAGAAATTTGGAAGGAGTTTGGTAGAAGTACAGACGAAATGTACAAATACAAGAATGAAAATGACTACTCTGACCCCGGTGCTGACTTTCACACGTATGAAGACAAATATGTTGCAGCACGTGGCAATTTTTACTCGTTAAAGTATAAGCATGCTCCAAGCACACCTTCAACTAACATTGGTGCTGTTGATAAACTGGCAGAACCACAAGCTGAATTTTTAGAAAAAATTGGTGCCACCACTTCATCGAATACTAATGATCATCAATCAGTATACCAGGCACTTATAAGGATTGGTCTAGTTTCAAAGATCTCTTTAAGAGTACTATTGATTCAAAGTATACGTTATCAAAAAGTCAGAAGTTTCATTATCTGAAATGTTTGTTGAACGATGACGCTGCGAATTTGCGATTAAAAAGTAATAAAGTACACATACCATCTTACAAGCATCTCATTGAGTTGCATATGTAAGTATGTGTATATTCATGTATAGTTACCCAGCAATACTTCTGCCGTGCCAACGCTCATTTGTTTTAGTTTTTTTCTTTTGTATTTTTTGTCTGTAATCAATATTTGATTTGAACTGGGATATTGTCCTGGCTCAAGACCATGTTGCATCTATATTTAATAGAATGCAAATTTATTTACAAATGGCATGGTGAAATTTTTTGGAATTTTTGGACAATCGCGCAGAAGAGCTGGAACTCTGTCAACGTAAGTCGTACCAGTCAAATCAAGCTCATTCATCAAGACCTAGAGGTAACTCCGCAAAATGTTTGGTGAGTAGCGACGGTGATCCAAATTCATGTTGTTTTAAATGCCAATCCACTGTCGCCGTCGCTGTCGATAATGCTGCCACCGATAAATCGCCAACTTCCGAGGCGTCAACGTCAACTACGCACAGCTGATGTGCCTCTGCTACTCCTTGGTCAACGGTAGCTAATGTTGCAAATCCTCTTTCATTATAATCCCTGCATTCGATGTCACGTGCGAATTTATTATGCCAACCGCTATGATTAATGTTAAAAATCGATTTGATCAAATAGTACAATGCCGCGCTCTACTAGACAGTGCATCCAAGCTATCATACATCACCGAAAACTGTACACAACGTCTGGGTCTTACTAAATCTCTCACTAAAATCTGGGTCAGTGGGATCTAATCTGTACATGCTGATACTACTCGTGGTGCATGTCAAATTAATGTGATGTCTCGTGACTTAACATACACTATTTATGCTGTCGTTCTTATTTTGCCTAATATAACAACATTGCTTCCTAATTCATCCTTTCGCAACAAGTCACAAAATCTCATCAAAGATTTAACATTAGCTGACCCAAATTACAATATTTCTTCGCCCATCGACGTCATTTTTGGTGTCGAACATATATGGAATATGTTTACGTTTGACCGACGTTATGATCCTCATGGTAACACCATCGCCGTATCTACAATATTTGGTTGGGTCGTTACGTATGAGAAAAACCTCATCTGCTCTAACCAAATTATGACGTTGGTCTTCACCGTCGACATTGATCGTTGTCTCAGAAACCTTTGGAAAATTGAAGAGCCTGACTGCAAAATTAAATTGGACCCAGATGCTGCGCAGGTGGAAGATCACTTTCAAACTACACATGCTCGCGATGAAAATGGTAAATATACGATTCTACTCCCATTTAAATCCTCCTCGGAATGAAATAAATGAAACGGTGCAATTTGTTTGATTTTGATTTTTTGCTGTTGAAAGAAGGTTACGAGAGATCCAAAACTTTGCGAACAATACATCAATTTTATTCGTGAGTATGCAATATTGGGTGCGATTGAAGTTTATTTTATTTAATTAACACTCAATCCTTGAGATTTGGTGTTTAGCTAATGTGGATTAAGACCAGATTTTCATTTCGAATCAATTGATTCTCGTTACTATAAATTTTACATTTGTTTATAATTAAAGTTTCTTATTACTAAATGCAATTTGCTTATATTTAAGATTTCATATTCAATATGATGATTCATGCATATTGTCTTGTTGGTTGTATATTACGTATATTAGTGTGGGTAATTGATTCAAATTATTATGTTGAATTATGAGTGGCGTGTTTTAGGTTGTGAGAAAATAAATGTGTGTATTGGTAGAGTGTGCAAAGGGAATCATTCAAACGGAATCTGCTGTTGACTACTTTTTTAGACGACATAACACCCCCAGACTTAGATTGGACATCATTTCCTACAGGATTTTGAGGGACATTTACTGAGATTTGTTTATGATTGATCTTGCGACACTTGAAATGTAGATTTACCATTAATACAACAATACTTATCTATATTGTAATTACAATTATATAAGTTACATTGTTCTGTATTTTTTGTTTATATGTAAATTCTTTTATCATTTCGGTATTTTGTAATTGTTTATAGTTTATTTCTTTTAAGGATACATCTGTGTTATTTAGCATTTCAATCTTTCTTATTGGGTTTGGTATAATTATGGTATAATATTGGTATTATATAATTATCCAGTAAAATTTTACAGTTTTCAATATATATTAGGTAGTTTCCTTTAAGTTCAGTTGGGAACTTATTACATGTTTGTGTTATATTTAGTTTAATATTTATAGTTATTACTAGCTGACCCGGAAAACATTGATTTGCCTTCACATTTTATTTATTTATCGGTGCAGGTAATTCACATTTATTTGAAAAAAAAAAATGTGAACAGTATATGAACTATTAAATGATAAAAGTATATGCATAATTAAGAAGTAAGAAGTAAGTGTTATTCATTATAGTGGACCCGGAGAACTTCGTCTCAGAGGCGTTATCCTACGTCATTTCAAATTGCAGAAAATCTGATCAATTTTCCATTGGAATTGATTCTTTTTTTAAATATTTGCTGGATAGGTTACGGTCGTGTCGATTTTGAATTGTATTTTCGCTCATTGAATCACTCTGTGATTGTTTAGTTATTAGATATATTTATTGTTACCAAACGTTTGTCTGCGACTGTAAAATGCATAATATACCCAGCGATCAAATTAACAGGCGGTCATTGGCCACTGTTATCTGTTAGCTTGTTATTTTATATATTAACTCGATGCGATTTATTGATTGTCATGGCGATTGCAAGACGAATTAGAAATTGGATTCGCTTAAACTCGAATGGTATATCGGATGGAATCATTGGAATTCTCGGAATGAGAACTTCCTCACCTTTGAACTTTTGTTTTAGTATTCTTGCGTGAATCACATTGCTCATGAGTTTTGTGACCGCTAAACGCGTTCGGTTGCACAATTTTGGTTGTTTGATATTGCAAAGCATGATGACAACTGAAGCAACCTTAAATAGTAAATTGTGCGGCGGCAATCCAGGTACATCCAATGAATTCAAAAACTCAATTGGATAGTTGCTTGCTTCGTCTTCGTTTGTTACACAGTCGATAGATTTGAAGGAATGCAATGAACCAACGATTTGATTTTGAATTGTTCAGTTTAAGTGATCCACATCCTTGTTATTTGCCAATTGTTCGAACCAATTGGCTTAATGCGTTTGTGACGCATTCACGTTCACGCTGCAATTCTAGTTCGAAAGGGTCGTATGGTCGACGATCTGGTAATGACATTCCTAATCTGACTAAGAAACTGCTGCACATGAGGTAACACATGCCTTCTATCAAAACCAAAGCCAGGTTGTATATCTCTTCATTCATCTCAATATGGGGATTCTCTGAATGGACACGAACTCGATGCAAAATAACTTCTGACATGTCATACTTGTACTTGTCCCACAATTCACGTTGATTTGAAGGAAAACATGTAGCAATAATGATCGCAAATAATAGGCGTATTTTACTTGGGAATGCAGAAACAGTTGCTTCAGCGATTGTCGTATCCCAATGCGTATATTTTCAAGCAAATTGAGTTCCTGACACGCAGTACGAAATGTTGCAAGTAAAAGCATTCATCATTCTTTGGATGAACTAAAAAAATACGGCCAAATGCTTCAGTAGAGCGAAAACCGAATGACCAGGAACTACATCGCCTTGCTTTCGACGTTAAATTTTCGAGAAGAAATTGCTCAATGTTGTCGCAGTAAAAAACTCGTTGGCCGTTCTCCAGATGCACTGCCAAATGAGTAACAGTCGGTCGTAAATGGGAAATGAGAATATACGCCAAATTGGAGCTCCGTTTCTCGGAATCATCAACCGGTTCGCGTTAAAATTCATTGCGCTGACCTTATTGATGATTTCATTGCGCCGACTTTCTGGGATAAATCTGCGTTCATCAATAATATCTGCTCCAAATGAAGTCATTTGAAAGCATCCGTTATATTTCTGAGTGTTCGATAGAAAATGAAGTGATTCTGGTCTTTCGCCATGAAGCAAAGAATGCAATGGCTCTGGTGGTAATTTAACCTACAGTGAAATTCAATGCTCCGTAAACATAAACATAATCTATTTTACAGGATTTGAATGAGATCCCGCCAGGATGGTGGACTCGTTGGTTCTCAAAGACGGAATCTTGTGAGAAGCCTGAGTTGTATGGTTGTTGTTGCACGCAAATGCAAGCAACGAAATCACAAGTAACGCAAAGTAACGGAAGTAAAAGGCGTTTACTTACGCGTAGGTTTCTTTAAATAAAAACACTGACGGGTTCGGGGTTTGAGAAGTATATTTTATTATTTATTGACTCGGTGGTCTTTGGAAAATCACTTGTACCTTTTGTGAAACAACAAAGCAAAGTGGACATCACAAACATATTAAGTTGGCCGCAATCCTGGTCTACCAGTGTCAGGGATGACACTTAGTCGTTGAGATCGATCAAGTCGATGTCATCATCGACAGGACCTGATCGATCGTCAACATGCCGGCCCATTGCACGGGTGCAACATTATGGACCCCAGCCAGCTGGCCCAACGCCGACACTATCTGCTGGACTAACCGTTGAGCGTCTGGTTTGGGGCTCTCCACGTCCAGCAACATTTGCTCCTGCCTCTCCTGCTTTGGCTTACGTTGGGGCTGGGGCTTTGGACGTTGCGCCTGAGATGGTTGCTGCTGACGAAGACGCATGCGTTGCCTCGGGTGGTACGGGGAGTTTCCCAACATACCAGCCTTAATCTGAAATGGTCCAGCAAAGTCGACACCAGAATATGTGAATGGTAATGACAACGATGACCATTCCAATGGTATAGCAGACATAATCTGGGTCCGTATCCTTTGCTTATACCGAACACATATTAAACATCCGTGGACACATTTCTTAATTAACCGTTTCAGGCTGGGAATATAAAATTGATTTCGAACAGTACTCATCGTAAGGGACACGTCTGCATTGACGAGTACTTTATGCACGAATCCGAGAAATATTTGACAAAGTTGAGATAAATTCAGATTTATTATCGGAAATCTCTCATCGTATGTCATTGATGCATTGGCGAGTCGCCCATTAGCTCGAATCACACTATGACCATCTAGGAAGGGATTCAGGGCGCGCAGAGTACTCTGTCTCGACAAGGGCTTTGAGGTACTCAGCTCATCATATTCGTGGGTAAAATGGGAGCATTGTGTGATCAACACCAAGACCATCTTCGCGTGAGTAAGTTCCGCTTGAGAAAGCGTTTTTCCCCGACTGGCCTTAATACCAGATTTTTTGCATGCCGCACAAATAAATCTAAACATATAGGTAATGACAGATAAGGCTCGGGGATAGGACGAAAATCGATAACAGAGACTCTTATTTATTTGTGTGGAGAAATGAATCCTTTCTTCTGGTGCAGTCTGAGACGGTGGACTTAATATTGGACAATTATTCTGCGACCTTAGGAGCCAGGCTGGACCGTACCACCATCTTGAATCTAGAGAATTACATCACCGAGTGCCAAGATTTTCCCTATATAGAATTCTTTGATATGGGCGATCGGCCCATACCAAATCGTGGTAAATAGATTTGGCGGTACATTTCCTCGATGTCACCATTGAAGACATCTGTACAAACGCCAGTTTAAAATCACTGTCATGAGATCTGTTTGCAATGTTGGCTTATGTATAAAACATCGTTTAACGAACTTTTGGTTTTACGAGAGACATTAAATACCACCCTTACTTTTGTGCACTCACTTTCTGGTCGAGAACCCGCATGATGTGGCAAATAATATGAGAAAAACGTTCCCTTCTTACAAACTTCTACAGATTCGAGTATTCAACCAGGACATTGTTATATATCTCTGCGAGGTCCTTGTCTCTCTGCAACTTTACCATATGTCCGTACTGTCTCTTTGCTACGAACCTGGAGGAGTCCAAGAATACGGTATCTGGAAATTCCTTTTTAAAGGGTAATCTCACAACATTTGGCCGTCCGATCGTCGGTACGTCGTCTTTTTATACATGTCCTCACAGTATAAATTAAATTCGGACGAAACTGGAGTACGTGAGACCTCCTCCTGTTGCCAAAATTCTCTTATCAATGATATATATATATATATCGTCATCACTTCTTGAAACAACGTCCACTGTGGTAAGTGGCACTTCCTGTTGCCTAATGGGACCATATATATACCGTCCATAAATAGAATTTTACGCTACCATATTTCCCAGCACGTGCTTCCTGTTTCCTTCCAACACGATATATGGAATAACATCACTGTCCAAGAGCATATCAGCTTGTGCTGAAATGAGGAAACCCGGGTCTGCCAAATTTAAATCACTCACATCGGTGAGCTCTGAGATGGGAATCGTTCGCGTAGGTAATAAGCTTGTTAGATTCCTGACTACTATGACTTGGGTACTCAGATGAAAATCATACTTTTCAGCAAACAAATCAACGGTGCAAATCTTATCCGAATTTGCAACTACTGTACCGCCCAGACTACTAACCCTATAGTTCGCATTCTGAGTCCTGATCCCGAATCTCTCAACTATCCTGCTTGTCAAAAAGGATTTTTTTGACTCAGAATCTATGAGTGCTCGTACGGTAAACGTTTCACCTGTATATCGAATCTGGATCAAAGCGGTCGGTGACATTATGTCATCCTGACCTACGGACAAATGGGTTTGGACATTGTTTAAATGGTTCGATTAGATTGAACTAGATGGCCCTTCTATAGAATTATTTGCACCGACATGATTCGTCTCCGTCCGGACGGGATTGACTGAGGACAATTCCCATAATGCAATTGTGCCGACGGGCAATTTTGTCGAACATCCCATTGTCCTATTTCGACATCGTGTGTTGTCAGAATCGCTAGGAAGTCACTTATCGTTGACTGAATTCTGTTTATATCCTGACCATTTTCCGTTTGTGCTGCTGGAATGTTAAAAAATATTTCCAGTTGTTTGTCGACTAAAACTCTCTTATTCTCATAGCGGGCCCGAAGGGCTTCCCAAGCCAATGGGACACAGGATATTTATTAACGATCCTTCCAGCTTCTCCTTTCGTCTTATTACGCAAATGATATAACTTCTGAGCCTGAGTCAGGCGGGGATGATTCCCATATATTGCCGTGAACATATCTCTAAACGCGGGCCATTCCTCATAACTTCCATGGAAATCCTGGGTATCGCAAGGTGGCACCTTAATACAAAGTTCTGAAGTATCCAAAGTCGTATTCACAGGATAAATAGCGGAAATATGAAATAGTGACGCGCTCTTGGCGACAGTCCTCCGTTGGGTATTCGTATGACCTCTCTAACCCTTCAACATATCCATCATACTGGCCTTTGTTTTATGATACATGTCCCTAGTCGACTCATATGTTTCTATAGCTATTTGCTTGAAAATTCTATCTATAATTTGGTCATTAGCAAGGTAGACACTCTCATAAGCATTGCAGGCACCATGCCAGTCTTCTTCTAATGCTTCTAGTTTAGTTTCTAGAAGGGAATCGGAGAGTTCTTTTTCAGGGATATTTGCGAATATTGCGCACACTTTTAGCAAATTATCCGACTCATACTCGAATTTAGTACAAATAGCTGAACCTATGTTGCCGTGTACCTTGCTTTTGAAAAAAAAATATATTTATTATTTTTTTTTGATGCACTGATATGCACTAGCCGGGAATCGATCCTGGCAACTTCAGCTTACAAGACGCACTCACTTGCACTAGACTACGAGGGCAGTATGTGTATATGAGCTTATATTTGTTGTCTCACTACAAAATTGTCTCTTCTGCTGACACAATTAACAGTAGAGATTATATATAATTAAATTTTATTGAAAAACATTTATTTGAAATTTTTGCGCCAGCCGGGAATCGAACCCACGACTACGAGTTTACAAGCCGCACACACTTGCACTACACCACGAAGGCTTACTTCTATATGTGGTCAGTATGCTTATATGAAGTTTGCATTTGCCGTATTCTACTACAAAATTATTCGCGTTTTCTGTTTACACAAATAACAGAAGAAACTATCACGAAAATTTAAAGATATAAACGAAATCCTGCCAGGATGGTGGACTCGTTAGGTTCTCAAAGACGGAATCTTGTGAGAAGACTGTGTAGTGTGGTTGTTGTTGCACCTAAATGCAAGCAACGAAATCACAAGTAACACAACGCGTTGTTTCCTTTAAATAAAAACACTGACGGGTTCGGGGTTTGAGAAGTATATTTTATTATGTATTTATGGTCTTTGGAAAATCACTTGTACCTTTTGTGAAACAACAAAGCAAAGTGGACATCACAAACATATTAAGTTGGCCGCAATCCTGGCCTACCAGTGTCAGGGATGACACTTAGTCGTTGAGATCGATCAAGTCGATGTCATTATCGACAGGACCTGATCGGTCGTCAACAGGATTCAATTTTGAAATTGCATATATTTTATTCTTTAGATTAGGATAGTAAATTTGCTTTCGTAAATCCTGGTAAGTTTTTTCTATACCCGGATGGTTATTATCGAACCTATGATGCTTAGCTATTCTTTCTAGCAAATCCTCGTATTTTGCATCTATTTGTAACTTAGAAGTCAGTTGTATAAGTTAATAAAAGATCCAGACGTTGTACTTTGTTGATGAGTTTATTAGAACTAACCAAAATGTATTTTTCAATGCAAAGTGTCCAAAACCATTACCCTCAAACGTTGACCAATCATGAATACACGCTAAGTTTCCACAGCCAGAATATGATACCTCAACGGACGTCTTTAGTACGTTCCCAGCCGTATGAACGAATATGCAATTCTCGCAAATATCATGCAGTCAGGCGCCCCTCTCAAATGGAGGCCGTCCTCAGTCTTCGTTAGGTCAGTTTTTATTGCCGAATTTATCTTCACTTCTTCTCGCTTTTTTAAACAGCGCTTTATCAACAATGTCGCACCATAGCAAAGAACGAATAAACTCGATATGTTTCGTTCTTGCATTCAGCCACCGTATTCTCGTCAGCGAAGTTTTATTATTAGTTTTTAGTTATCTTTTTGCATGAAGCTCACAGTTAAGATACTTAATAATAAAATGATCTATCTTGTAAAATCTTAATGTCAGATACACTTATATTGGTGGAGTGCAAATTGTTTATTATATATTATATGTCATCATTGTCCAAAATCATTGGATTTGTAATATTAGCTTTAACCAGAGTTATCATTAAATTTTGAAGGTCAAACATTACCATTATATTTCTTGGCATTAGAATATCAAACAAGTTACCAGTGTCAATTTGGCGTCCGCCAACATAGTTAATTAATTCATGTATTGATCTGAATTTGCTTATTATGTTATATTATTATATTAGTGTTTCTAGTTTTAAACGGGAATCCTGAAAATCATCAAAATCTGGCGTTCCTGCAATAATTTTTAACGCTGTTCCAATGAAGTTTAGGCTTCTATCTTGTCTGTGATGAACATTCACAACCTATAGAAGTGTTTTAATATGTTCGGTATAAAAGTCAATAGTTTATTCATGTGAGGAAATAGATCGTAGATATGTAGTGAGGTTCGTTGTGGGTCGAAGATATCCAAAATATCTATAAATTGTCACGATACCGTCCAATACCGGGATATAGTCCGAGTGGGAATAGTCAATCACCCTCGAACTAACGGATGAGTAGAAGTAATGTCGACCTACAACGAAATGACAACATAAGGATATTTATTTCAAGTTGTCCTTATGGACCACCCTGCCTCTAATGAGAGCGGTAGTTCCCATATCGGTTTCTATGATAGCCTCCTCGTACAATGGAGGAAGAATCTGCTATTATTGACGAATACCTTTTCCCCGATTTGAAAAGTTCTTTTCTGTTTAGTTCTGTTAAAATTTTCCAATTGGAGGCTCTGAGCCTCCTGAATTTTTTCCTTTATTTCTTCCTTTAATTCCAATTGCGCAGAATTGAATGATGTCAACGGGTCCCATAACAGTTACAGAGTGAATGGTTCTGTTGTATTCGACATCTAGCAATCTCTCCTAGAGTGCTGTAGAATCACTCCACACCATTAGAAGTACTATGTAAGGGAGGAGCGTTGGCTATTTGAATAGAAAATCTGTTTCTCAGAAATGGGAAAGGACCTCTGGGCGATTTATTCAAGATTTAACAAGTGTGCGTCCAATCTGGATAAATACCCACAATTGGATGAGCTTGCTAAGTCTCCGGAAGTTTCAGGCCAGAAACGTAAGAGAACGACGAGGACGGCGTCTGCTAAGCCCTCGTCTGTGAAATCTGGTACACTTAACACCATTGGATCGGATGGTGTTGTTTCGGTGGCCTCGGCTGTTCCTGAGGCTAAGGCTACTGTAGTCGGCAGGTCAATCACTGGGGACGGTGATACCCCGACTTATGCTTCGGTTGCTGGGCCGGTGCCTGATGTGGCTGATCAACCGCAAAATCAGACGCCAGTTGTAGCGGGTCCTTCTCTGGCCCGTGTGAATGCGACTGGTCGGCCGGACCCAGTTGCTGTTGCCGGTGGTGTCCGTCCACACCGTTCTGGAGGAAATTCCGGTGGATTGTCCATGGCTCCGGAAATGAAAATGGTTTTCGTTTCCCGTTTCGCTACTTCCGTATAAAGACGTTTAAACTGAAGTCATCCTTTGCCAAAGTCGGGCATCGTTTAAAATTGTTGGGAAATTTTCGACAAGCTAATTGTCCCCTCATTCTGGCCATCTAGGGCTTTTGTCAAAGAGTTTGTGGATAGGGTTGACAATCTGGCGCGTCTCCTATCAATGTCAGCCACTATTCCAAAAAACTAAGCAGCTCTTTTAGTGTTGGGTATCAAAATGTTAGAGGCCTAAATACAAAGTTAAATCGTCTATTTCTTGATAGTTTCGATTTTGACTTCTCGGCTCTAGCTTTTTCTGAGACCTTGTTGAAAGATTCAATTTTGGACTCCGAGGTTTTATGTGGGAAATATGTTGTCTTCAGGAAGGATCGAGTAGGGAGAATAGGTGGTGGTGTTCTTATCGCGGTTGCTAATGCATTCTCATCTGAACGCTTTATTCTGCAAGGGTTTGATGACATTGAATTTATTGCAGTCCTTATTAACATGGGACGTAGTAAGTTGTTTGTTACATGCTCTAACATTCCTCCATCATCCGAGTTATGTGTTTACGAGAGTCATTCGACTGCAATTGGTATGGTTGTCTCCAGGGCGAGTGATTCAGACCATACTATGATTTTAGGAGATTTTAATTTACCCTCTATATCTTGGCTTACCTTGCCAGATGCTGAGGCTTTAACACCGTTGACGTCAACTTTTGATAGGGATGATTGGCCCTCGCAAACAGTTAGACTTTTTGCTGATCTTAACTTGTCGCAGATCCTACCTTGAATATATCGATGTTGTACTCTGGTGAATCTTCTCCCTCTAGTTCGCAAGATAATCGAGCCTCTTTCTGTTTCAAGAGAACCAATTTCGAAAAGCTTAATTCACTTATTCAGGATGTTGACTGGAATTCTGTTTGTAGCTGTCGTCACTATACTGATTTTGACATTGTCGTAGATAGATTTTATCACATTTTGAATGACTTTTTGTCACAATCAGTACCGAAAACTCGTGTTGGGCACTCTAGAAGACTACCTTGGCTTTCACGTGAGTTGTCTAGCATGAAGAATTCGAGAAGTAGACTTTTTAAGAAATTTAAGAGGACCGGTTTGAATTCAGATTATGTCAAATATTCCGTTGCTAGGTCGAAATATAGCATTGAGTCTCAGAGATGTTATAGGATCTACTTGGAAAAACTAAAGAATGATTTTAGGAAGAACCCTAGATCTTTTTATGACTTTGTGAATTTGAAACGTAGATCCTCAACTAAGCCGACAAGGATTAGAATGGATGGCTTAGAGTTTGGTGATGATCAGGCGATTGCTGATTGTTTTGCAAATTTTTTTGCGACGACATACTCAGAGCGATCTTATGGGTCGAGTGACGCCTACCCTTATAATATTTCTGCATTAAGTCAATTAGAAATTCCTGTTATTGATTTACCCTTAGTTTTGTCGAGTTTGAATAATCTCAAATCCACAAATAGTGTTGGCCCTGATGGGGTGCCAAGTATAATTTTGAAATTCTGTGCTAGTGGTTTGGCTATTCCGCTAACATTATTATTTAATACTTCATTGAGTTTGGGATATTTCCCTTTGGCTTGGAGGAGTTCATTCATTGATCCCCTCCATAAGTCTGGCAGTCTAATTGATGTTTCAAACTATAGAGGGATCGCTAAGTTGAGTGCTATTCCGAAGCTATTTGAGAAATTGGTTACTGAGGTTGTATCTCATAGAGTTTCTTCTATATTGAGTCCATATCAACATGGATTTCGTAAGGGCTTTTCTACTGTGACAAATTTGATTCAGTTTACTTCTCACGTTATTGATGAATTTGTTCAGGGTAATCAGACTGATGTCATCTATACAGATTTTAGTAAGGCATTTGATAAAGTGAACCACGAACTTTTGTTATATAAATTAGATCGTATAGGATTTAGCTCTAACTTCTTGAAGTGGACATCTTCGTATCTTTCAAATCGCTCTCAGATTGTAAAATTTGGTAATTCTTATTCTAGACCAATTCTGATTCCATCAGGTGTTCCTCAGGGTAGTCATCTAGGGCCGGTTCTTTTCTTATTATTCATAAATGACCTTCCGGGGTCTATCATTAATTCTCGACTTCTAATGTATGCAGATGATGTAAAAATATTTTTTTCTTATAATTGGCCAGAATTTTCGAATCCATTGCAGCGATGGGCTAAGGAGTTCTCCCATCCTTACGTAACGAAGCAGCTATTTACATCACTTGTCAGACCTATTCTGGAATATGGTTCCGTAGTGTGGGATCCTCAGTATGGTATCTATATTGACAGAATTGAGTCAGTTCAGAAACAATTTTTAATATTTTCATTAAGACACTGCATTGGAATAGTGATTTTATTCTTCCCCCTTATACTAGTAGATTGAAGCTGATCGACTTGCCTTCCTTGAAAAGCAGACGTGTTATGTTGAACACCGTGATGGTTTATAAGGTTATAAATGGTGATTTCTCTTCTGACTATATTATTTCTAGGATTAAGTTTAACGTGCCATTTAGACCTTCTAGAATAGAATGAATTGATAGATCCATATTGACTTTCAGCGTACGAATTACGCTTCCGCAGAGCCCATTCGCAGAATGTGTATTGATTTCAATTCATTGTGTCACATCATAGATTTCGGATTAGGAGTCGATATAAAACATCCTGCTTGGATGTTTAGTTTGTTGTGACATGTTTACTTTACTTTAATATATTTAGTTACTAACTTTAAGAATAACTTTTATTTGCATGTTATGCTAATATTTTGTTTAATATTTTTGTTATGCCGGTGTCCACCCTCTACTGCTTAGCCGCCATGGTTCGGACTATGGTGTGTACGCTGTCCCTACGTTATGGGGACGTGGCCCTCTCGGTCGGAAGGGGCGGGTGTGAGAGGCGTTGGGACCGTTCGTACAAATAGATTTTATTGTTTCAGAATTTAGAGATTTTTCATTGTCACAAAAAATCGTCTTTGTTTGAGGGAAAATATTCATAAATATTTCCCTCAAATATTTAAGCAATTGATGGTCCGTGACTTTATCGGTTGTACCACCACGAATTTTGACAATTTTTCTAGACCCTTAAGAAATGCTTTTTATTTGTGGAGTAGATATCTATGTGGAATATTTCCCCTGCGTAAGATGGAACTAATGTCTCGGATATAACATGCTTCTTTGGATGTCTCAGGTATTTGCACTCAGAAAAAAAGCATTCCTAAATCTAAGTAAAATTCATAATACCATTTAGTTCAACATATTTACTCCAGTTCTGTAAATATTTCCTTAAAAGTAGGAAAATTAACTAGGTATGAGTAAAGTTTCCTTCTTTCAAAGTCACAGTAAATAGTTCATTTACTAGAAATAGGTTAGTAAATATACTTAAAAACATTTCTTTGGATAAGTAAAAAAATCTTACAATACGGTAAATTCATACTTGTGTGGAAGAATATTTCCAAGGTTTTAAGTAAGAAAAAAAATCAGAAAATTTTTGTATGGACAAAATTCCATTTAGGAAATTTTAACTAAAATTTTTTTCATTCTTTTTATTCTAAACTACCACTTCGAAGGCGCCTGTCTTGCCTTCGCAGCAATCATGGAGTAATAGGTCAACTCTTTATGGCAGAGGGATCATGCAACTTTTGAGAACTATTTCATGTTATCTTCTTTGTATTACTTTTGCATACTCTGAAGCAAACCATTTGTTTGCATTTTTTAGTTAAATTGAACTTATTTTCACTTCACCTTTTTCCTTGTATCAAGTAAAATTTTCCTCAGTTTAAGTAAAAATTTACTTGTTTTAAGTAAAAAATCAGCAAAATTGTCCTCTGTTTAAATAAATATGTACTTGATTTGTGTAAAAATTTACTTAGTTTTAGAAAAATTTCAGCAAATTTTACTTAGATTTAGTTAAAATGTACTTGGTTTGAAGAAAAACTTACTGGAATTTTCCTCAGTCTGAGTAAATATTTACTTGGTATGAAAAAAATTGAACTAGAATCAAGGAAAAGTTTGAACTTGATATGCGGAAATATTGCTTTAACGCTATACGAAGTTCAATTTTCCTAAATTTTTGTTCATTTTAACCCTAATTTATGGCTCACTCTTTTTCTGATTGTGCCTTTTGAACATGTTCTACAATTAATGATCACTTCCTTTGTCATTTTGAGGAAATAATAGTCCTCCAATATTTGTTTCATATTCTCTTGAGCTGCTCTATGCGCTCGATTGTGCTTTGTAATTTCGATCACGTATTTCCTCGCATAGGGAAATCGTGTTGACGTGAAGAGTTCAACCAGTCTGTGTCATATGTGGGCAAATGTTTTATAACATTTACCACATTGGGGTTGACTACATCCTTAATTTTGTCAATAATTTGATTCCTGAAGCAATCTACCCGCTTATGTGTTGATTCTATGGTGTATGTCAATGACTGCTCACTGTGAACTGTTGCAGCATCGGAAAAATTATCATTTTCCAACGCAAGGATTTGTTGCCTTGAAAGTGCTTCTGCTACACAGTTCTTTTCCCAGGTTTGTAGAAAAGGTTAGCGTTG
Source organism: Polietes domitor (assembly GCA_947397865.1). NCBI lineage: Eukaryota > Metazoa > Arthropoda > Insecta > Diptera > Muscidae > Polietes > Polietes domitor. The sequence continues at coordinate 103,037,848 of OX377618.1, forward strand.
TGCTCATCAATAAAGGCTTTCCACCGTTTTATCTTGGTATTTGGATTCCTTTCTGAAGTCGCAAATGTTAATGGTTGATGATCTGTGAAAATATTAAGTGTCCTAACACCATATAGGTAATGTCGAAGACTCTTCAGAGCCCAAACTATAGCTAAGAGTTCTCTTTAATTTGTCTCAAGGTGAATCTCGTTATCTCCCAACGTCATTGAGATCATGGTAATAGGCTTTCCACCTTGTGAAAGGACGGCACCAAGTGCATGTGAAGAAGCACCTGTCGTGATATCAAATGCTTTTCCAAAATCTGGGTACATGCATTTTCTTCGATTGGGTGGCTCGAATCTTGCCGTTTCACACTTGAGAATATTTCTCTGTAGAGATTTTTATGCCTCCCCTTGACACTATAAAACCGAGGTATTCTAATTCTGTTTTATAGAGAATATACTTCTCTATTGATACTCTCATATTGCCTTCAAATGCTTTTCCAAAATCTGGGTACATCAGCATGACGTCCTCAGATTCTAAGGTGTCCATTAACTTTTTGAACGAACTTAGTTGCCCTTCGTCAAGAGTCCGAATCATGCCGTTTTCACCCTTGAGAATATTTGTCCGGAGAGGTTTTTATGCCTCCCCTTGACACTATAAAACCGAGGTATTCTAATTCTGTTTTAAAGAAAATAGACTTCTCTATTGATACTCTCATATTGGCTTCGTATAAGCTCTTTAGCACCCAGTCAACATGTCAAGAGGATCATGTATCATGAGTTTCCGAAAAAATAATCACGTCATCAACATAGACGAAGCATGTCATTCCAATTTGATCTCGGAGGATGTCGTCAATAGCACTTTGGAAAATGCTTGATGCATTTTTTAATCCAAATGGAAGCCTACATAATTCATATTTTCCATTGTTGTCGGAAAATGCTGTTTTTTCTCCATCCCTTTCGGATAGTTCTATTTGGTGGAACCCTGATTTTAGATTTCGCATTGAGTTTGCGAAAATCTATTACCATACGTTTCTTTTTATGTCCCATCTCATCAACACCCTTTTTGTCAACAACCCAAATAGGGATATTGTAGGGTGATCTCGAGGGTTTAATTATGCCACTCCCAAGGAGTTCCTTTATTTCGGATATAATTTCGAATAGACGGGTTCGTTGTACACCGTCCGAATGGTTGCCACAACGTTTGTATTATATGGTAGCGAATCGTTAGGGTTTGCGAATGCCTTTTGGCGATTCTGAAGCATTTTCAAAAATTTACCCTTTATTGGTAGTGGGACATCCATGTTACTAATTTGCATACATCTTACATTCAGTGAACTTAATATCTTCTGTGTCATAATCATGGTGTATTTTCCCATTCTTAAAGTCTATTGTTGCGTTTATCTGGTTTAAAAAGTCCATTGTCTGAAAAGTTGGAATATCATCCAGTATAAAAAAGTCGAGTTTATGCCCAAAATTGTCATGATACATTTCTCTTTTATTTCACCCTGTCCATGGAATGGTAAAGGATTTATTTGCCGGTGTAACCTCTTTCAGTTCTTTCAACTGTTTAATGTAATTTTTGGGTGCATCAGTGTCTATCAAAAGACGTATATCTCTCCCTGCTATTCTTCGTTATAATCGTTCTTATATAACATGGAATTTCCACTAAAATATTAAAATTATAAAAATTAAATTGAGTACATTCTGTGTTTTCATCATCGAAATCCTGCGCTTCATTATCAGTCGCTAACTGGTATTCATTTAACACCTTGTTCTGTGCCGCCGATTCTTCATGAGCTAAGTGATTTATCCTTTGGGTCTTTGGGCCAGAGCTTCTGTCAGAATCATTTTGACGCTTAAAATTTTGTATCTTATTGGAGGTTTCGTATTTTTGTTTTTGATAAAATTACATGATCTAAATCGGGAAGAATGTCCACATCAATTTGTTCAGGTTGCTTTTCTACTTGTTTTTATTCCTTCTATAGGTAGGATTTTTTTGACGGAAATCATCTATCCGTGTTTCCGCATTATCATTCTTCTGCATACCCTCCTGGTTCTGTCTGCTATCATTTCTGTTCGCGAAGGCTGTTGCGAGGACATATCTTTCATGGTTTGATTAAATTTTTTATGCTAATGCTGTCGGTAGATCAGTAGTACGGACAGCAAAAAGTATATCACAAAGAGGTTTTCTTTATCTCGATGTGAATACTCGAAGAGCGTACCTTCTATATTTTCCATTGATCGTCAATGCAATTTCTCTTCATAGGTCATCATAGTCTTATTGGTAAGTAAAGTGTGCTTTTGCTCCACTGAGTCATAAAAATTTGCAACTTTGTTTGAACCTTGCCTTAGGGTACTAAGTTCTTGTTCAATTAAATGTATGGGACGTTTGTCCGCATAATTATTATCCAATCTTGATAATCGCTGAAAATTTTAATACTGTGTTAAAAGATGATAGGACTGCATCGGCAGGTCCTTTTATCATGTTGCTGATAATGGCAACCGCCTGGTAGTCAATTCTCTTACAAACTCAACTTTTTGAGCTTCTGTCGCAAGAATGACTTAACCTGTTCCGCGTTCATAATGAGTTTATTAGAACTAACCAAAATGTATTTTTCAAATACTTATCAAACTTAAACCTAACTAGACTAAAAATGCTTACACCATGCAAAGTGAATACTCACTATGTTTCCATAGCGAGAGTATCATACCTCATCCTTTAGTACGATCCCAGCCGGATGAACTAATTTGAAATTCTTGTAAATATCGTGCAGTCAGGCGGGTCACGTTTAATGAAAGCAATATGTGGCGATGGTTTTTGGAATTATACCGATCGGCTTAGAACCACTTTCTGAGTCGATTTAGCAATGTCCGTCTGTCTACCAGAACCAAACGAAACTTTGCACAACGAAGTTTTTCGGGACATGGACGAACGCTATTTAATCGATTCAGATTTAGATACGTATTTCATATTTCCCCCATACGTATTTCATTCCCTCCTTCGTTCAAATGACTGATTCATATGTACGTCAAACGCCAAAACATATGTTGTTTGTTTACTCATTCATTAATGTATTGTATTTATTTGAATAACCCATGAATCGTATCTCATGTTATCAGATGTCTCATTCGACAACCCAATTTTAAGTGTAATATTTTATTCCATAACATTATATGTAACATTCAATACTAAATAAATGGCTAAAAACGAAGTTTGTTCTTTTATTAGTGCAAAAGTATAGAAACCACAAATTTGTTAAACAACGAACGCGCTTAAGAATGATGAAGAACGCTGCTACATTTGTGCCCATAATAGAGCTGTTTTTCTTTAAGCCCGGATAACAAGCTGCGTTAACAAAAACGTTAATAAAAAGTTAACTTTTGTCGCGAAATACAATATAAATATTTTTATTGAAAAAAATTTTCGAAAAAAAAAATTTGTGACGACTTTTTTGGACTTAGCCTCGATAACAATAAATTTGACTTACACTGGATAATTATCCATGCTATGTCCAATATTTTTAATACGAAATTATTTTTTCAAAATTTGTTTTCACATACACATTGATATTGATGTTGGTGACAATTTAAAAAAATCGTTTTGAGTAAATTTTTAACTTTTTATCTAGGATTTTGTTATCGCAGCTTAGTTAACCAGTCTTAAAGAAAAACAGCCCTAATATAAAGGTGGGGGTGAGAAATAGGTTTTGATTAGTCAAAATGCTGAAATACACGGGGTTGTATCTGAATTTTAGTTGTTGTTGGGCAATTGCTTCTACCTCTATTATTGTGTCATGGTAGTCTCTGAAAGCTATGACTCCAGAAAACATTTTATAGTACTTATGTCAAAAATTAACAATTGATTGAGTTATGACGAGCTTAGAACTAGAACCTTAGAAAGAGTTACTGTCTTCTCTGCTGAAATTTCTGTTGTCATTTGGTAGAATGGTTTTAATATTGGAATATTCCTTGACAATATCCCATTCTTCCAATGGCAATGCTAAGTCAGGTGGAGTTAATGACAAAGTCATTTTAGTGCGTTTTGGACCACCAAATTCAGAGTATGGTCAAAACACCCAACCCATCGCCAATTAGCGACACGGACTGCTGCAACAATATTTGGTTCATTGTCTGTGACAACGGCTGCTATGTTGTGCAAACTCTTCAGCAACCTCTTTAATCTGTGTAGCCAAATTTTCCGCTGTGTGCCTTCCTGAAAATTCCACACATGATAGCAAATACGACTTCATTTCCGTTCGGTTATTTAGATAATGTGCCGTTGCCGCTTGGTAACTACAATTCGCTCTTGAAGTCCATCCCTCAGTGGTGATGCAAACAGCAGAGGCATCTTGCATTTGTTTTTTAACATCGTCTAATATTTCAGCATACATTTACGTAGAAACTGGGCTATGTTTGGCTGAGCATTTCGAAATTGTGTACTTGTACCTGCTTGAACTGGCAATGTTTCTGTGTCGCCAGCTTCCAAGTCGATAGTTACTGCGGGAGCTATTCTCTCAAGTGCTGTGAGGATGTTTTCTTTTCATATGACGGCTTAGATTTCCCGTGGATCCGCCAGCGATGCTAATAAGAGATTTGCATTTTCTACATTTTGCTTTTTGGGCTCCACCTTCCTCAACCAAATCGGGCTAGATTTTTTTGTCGAAGTCATACTTGTACTATAGAAGAATCAAAGTGTGAACAATGTAAGTAGTTTTTAGTATGAAGCAAAAACAAGTCGGTGCCAACAAAGCTACCAACTTTGGTTCAAATGAATTACAATATTAATACTTACTTTCACTACATATGTGTATATATTACAGCTTACCGATGCAAAATACTTTTTAACGTTTCACAAAAATACTTGGGATATTATTTGCTGTGCAAAACAATGCTTTTTACAAATATATTCACATTTAGTTTTTTCTCCACTTTGAAAACATTTGCATTTCATCAACGGAAAATTATTGAAAGAAGAAAAGAAACGATAAAATAAAATGCAACCCGAACGACATCACTGAACGCGCCATTTCTTTTCCTAATAAATTTTGTGTGGCAACACTAGAGAAAATATCTGGCTACAATTAAACAGCTGTTCAAAATGAACGATGGAAGGAATGATTGAACGGGTGAATGTACGTAAGACGATTCCAAGCAAACGAATAGGGGAACGAAGTGAAGGGTGGAACTGAAAGAACGAAAGAGCAGGAACCAGTTCTAATCGTTCCACTAAGGGAATCGTTCAATTGAACGACTTCGTTCCGGAACGACCCAAGTCTACACCCATTCAAATTTCGCTCCCGATTTGACTTTTTCCGCTCTAGAAACCACATATTTTAACAGATATTCTTCAAATTTTGCAATATAGCTTATATTTCCACTAGAAACATCCATAGTGAAAATAGGTTAGATCGATTCAGATTTATATATAGCTCCCATACAAATTTTGCTACCGGCTTGACTTTTTCCGCCCCAGAAACCACGTATTTTCACAGAATTTCTTCAAATTGAGCATAACACTTTAAACTTGAACTGGTAGAATCTATTCTGCAAGTGGGTCACTTTATTCCATGTTTGGATATTATCCCGATACAAATATTCTTCTCGATTTGACAAATTGGGTCAAGTGATATTAGTCTATGATTAGGAAACATACAAAAATCCATCCCGTTTTCACTTTTTTACCGAATAGAATTGTATTCGGTTAGAAAGTTGAGTATATCATATAGTCGGCCCCGCCCGACTTTAACCTTTCCGTACTTGTTTATATTCTGTTAACTGAAGTAAATCTGTCACGTTCTCACAGTATAATTTGCGATATTATTTCTGATGTACAATGTTTTAAATAACAAGTTATTCTACGTTTTCCGAATATTGTTTCCTCGATTGTTCAGTACTGTTTATATCGTTTCACAATAATTTGATAATTAATCTGTGCCGTCTTCATCGGCTGAATGTACAGTTGGTGCAAGAGATCGATTTCTCGTTTCTGCCATTAGCTTATGTGTTTCCTGTTCACATGTTTTCCAAAACAATGAGTCTTTAATATTTCCCGGTATGCTAATATGGCGTTACATATTTTGCACGTTGAACCGATCTTATTCCTAAGATTGTATTTTTGCATTTAAATACACTTCTTCAAAACTAAGCTTTACTTTATTATCATTTAAATTCACTATAGAAAGTCCACGTCCGGTACTTATAATAAGCCTGGACAATGATGCTCGCTGAACTAAAATAGGGGGTCTTAGGCAGCGAGTACGTTGGCCAAAGGGATGTTGGAGTGCTTGCTGTGGGAGTGGGGATGTTGGGAACCCGTCACTGAGCGTGTAATGGAAGAAGAGAGCGACTTGAGTTGATTATGATCGCTGCTGCTGACACCCGTTTTATTGCTTTTGTGACAATTTGTTGTTACGTCACAAGCTGCTCGGAATAATGATAGTGGACTGTACTTTGTTGTTGCTATTGTTGAACTGGTGGGTAATAGAACTTCGTGAGGAGAAGGAGCTGAAGAAAATTGAGTTAATTGTCTTGTGTCATATAATTCTCAAAGATTGAGATATTATATCCGGGATAAAGGGGGAGAAAATAAAACAAGAGACAATCAGATTCAATATAATGGGTTGGTTTTATTAAGTGATGCTCACCAGATGGGTTGACAATTAAGAAGAGAGTTTTTGCTTAACTACATAAAAAGAAAATCTATTTTATCTATTTATCTACAGGTTACGATTTAAAATAATCGTTATTTACTTTAAGTTACAATCAATTCACAATAAGGAATTTGTAACGAAAAAGAATTCAAATATTAAAAATAATTCAATTAAACTAAAAGATAATTTTTGTCTAAACATGATTTTAGACATAACGCCGGCCTTACACTGGTGCAACAATTTGTGCAGCACATATGACGGCAGCCAGCGACCGAATGACTTCAGACAGCAGATGTTGATCTGGTGTTGTTTGAGTGACATATGATTCACCATAAAGTTGTGAACGATTCGACCCAGAACCTCTTGGATTAGATGCATTTCGGGAGTGTTCAGGAATTGTCGACGTTTTAGGCTGTATCCTAGATTTTACACACGCATTGACTCGCGGATGTTTATTATGTAAAGGGTGATTTTTTAAGAGCTTGATAACTTTTAAAAAAAAAAACGCATAAAATTTGCAAAATCTCATCGGTTCTTTATTTGAAACGTTAGATTGGTCCATGACATTTACTTTTTGAAGATAATTTCATTTAAATGTTGACCGCGGCTGCGTCTTAGGTGGTCCATTCGGAAAGTCCAATTTTGGGCAACTTTTTCGAGCATTTCGGCCGGAATAGCCCGAATTTCTTCGGAAATGTTGTCTTCCAAAGCTGGAATAGTTGCTGGCTTATTTCTGTAGACTTTAGACTTGACGTAGCCCCACAAAAAATAGTCTAAAGGCGTCAAATCGCATGATCTTGGTGGCCAACTTACCGGTCCATTTCTTGAGATGAATTGTTCTCCGAAGTTTTCCCTCAAAATGGCCATAGAATCGCGAGCTGTGTGGCATGTAGCGCCATCTTGTTGAAACCACATGTCAACCAAGTTCAGTTCTTCCATCATCTCACGGTAGCGCTCACCATTCACAGTTACGTTACGATTCGCATCATCTTTGAAGAAGTACGGTCCAATGATGCCACCAGCCCATAAACCGCACCAAACTGTGACTTTTTCTGGATGCATTGGTAGCTCTTGCAATGCTTCTGGCTGATATTCACTCCAAAATCGACAATTCTGCCTATTTACGTACCCATTGAGCCAAAAATGAGCTTCGTCGCTGAACACAATTTCTTTCTTTCTGAACTTTCTTAACAGAGCACGCATTTTGATAATAAAATTCAATGATTTGCAAGCGTTGCTCGTTAGTAAGTCTATTCATGATGAAATGTCAAAGCATACTGAGCATCTTTCTCTTTGACACCATGTCTGAAATCCCACGTGATCTGTCAAATACTAATGCATGAAAATCCTAACCTCAAAAAAATCACTCTTTAGTAGCGTATGGTGCCGTTTTGTCCATTTCCTGCATGTATGCATGGACGAACATGATTTCGTTGTATGGCTTCTGGCTAGACAATTTTCACAATACCGATGTTTCTCGATGACAATCAGTCTGTCGTTGACGCTCATATTTATGAATTTGGTACAAAAGCGTATTGGATATCGAGGTTTGCATATTTCGCACCTGTAAATCGGAGATTTTCTACGTTGATATCTTCTACGAGGCCTAGAGTCACCTCTGGCGTTACTTCTGCAATGGTACAAATAAAAGAGGAAACATGTTAACTAATATGGGTTCCTTCACAATCGTGAAGAATGTGCTAGTCGAAGAACATTGAACCAGTAGGAACATTTATTGAGTGCTGTGTCTTGAGAATCATCATAAGGTAAGTAGCAAAGTTTCGCAATAGGCCACACACGTACATCGGCCACACGCACCATCTTGTCCTTACCGAGATAAGTTTTCTCAATTCGTCCAAGACGCGATTCGCTTGGAGGCAACATATCATCTAACGCTACAACTAAATCGCCAATACCTTAGATAGTCTTCTTTCCACCTTAAAGCGAACTGATGGTGTAGAGCTTTAAGTTTCAACCATCGCACACTGGTCCCAAATCCATTTTTTATGGCATAAAGTCGAATAATAAACATAGAGTCTTGTAATTTTGCACATTTGCTAGACGTATCATACGCAAAAAATAAAAATAAAATTGGGTCGATCGGACCACGCCCACTACCACTCCCATATAAACTCAATATATAACCAACATAATTATCACCCTATATTGGTACAGGGTGACCAAACACAAAATTTTATGAAAGCTTAAAAGAATGAAGAGCTTTTTATTTTGACGAAATGTGTTTTTCTAAACATTATTACAAAAGCAAAATATAGCATAAAAATAGTATACTTAAAACTGCAGTTTAAATAATTATTTCAAGAAATAAAGTAAAATGTATACATGTGCACAAAAAGATGAATGATGTTGTATACCATTTTAAAGGTACTGTCAATACCTTTTTAATAAAATATTGATGGGTCTCGTACACAAAACTAATTCAGAGATATAATCATATATATGTCTATGGCTAAACAAAAACTGTGCTAAAATAAAATGACAATTTTTGGATTTTGCCGAAAAATGCTGACGAGATATTAATTCCACCATAAACTACAACCTCAGACGACCACTGTCACATTTACACTTTGAGTCAAGTTGAGTCATACATATAACTTTTGGTCCACGACATTTATAGATTATGTTCTCTACAAATCACAAAATTACAATACCTATGAATACTTACAAGACCACAATAATCATAAAATGTTAAATATAATTTTTCAACTACTAACTCTTGCCGTCAATTTTCATAATATAGTCACTTTATTATTTTCTTTTTAAGTCTTGATTTTAATTAATTTGTAAAACTGCTTTATATCAAAATTAATCCCACTTTTTTTGAACCGCAAAGTTCAACTAGCATTCAGGCTTGTGGTGTTGCCACCTAATTTTCTCCAGTATATTTTCTTGATTGCTTGGAGTGTTGCCATACAGAAAATATATACACATTTACCACATTCCAATTTTAATTTTTTTGAATTTCTGCCAAAAAAAAATGGATTTGGGACCATAGTGCATCGGTTGATTAGAGACAAATTTGGAGATATTGACTCCGGCAAAGCCATTATGGGAGCACATTTTATGAAGTGGCCGGGAGTTAATGCAGTCATATCGGACGGGTCTTCAGACATTGCGGATATGGGACGGGAATTCAAAACTCCTTCAATTCGAGCGAGAATTGTAGCAAATTGTTCGAAGGTAAATCTGTGGGAGCCTGCAATTCTCTTAAAATGGTACTTGAAGTTCTTTACTGCGGCTTCCCAGAGCCCTCCCATGTGAGGTGCGTGAGGGGGGATAAAGCGCCATTCAAACCCATGTGTGGCGTATTTTTGGGATATGTCGGTAGAAGAAGATTTGAGAAATTGGGAAAATTCTTTGAGAAGTAGTCTACTTGATCCAATAAAGTTGCGCCCGTTATCAGAGACTACCCTTTGGGGAATTCCCCGCCTCCCGACGAAACTAGCCAATGCGGCCTCGAATACAGCAGATGACAAGTCTGAACATGCTTCCAGATGTATGGCCTTTGTGGAGAAACATACAAATACACAAAAGTAGCCTTTTATTATGGGTGACTTGCGCAAGAGGGAACTTTTCAGTTCAAAGGGACCAGCAAAGTCTATGCCGGTGGTGTGGAATGGTGGAGCAAATGAGCATCTTTCTGATGGCAAGGGTGCCATAATTTGTGTACAGGGCTTGAGTTTAAATATGATACATGTCTTACATTTTTGAATGATGCTTTTTATACGTGTTTTCAGGCGCGATACATAGAACTCCGTTTGTACCATTTTACACATTAGAGTACATGAATGCAGATGTGAGAGGTAAAGGTGGCACATTCGTGAATTGCTGGGAAATATCACTGGGTGGCGTTATGATATGATAGCGAAGCATCATCCAATCTACCATTTACGCGCATGATTTTATGGGAATCCAAAAACGGATTCAAAGTTTTCAGAGAGCTATTGTTCGAGATTGGCTTTGCCAAAAGAAGATTGTTATAATCGTTTTCATAATAAAGTTTCTGGGCTAGTGTTTTTTGACGATTTTTGAATTGAATTGAATTTCTTTATGAGTCACGTTAAGAGTGTTATCATATCATTCGTAATGCCCGTTGCCAAATTGGTCCACAATATAAGATTTATACCCTAGGACCAATTTGGCAACGGGCATTACGAATGATATGATAACACTCTTAACGTCTTGGGATATGAAGAAAACTTATGCAAAATGTCAAGTTCCTCGAAAGTGACAATGAATATCCGGATCTTCTTCTTTGTCTCTGGTGGAACTAAAGGATTGTTCTTGGACCATGAAGAGGATGGATTTGTACACATGTCGCTATTTTGCGTTCGGAACAAATGAATGGATTTGAGATGTACGATTTGCCACGTAGGTTTCCCAACACCATGGCGGCTTGGACAGCCATACGAGAACTATCGTGGAATCTGTCCATAAAATTATATCAGAAACTTTGAAGTCGAAGACGGAAGTTGTATAGTGTACAAGCCTTGCAAGTAAATGTGCTCCATTGAACTCTAACCGGGGTAAACAGACTGTTTGAAGAGGAGCCACCTTGCTCTTCGCGACTAACAAATTAGAGAACAGTGTTCTTCAATGCTATCCGAGGGCATGTACTGTAGCCAAAGAGGAATATTTATAGTTTCAATTTGAGTGAGATCTGAAACAAGAGTTTACCATTTTTTATAGGATTCTAAGCCAATGTTAGCCAAAAGTTGTTGCAGAGCTAGTCTCTTGAAAGCACATATGTTTCTCTTCGACGCTACCTGTGGATGTTGATGTTCACAATCTGCTGCTAATTGCAGTAAAGTGCGAATAGCCAACGGCCCCGCCAAACGGGGCCGTTCGTATTCATTTGAAAAACAACTCTCTGGTAGGGTGTGTCAGAAGGATGTACCAGAATTTGTCTGTACATTTTCTGAATATCTCCACTGAAGACATGCTTGTACTTTCTCCAATTAATAATTATGGACATTAAGTCGTTTTGCAGAGTTGGGCCCGCGTATAGAACATCATTTAGAGAGAATCCTGACTTTGTTTTGCGTGAAGCATTGAATACTATTCGTATTTTAGTTGTCTTGTGTTCAGGGCGGATCACAGCAGGGTGTGGGAGAGTTATATTTGCTGATATGAGTGATTTCACGTGGGGACGTTTCCTCCATGTGATCAAGCTTAGTGATACTGAGCTTGAAGTTCAGAATTTTTGGAAAGTATGATCTCAATTCGGGAATATTGGGCGGAAGCAATAAATCATGACGATCCAAGGAAATCTGAATCGGGAAAATCTTTTTTGAATGGGAGTCTTACAACATATCGGTCATCTGATTGACGTGTAGTTGTGGTCCTATAAAATTCTTCACAAAATTTTTCCTTATCAGGGATTGAATGAGAATTTGGGATTTCCTCCAGTTCCCAAAACTTCTTTAAGAGATTATTCAGAATTGGTGTTTCTGAATCGATGACATTTGTGGTGAAAGATTGAACTTGTTCTGCGTTCATTGGTTCGCTAAGGACCCATCCGAAGATGGTATTGTAAGCGGACGTATCTCCGCAAACGTTCTTTCTAATTCCCTCAATACTTATGAACCGATCCGAATCATTTCCCAGGATTAGATCGATTTGGGAAGATTTATTGAAGTTGGGATCGATGAGTTCGAAAGGGTTAGGAATTTGGAATGAAACTGCTGGAAGGCGTTGTAAAACGTAAGTCAAATCTTTGGGAGTATAATATGAGCTCACATTCTTTGTTGGATGGAATTGGAATTGAGCTTTACGAGACGGGATTTGGAGACGATTTCTAACTATCTCGGAGATGAACCTCCTTTGAGATCCTGGATCGATCGAAGCTCTGACAGTGAATAGCTCTCCTCCATGTTCAATTTGAACTAATGCTGTTGGAGCAAAATAGTTTCACTATTTGCTGAAAAATTAGCTTGAACCTTAGGATTACGAGTTTGAGCTGAGGTTGAAGGACTATTTTCGTAAAGATTGTGTCCCGAAGTGTCCACAGAAGGGTTAATTTTATATGTAGCAAAGTGTGGTGTGGTTTTTTGCAAACCCAGCATGTCTTATTGCTCTTGTAGCCACCCCTTGTGTTTGGTAGATAGACAATTGTTGCAAATTCGGTTCTTAAACACAAAATCTATTCGTTCACGTGGGGTGAGTTTACGAAACTCGATACATTCTCGTATGCTGTGGTCTTCACCACATAGAGGACAAATATTCAATTTTTTCTGTGACACGAATGGTTTTAGATTTAGTAGATAAGGGAAGAACTTATCTTTCTTTCGTCGAGCGAATACTGGAGATTCGCTCAACAACTTCAAATCTATTGATTCGTCCATTTGGGTCCAGTGTGGTAGCTCGCGATGAGACTTTAGCGACTGCTCCCACAAGGAAAATGTATTATCGGACAATTTTGTCGAGATTAGATATACTAAAATTGGGTCCCAGCCTTTGACGTTGACATCAAGAGTTTTAAGGGTAGATATACAATCAATACCGCCGTGAACATATCACGAAAAGACTGCCATTCTTCGTACCCACCACTGAAAATTTCCGTGTCGCACGGTGGAACTTTGATAAAGCAACTAGAGTTATCAAATGAAGAATTTTGATGTCATGTGTATGAGTGGCAGATTCACTCTGTTGCAAGGTTTGTGTCGCGTTAACATTACGAGGTGTCCGATTTCTATCAATTCTAAGGACATCCGAGATCTGAGCTCTTGCAACATAATATGCTTCAGAACATACGTTAAAGTTCAGTCGAGCCTTTTGTTTAAAATCATTTCCTTCTGAACCGTTAGAACATAGCATGAGATTCTGATAATCAGTTTGCATGTTCCTCCATCTACTTTCTAAATCCTCCAATTTTCCTTCCAACAAAGACTCAGTCTGGTCCTCTACATCAGCTCTTCAAAATTCGTGCAAAACATGATGAGATGATCACACTCGAAAAGGAATCGTTGCGTTTTCGAACTTTGAAAGCTACCATTATCATTCTGATTGGTAGCAGAAGCAGAATATGAAGTACGGGTAGGTGTAGAATTGGAAGTAGAAGTAGAGGCAGAATGTGAGGTGTCGGATGAATTCTTCATGTTGTGTAAATTTAAAAGACGAAATTTAAATTTCTTACGCTTATAAATAGGTGCGCACTAAGGCAAGAATTTCAATATAAATATTTTTAGTACTCCGAGCGTACTAATTATTTTGTAGGTTTTGTAGTAATGAGAAGAGGTTATGGAATTTCTATTTTGAAAATATACTTGGCTAATAGTATTCCGTAGGAAAACTGGGAAATGGTTAAGGGAAGGGAAAATTATTATTCTACCAAATGTTGTTTAACGTGCATACAGTTGAAAGGGTGTTCACATAGCAATCCGAATTGTAACGAAATTATTTTTCAATATAAAATTTTATATTCTCAGTATAAATTTTTAAATTTACAATATAGACTTCCAAAATACATCCAAGTATTATAATTTCCCTTTGTAATGAGTTCTGAGTATTTTATGGTCCTGGTGTGGCTACTCAAAACGATTGGAAATTATATTTTTCATTTTCTTTTTTTAACTGGAAAATGTGCAATATCTTTTTAACTTTTAGCATGTAATGAAATGTTTTCTTTATGTTTCAGTTCTAATTGAACATTAGTAAATAAATAAAAAAAAAAATAAAATTTGCGTAATCTGTTGACGTTCAGTAAATTTTCAATATATTTATACAAATTTTAAAATTGGTTTATGTTAGATATAGAGTGCAATTGAAAATTGTTTGAGTTTCTAATGTTCCAGATGTTGAAAATGCCATTTTCGAATTTCGAAAAAACAAAAGTTGTGCTAGGTTTGTGCCCAATTGTGCCGTAAAAAGTTTTTCGAAAAATTGAAAATTGAACGAGATATTGCGAAAAAACTTTTTTTCCAAAAAAATCGCTGGGATTGCCATTTCGTTTTTTTGCAAAAACAAAAGTTGTGCTGGATTGTGCTAGCGGAGTACATAATTGTGCCGTTTTTAAAAAAGTTCTATCTCAATCAGTTTTCGAAAAAATCGCTATTTTCGAAAAAATCCTAGAATTGCCATTTTGTTTTTTCGCAAAAACAAAAGTTGTGCCGAATTGTGCTAGATTTGTGCCCAATTGTGCCGCAAAAAGATTTTCGAAAAAATGAAAATTGACAGAGATACAGCGAAAAAACTTCTTGCAACAAAAATCGCTGAAATTTTCATTGTAGGTTTTTTGGGCAGCAAAAGTTGTGCTAGGTTCTTCTGGAGGAGGGTGTTATTGTGCCGTTTAACGCTAAGTTCTATCTCAAACCGTTTTCGAGAAAATCGAGCACAATTCCCGTACCCAACTTGCAAATCTATGAAACCTGTTTTATTACGCTCATCACTTCCTGACAACAGAGATGATATTCTTGATATGACTGCGGAGGAATACTGTGTGCCGGGTGATGCTGTTAGTAACTATTCTTATACAAATTTTGAAAATACAATGGATATGGCACAGCCACATCTGATAACCCAAGATGATTTTAAAGACCTGGTCCGAGATACAGTTATATCACGAGTTAGTGCTGAATTGATAGGATCTCGTTTACAACAGTGGGGGAAAGAGAATGCATGAAATCTTTCGACGAATGCTTTAAAACCGATTTAGAAAGTGGAATAACGTACGCAGAAGATATTCAAAACCTTTTCGACGCCATTGGTCGTATTCAATTTTCTTAGCATAATTTAGTACAATATTTAAGTAATTCAATAAACATCAAAATTAATAACAATATTGTTTGCTCCAATACACTACTAAGAAATAATTATGAAACATAACATACATAAACTGTGTGAGGAATTTTGTTAAAAAAAATTTAAATATTTCTGGAGACTAAACTATATGCCGATGAATTTTGGAAGAGTGTAAAAGAATAAAATATATTTTTCCTGGAATTTTCTACCACGGATTTTCAAGGATAATAAAGGATAACAATTTGAAAGGACTTTTTTTATCCTTTTTTGTATTGTAAAAATAAAAAATCGAGGAAGAAAGTTCAAAATGTCACCTTTCATTTGATACCCATGTTGTGATAATACGACTTGCACAAAAACGGCGAAAATTCATGGAAGGAGACATGTCATTTGCAACTTCGAAGTCATTTTAAAGGAAAATTCGACCAGAGAATGCAAAACTGAGTATGAGGTTTTGGCATGGTGGATCACTACTTTCATAAAAATATAGTTTGGATGATGTGCAAAAAGTGCTGTTCAAGGGTGTAACAAATGTACTCATTATTTTGTATAAATATTCGTATTGCCTTTGTCTCTTCAGCGTTCGAGTGTATGTAAGTTAATGGACATTGGTTTTTATTTAATAAATTCTCAGTTGATCAAGTAACAGTCTAAATCGTCTTGTTGGACTTCTGAGTAAGATATAGGGTAACCCGAAGGGTGTGGTGAGGCTGTTAACGGAAGATACATATGGAAATTTCCATATGTATCTTCTAATGTTTCGTTAATTTTTTCACTACTTAAATTAATATAATTTTTACTATTTAATAAATTTGCTGGTTGTTCCGGGAAATGATTCTGTTTTCTGGTCTGTGCTGTTCCAAGGTCCATTGGTTCTGGTCTCGACGGATTCTGTTGTTGTTGGTGGTGATCTTTGTTGCCATTGGTGTTGATTTGGATTATGTTGTCCTTGTTGTTCTGGATTGTAGACTTTTGGCTTCCAATTGTTGATTTGTTCATTCATGCAAGCGATGCGGATATGCAATATAAAATTGTAAAAATCAAATGTATTGTCTTTATATTGTGCTCCTCGCAGATCCTCATATAACTGGTCTGCGGTTTACAAACAACCGAAATTGGTTTCTAACATTTCCTTTATGTCTGTCCAATTGTTCCAGCCTGGATGGATTTCTATTACTCCCCTAGCTCGTCCTGTCAATTTACTTTTGACAATATTTATGCACATACGTTGTGCTTGCTAGTTATACAAGGTCAGTGTTGGGATGATATCATCAACATTCGTACAAAATGTTGACAGATCTTCCCTACGACCGTCAAATCATTGTATCTTTTCAAAATACTTTATCAACCGTTCTGCCTTCGCCCCCATTTATCCGTTATGAATGTCTTCTTAGTAGAATTCTTTTTACAGAGGATTAGGTTTTGTTTGATTGTAGATTTTTATTTACGGATAATCACCTTTTTAAAATTTAAAAGATCACTTTGCTCGGATGTTTTTAATTTTATTAGCGAGCATCCTACCGACTGCGCCAATTTTGATTGAAGTTTATTTCAATTAATAAACAATCAATCCATGAGAAATTATTCAGTCACCATTAGTTTGGTGTTAAGCTCAAATTGGTGTTTAGCTAATGAAAACGAACTGCTCAATTTGCTCAACTGATTTTTATTTCGACTCAATTGATGCTCGTTACAATAAATTTTACATTTGTTTATAATATAAGTTTTTTATTACTAAATGAAATTTGCTTATATTTACGGTTTCATATTCAATATGATGATTCATATATATTGTCTGTTGGTTGTATATTATATATTAGTGTGGGTAATGGTTTCATATTATTATGTTGAATTGTGAGTGGCGTGTTTTAGGTTGTGGGAAAATATATATGTGTATTGGTGGAGTGTGCAAAGGGAATAATTCAAACGGTAATCTCTGATAACTACTTTTGTACATGTAATAGCAGACGAGACTCAATATCTTTATTGCCTCGTTTAATATCTCCATAGTGGGAAATAACTGTGGGCTACGGTCGTTGGACAGTTTCTCTGACAATAGTGCTGTAGAGGTTGTTTTGTGCCGCGACGAACTGACACGGACGGAACAGCGTACATTATTTAACATAGATAGAATTAATGTTAGGCAGTTTAATAGAATTCTTGAGGGTAGATTAGAGGACTGTGTATTGAAGACTGGACGCAATGTGACCACCCAGAGGTCGCTGGATGTGTAGATAATATGAGCGCGGTTTTCAGGGAGTCCATGGAGGCTTCTATTCCCAGGATTACTCCCGGGGGTAGGGGACTCCGCATATTCTTGGCTCCATCCGCGAGAAGAAAAGACTTAGGAGGATTTGCCAAAGGGCCGACTACGGACGGCAGAACATATTGAGGGCTGACATTCGGAACCTTGACCGAATAATACAGGGAGCTATTGCTCAAATTGAACGAGAGCAGTGGGCAAACTACCTCAGAGGGATAAAAGTGAACAACGGGACTTTTAAACTGGTTACGGGTGCTGCTGGCATAAGTTGTAGAAAGTCGATATATAATTTGCTAGACCCAAATGGTGTCCTGATAACAGATGACGATGGTAGGCCTGAGGGCTGAGTTTCTGGACAACAGACTGGTTAGGGTTGTCTTGAGATGACCGATTGTGTGGAAATGCAACTCAGAAATGAGTTCCTTCCACCTGCTGGGCTACTGACTCTCGATTCCGAGGGACTTCTTTAATAATTTGTATATAATTGTTTCCTTTTTTATATAATTCTATTTTTTAAGGAAATAACATGTTAATGTAAAAAAGAAAGAATGTCATGTTAGCTGCAAAGCTGCGACATAATTTTAGTATAAATGTCATTGTCCTTGAAAGATACTATAGTATGCTAGGATGTAAATTACCACTGTTAGATTTAAGATATTTTATATTGTGTAAGGCTGAAAAGAATTCAATAAAACCCAAATCGTGTGTATCATTCGGTGAAATGAAGCTGCAAATTGTGGCATGCCTTACCGGGGCGTCAAGTGCGGAGGTGCACATGACCACGGGAAATGTACCATCCCTGCGAAGAGCGCACCTATTGAGGTGGTTTTAACGACCAACGCCGATACTGACGCCATCTCCAGGACTTCGCGGTTCACACTTAAGTGTGTGAACTGCAACGCTGATGTAAAATGTGATTTTTTAAGAGCTTGATAACTTTTTTTTAAAAAAAAACGCATAAAATTTGCAAAATCTCATCGGTTCTTTATTTGAAACGTTAGATTGGTCCATGACATTTACTTTTTGAAGATAATTTCATTTAAATGTTGACCGCGGCTGCGTCTTAGGTGGTCCATCCGCTTAGTCCAATTTTGGCATTTCCACGTTTTTGAGTAACAGAAACCCAATTGGTGCGAACGGCGACGAATCGAAAATTGGTGGTCATCATTAACACTGGCCGATACAGCTGCGATATTTTCTTCAGTTCGCACTCTACGTAAGCGTGTTGGTGGTTTAATGTCCAACAATGTAAATTTGGTGCGAAATTTAGTCACAATAGCCCGAATAGCCGCTTCAGTGGGTCGATTAAACTGACCATAAAATGGAAGCGCGCAATGAACTTTCTTAACAGAGCACGCATTTTGATAATAAAATTCAATAATTTGCAAGCGTTGTTCGTTTGTAAGACGATTCATGATGAAATGTCAAAGTATACTGAGCATCTTTCTCTTTGACACCATGTCTGAAATCCCACGTGATCTGTCAAATACTAATGCATGAAAATCCTAACCTCAAAAAATCACTCTTTACATGCTGCCAGTTCCAAGGACTGTCCAAAGCGTAAATCATCCCTCGCCAAGAGGAACGAGACCATTTCAACTGCTAAGACTATAAGCAAGGCACCAACTGCCGGTTTAGTGTCTGGTGTACGACCAGCACAGAGTCCCAGCACTATTCGACAGCAAGGAATACTTCGGCGTGGACTTCTTGTCCATTATAGGTAAAATGCAGAAGCTTGCTGGTGAATACCATGCTCTGCAGCATGGGAAGGAAAAGCTAGGGCATTGTTAGCAATAGCACAATCTATTGTATTTAATGTTTAATAAAAATAAATGCATATTTTCTGAATGTAAATTCTCTTATTTCTTTGCATATGAGACATTACTTAGATTTATTTCTAAAAGACATAGACCGGACATTGTTCTGCTTGCAGAACACAAACTGTCCCCATTTCACAGACTGAATTTAAGGGCTATACAATGTATAGACAGGAAAATAGTCAGAATAGACAATCTCGTGGTGGAGGTACTGTGGTTATAGTTAAAGAGGGTATATGTTCTGAGAGTGTTACTCTGAACCTCGGGAACATAGAAAATACATGCGTTAGGATTAAGAAACTTGACGGCACATGGCTGACCACTGTCGCTTTGTACAGAAGACCCCTGCCTGTGCCAGACTGGAAGGACCCTTTGCAACATATGCTAGGTCATGGTGATGTTTTGGTTGGGGACGACCTAAATGCCAGACATCCCAATTGTGGCGGTGACGCCTACAATCAGGCGGGCAGTAGATTGTACAATTATCTAGTACAATGTCCTGCCCTCCACATTGTGAATAACGATGGACCCACAAGATACGGTAATGGAACAAATTCCTACATCGATATCTTCATGGTATCCCCGGGACTCACTTTTGAAGGCGAGGCTGAAGGCATTGGCCTCAGAACTCTACGGGAGAAGAAGCGTCGTATACGGACTTTGGATAGATCAGAAGACCCTGATCGGCCCGGCATTCTCAAAGATCAGATACGCAACTTGTGTAGAATTATACAGGGTGCTATCTCTGAGTTTGAGAAACTTCATTGGATATTCGACTTGACAATCGAACATTCCGGCGGGTGAAAGCGGCTGCTGGTATAAAAACCAGATAACCTATTTGGGATCTATTAGACACGGACGGAGTGATAGTTCCGGACGACTACGGTAAGGCAAATCTCTTGGCAGATAGTGTTCACAGAGGACGACCTAATCAAGAACGAAACTGAATTCCTTTCGACAATTTTGTCGAAAGGGAAACTTCGGTTTTGGATGACGTTATTCCCATAATTCATTTTGGGGAAGTAGTGACTGCAGACAGTTCTACACGCGGCAACGCGAGGACCTGGCAGGATCTTGGATTTGTGACACCACAGGACGTAGGGGAGGCCTTGAGGGGGAAAACCGAACCGTGGGTCTACTGGTGTGGACGGTGTCCCGGACATTGTCTTGAAGAAGACGGGCTTATTGGTTTGGACATTCTTGTCAGTGATCTTGGGTTATTTCCCGGGGAAAGAATCACGGAATTTTTTCTATATTCTGTTTCCCGTATCCCGGGAAATTTGTACGGGATTCAGCAGAAAGTTTTCCCTATTTCGCGCACATATTTTCCCCAAGTTTTCACTATAAAATTTGAAAAGGTACCAAAATAATTAATAAAGATACTTTTAATTAGATATGTGTCAGCTAGGCGATACAAATCTTCTACCTTGAATTTGGAAAAACGTAATTATACAGGAGAAGTTTTTTTAATTACCCTATTAGGTATAAAATCTTAACATATATTTTGGTCGAATTTCATCGAAAGAAGGAAAATTAAACACGATGGCGCTTACGCATTTTTGCCAAATAGGGCTCGATATATAATTGATACGAAGTGAATATAAGACTACTAATGATGATAGTAATATTTAGAGATAATTCAATTTCAGATTTGTTTATATCATTATGAATAAAGTTCGATAGACTGTTTTTATATAGCAAACAATATTTTGACGATTTTCCGTCCTGTCCCGGGAATTTGAAAAAATATTTCCCGTTTCCCGGGAAATAAAAAGTACGGGAAAATGCAAACCCTACTACCGACCGATATCCCTTCTATCGGCTTTTGATAAACCTTTTGAGCACTTTGTGCTCTCGAGTGTTAGGGAGACAATCGAGGACCGGAGGATACTCTCGGACAGCCAGTTCTGGTTTCGGAAGGGACACTCGACGTCTCATGCACTTGCGGTGCTGTCGAACTACGTTACCAGGTCATTGAACAAGAAACACGCTACCGTGGCTGTCATCCTTGACTTTGTCAAGGCTTTTGACACTACATGGCACGGCGGTATCTTTTTCAAGATGCTGACACCAGGATTCGGTGGCAACACCTGTAGGATTGTTGCGAGCTTTCTCAGGGGTCCTTTAAGATTAAAGTAGGGGACCAACTTTCGGAGAGTAGAGATGTTGTGGCAGGGGTGCCACAGGGCTCACTTCTGGGACCAGTCCTTTACAATCTACTCTTATGTGACTAGGGATGTCGAAACCGAAAACCGGTTAACCGGTGCTAACTCCCACATCGTTTTTATACACTCCACGAGAGTATTATGTCTTTGTGCATTTGTTTGTAACGCCCAAAAGGAAGCGAAATAGACCCATTGTTAAGTATACCGATCGACTTAGAATCACTTTCTGAGTCGATTTAGCAATGTCCGTCTGTCAAAATAGATGTTGTAATCAAATTACAGGTCGCAATTATAGTCCGATCTTAAAAAAAATTGGCACAAATAAGTTTTGTGGATCAAGGACGAACGCTATTTAATTTGAGGCAAATCGGTTCAGATTTAGATATAGCCCCCATACAAATGTCGCTCTCGATTTGACATTTTTCGCTGTAGAGGAGACATATTGTACCCGATTTTCTTAAAATTTGGCACAACATCTTATAATCCAACTAGAAACACCAATGCAGAAAGTGGGTAGAATCGGTTCAGATTTAGATATAGCCCCCATACAAATGTCGCTCCCGATTTGACTTTTGCCGCTTTAGAGACCACATATTGGACTTGATTTTCTTTAAATTTGGCACAACAGCTTATAATCCAAGTACAAAAACCTATGGTGAAAGTGGGTTCGGTTCAGATTTAGATATAGCCCATATACAAATGTTGCTCCCAAATGTTTAACCGATTTTGGCAAAACTATACATATTATATTTCACCTATTTCGTTCCACATTTCAATATACCCCCATACATATGTTCTTTCCTTCCCGTTTTGGCTTTTTCACCGAATTAAATTGTATACGGATAGAAAGTGGAGTGTATCATAGAGTCGGCCCCGCCCGACTTTTTCCTTTCCTTACTTGTTTTTAATTGGCATTTTCGGTTAACCGGTTTTTAAATTACAAAACATTTGCATTTCGTCGATATATTCTACTATAAAACTATTGATTTGTGGCGTTGAAAAAACCAAGTAGGATATCAAATAGCTTCGTTTGGAGCTTGATGTGTAACATCGAAGCCATTGCTAATTTTTTTAAAGATATCATGTCTTATTCGATCCAACGTCTTATTCGACTCACGTCTAATAATAACGAAAATCTAATTGAGCGCGAAATTAAAACATATCACTCTGGCAGTAAACAATAAGAGACTCGAGAGCATTGATGGAGGTAAAAAAGGTACGAAATGCGTAATAATATTAACAACGAATTTGTGATCACCTTCTGTATATATCCATCAAAAAACAAGTCGGTCGAGGCCGACTATATAATACACTACATTACTACATTTACTACTCCACTACATTTCAATTCGGTGAAAATGTGAACGACATTTGTATGGGAGCTATATGTAAATCAGAACCAATCTCATCCACTTTTACCATAGATGTTTCTATTGTAATTATAAGATGTCCTGTGGAATTTGAAGAAAATCGGTTAAGGTATGTGGTTTCTACAGCGGTTAACCTCAAATCGGGAGCGAAATTTGAGTGTGAGCTATATCTAAATCGGAACCGATTTGACACATATTTGTCACAGATGTTTCTAGTTAAAATATGAGGTGTTGTTTCTGTTTAAATTTACAGTTTCAAGACCGGAAACTGTCAAATAGGGGGTGAAATTTGTATGGTAGCTATATCTAAATCTGAACCGATTTGACCCATTTTCCCCACAGATGTTTCTAACTTAGATATAAGGCGTTGTGCAAAATTTTATTAAAATCGCCTCAACTATGTGGCTTCTAGAGCCGAAAAAGTCAAATCGGGAAAAACGTTTGTAAGGGAGCTATATCTAAATCTGAACCGGTTTCCTTCAATTTAAATAGCGTCCGTCTTCGGCATGCAAAAATCATTTGTGTCAAGTTTCGTTAGAATCGGACAGTAATTGCGACCTGTATCGTGATTACAAGAATAGATGGACAGATAGACAGACAGACGGACATGGTTAAAACGATTCAAAAAGTGATTCTATGTCGGTCGGTATAATAAACGATGGGTCTATCTCGCCTCCTTTTGGTGTAGGGTATAATTAATCATCGAATATATGAGTTTACAAATGTCATTTATATTATCTATTTATGTCTCATATTGAATTCTGACAGCATCGCTGATTGATATTGCATATTTGTATACATGTTTGTGAAATTTTTTGATAAGATAGCATAGCATTCTCTGACGTATTTCTTGAGGTGTCCAAAAGAAAGATCAAAACAAACTTCACAATAATTTGGTAATTTAAATAAAAAAATATGAAAATGAAATTAGAAAATAATTATTTGAATTCTTTTGGTTTTTTATGTTCAATAATCTCAAAAAAGTTTAAAAATAATATAAAATGTTAGCTTATAAATAAAAAACCGGTTGGACTATAAATTTGTTAACAAACCGAAAACCGGTTTCGCGAAGAGAGCCTGTTTTTGACATCCCTATATGTGACATTCCGCAACCACCCCAGGGTGACTTGCTGTTAGTTTATGCTGACGACATACTTATTGCCTCATCGGGGATTGATAGATTATAGATTTAGTATAAGTGACATGTACTAGAAAAATACTTTAAGTATGTTAGTAATAATGTAAGAATGGCTAATGTTAGCTAATAAGCGTATTTAAATATTGTATTAAGGACATCGAAATCAATAAAGCTTAGCATAGCATATAATTCAGTCCTCGAAATAAAGTCATAGCGTGCAGTCGCACATGCGCAAGAAAAATCTTTCTGTTTTTCAATACTAAGTGTATGTACTGTTTATGCTTTCTTATTTGGGGACAGTTCTAAGAAATATTAATATTCACAATTATTGTCTTAATTTCCGAATTCAAAACCAAAATGTTTATTAATATGTTCAAAATATAAATCGAAAAATTGACCGATACTTGAAAATGAAGATTTGAATAACTGCACGCTGAAAATCATCCGATTGCATGGACTGCACGATCTCTAGTGGTATACTTCATACAGTACACTGTCATTGTTTAATGTTCGTATACATGAATATCAGTTTAATGCACCTCAATGTCCCTCAAATTCACCTACATTTATTATATTATATTTTCTTTAATTCTAGGTTTTTACCTGTTACATTTTAATTCATTGTCAGTTTTTTAATACTTTTAACCAATATTCGTAAAAAATTGGAGTTTCTACCACAACTCGATTCTAGGTTTTTACCTGTTACTTTTTAATTTTTACCACATTTTAATACTTTTAGGGACATTTTCTATTAGTCCGGTTAAAATGTATCGTAACGATATACTCTTGAACAGTTGTTGCTGTAATTAAAAATGTTTTCAATTTATATTTGGCTTAAATTTTTTGCAGTTGCAGTTGCTTTTTCGGACTATACATTTCCTGACACAGACTTGTGTTCCTCATAAGACTAGGAAGTAGGTGTTTCTCCTCCTGTGAATCGTGTTTCAATCGTTGCTTTTTAGATCATTTTCGATGTATTTTCAGTTTTTTCCACTTCCACACAAACAACACAAAAATAAACAGCTGGTTTAGCACAACAGTGCCATTTGATTCTCATTTCAGTTGATAATTGTCAGTGGTGTTGCCATACACACACATTTATCTGAGAACAATTTAACCGTCGAATGAGAAAACCATTTTGGTTAACCGGGACTTTATCACTTCGAAAAACTAATGTCCTGGTTAGTTAATAGGCACTTTAATCCAATTTTTTTAAATAACTGAGGTTTCTACCACACCTCGACGGAGTATAAATGAATGAAAATTTATTTTTAATTTCGTTATTCAACTAAATATGACATCGTACGTTTATAAAGTATTGGCGGATGCATATATGAAAAACCATGAAATATGCAATATTTAAAATAAAATTAAAAACAGAATCCCGTACGATTTTTGAACAACTGCATCAAGAGATACAATTAACGGAAAATCGAAAGCTTTATCAAATTTATAAACTAGATAATAGTTCTAAAGAATGTTTTTTAACGTCCCAAACAGTGGCTAGAAGGCGAAATAATGATTGAATATGAATTGGAAGGCGTAAATAAAAGAATCACAAATGTTAGAAGACTATCAAACCTATTTGAAGAAATGGGCGAACGATACAAGCGAAGAAAACTAAAGTGATTAATGAAGAAGTATGAAAAAACATCAAAGAGGTGTTAAAACACAAATCAGAAAGAAAATATAGAAAAAATAGAAAAAATAATTACAGCATCTCCAAAGAGAATAACAAGAATTCTAAATAGCGTACCTATTCTAAAAAATGAAAGAAATTCACTCAAACGAAAGACGCAACCAAAATTGTTTTATCGGTTCAAAAGAATATAGTTTTTACCTGTAATTAAAAAAGTACAACAATTGTGACCGAATTTGAGGTGAAGTGAATTCAATTGATATTCATTTATACGTCAGTGTATACAACTGCGATTTATATACAATTTAGCTTGGGGATAAAAGAAATGTGCTCATCTGCAACTATATTTACTTTTCAAAAGTTAATATGAAAAAAATGGAAATAAAAAATCTGAATTTTTGAACTAATCGTATTCTATCTTCCGAGGGTGCAATTTCGTGTAAAAGCGGGGTTCTCCTTTAACTTTTTCCAAGAAGGGTATCTTTTAAATATTTATTACAAACAAATTTCATTTAGCACAAATACAGTATTGACGCCACAAATAGTGTTGATAAACCACAATTCGAGTGTAAAAATAAATAATTCGCCAAAATCGAAAAAAAAAAATTTTTATGAACAAATACGTAAAATAATGTTAAAAAAATAAATATTTTTCTTTTCTTTAATGACGCAAAATACGAAAAGAGTTCAACTTTGAGCTAATTTCTAAAATGTATCCGATTGTCCGATTCAGTGTTAATAACTCAAAATAATGGCCCTTGTCTAATTTCAATTTTTTATAGAACTCAAAAATGTTTACTAGAACAAAAATGTTTCAGGTTGGAATTTCATTAATTTGCATATTCGACTGAAATTTGAGTGCTTTGCATATTAGATGAAGCAAATGTAAGTTTATGCTATCAAAAAAGTCTTCCAGTTCAGAGTTACAAGCCGGTGGCGGCGGCGCTACCCAAAATGGGTCGGCGGCTTTCGGCTGATTTAATTAAATTAAAAAATTGGTTCAGATTTATATATAGCTCTTATTCAAATTTCGGTCCCGATTTGACCTTTTCTGCTCTTGAAACCACATATTTTACCAGATCTTCTTCAAATGTGGCGAAATATCTTATATTTACCCTTAAAACATCCATGACAAAATGGGTTAGATCGGTTCAGCTCCCGATTTGACTTTTTCCAATCTATAAACCACATATTTTAACACATCTTCTTCAAATCTTGCAAAATAGATTATATTTCAATATATTATATTTCATGGGGGCCCCAAAAACTACGTATTTCACCGAATTTCTTCAAATTGAGCATAACACGTTATACTTGAACTGGAAGAATCTATTGTGAGCCGATAAAAACGGCACATATTTAACGTATCTTCTTCAAATCTTGCAAAATATATTATATTTCAACTAGAAACACCCATGGTGAAAATGGGTCAGATCGGTTCAGATTTACATATAGCTCCCATACAAATTTCGGCCCCAGAAACAACGTATTTTCACCGAATTTCTACAAATTGAGCATAACACGTTATACTTGAACTGGAAGAATCTATTGTGCAAGTGGGTCGCCTTATTCCATGTTTGGATATAGTCCCGCTGCAAATATTCTTCTCGATTTGACAAATTGGGTCGGGTCATATTAGGCTATGATTAGGAAGCATACAATAATCCTTCCTGTTTTCATTTTTTTACCGAATTGAATTGTATTCGTAATTTTATTATTCCGCCTTTCCTTACTTGTTAAGAGCGGAGTTCATACTCAAAATTTTCATAATATGGATGAATTTAATATTTTTTTGCAATTACAGGTTTTCATGTGAGGCATATTTGATCAGACATCTTGAATATCATAATCCATAATCTTTCCAAAGAATGGCAATGCTCAACCTACTTTGACACTGAAGAAACACAATAATATTATGAAGGACAGTGCAACTTCAAGTCCTAAATATACATGTTTGTGCCGGCGAAGATCGTCGTTGCCAGATGTGTGTGTCCTTCGCAAGATTGGCCAAAATGAAACACAATAATATATATTCTTGAAACACCATCTTTTTTTTCCAAAATATGTACGTGTGTTTTCATAAATATATACTGGTTGCTGGTTGTCTATTTTGAAAGTAGAAAAAATATCGGCGGCGTGGTTAATGTCGATGTGAGCCGATAAAATCGGCGGCGGCTCTTGCAGAAACATGCGGCGGCGGCTAGTCAACTCAAAATCGGTCGGCTTGTATCTCTGGTCCTAGCTCCTTTCGTTTAGATGCTAGCGTGCTTTCAACAGACGGACGGACATGGCTAGATCTGTGATGCCAAAACTAGGGAATTTTCCCTTTTCTAGGGAATTTCATCGTTAAAATAGCTGCCTAGGGAAAAAGGGGAAGGAATTTCACATTTGTTTATATCTAGGGACTTCTGTGAAATGTTCATAAAAGTTCACCCTAACCAACTTTGTAGCGTAGAAAATAAACTTTGAAACGTGTATTTCAGATGGAAAGCAAGTTTTATCGCCACGCAGTTTATTAGGTTGAACCCAAATGAAACGAAGTTCGTTTTCAATCTGGTAACTACACATTTCGGTTTTTTGTTGACAAATGTATGAGAGCAATATGGCAATGTAGTATTAATTTGTTTCAACTGCCGACATACTGATGAGAAAAAAGCTTAGAGTAAATAAAAATTGCAATATCTTTAATTTTTCAATTTTTGTGGTTCCCAAAAAAATATAAAGGTATGTACTTTAAAATTTACAAAAGATGTACATAAATGTACAAGTTTTCCATTTTACAGGAGATGTCTTCAAGAGATTCTTTATCTGAAGACTGTGGACCTAGCAAAAAGAAGTATTACAAACAAATGTTTTGCAAAAAGTGGCTCGAAGAAGATGCATTCAAGGGGTGGTTGGGGGAAGTAAAGGAAGACAAATATACATAAGTGCAAGTGCATCGCCTGCAATAAAATTTTATATTGCGGAAAATCGGATCTTTAAAAACATAGCGAGAGCAAACAACATACAAAAAAATTCTGTCTGCTAAAAACACTAAAGTTGTGGATAAGTACTTCGTAAAACAATCGAGAACTCCCGACGCCGCAGCAAATTTTGAAATGCGACTCAGCATGTTCTTTGCAGAGCATAACGTTGCACTTCAAATCATTGACCATTTGCTGCCACTCCTGAAAGAAGTTGTGCCCGATTCAAATATAATAAAAGAAAGCAAATTAGGAAGAACAAAATGTTCAAAAATAATACAAAATATTTTGGCTGAGGAAGAAAAAGCAAAGCTTATAACTAAATTGAAAACAAATAAATTTTCGGTTTTAGTGGATGAGAGCACAGATATATCACAAAAGAAAAATATGTGTGTTCTGGTTAGATTTTTTGACGAAGAAAGCGAACAAGTATCTGTAAAATTGCTCGATCTGTTACAAGTTGGTGTCGACGGAACTGCTGCCACCCTGTATCATATGTTTAAAACCAAAATCCTTAATTATTATATTCCATTTGAGAACATTATTGGACTTTGCTGCGATGGGGCAAATACAATGGTAGGTAAACATAACTCGTTTGAATCTCACCTACTTGTGGACAACCCACAGACGACTGTAATTAGATGTATT
The DNA here is from genome assembly GCA_947397865.1 of Polietes domitor. Classification (NCBI taxonomy): domain Eukaryota; kingdom Metazoa; phylum Arthropoda; class Insecta; order Diptera; family Muscidae; genus Polietes; species Polietes domitor. The sequence continues at coordinate 103,067,245 of OX377618.1, forward strand.
TGTCACTCAGATGCACTTATTGCTAGCAGTGCTTGTATGGAATTTCCCCGAGCTCCTGAAGAATTGATTCGTCAAATTGGCAATTACTTATCAGCCAGCTCAAAAAGGTGTGTGGAACAATTTCAAATGTTGTTCAATGATGAAAAAAGAGCAATTTTAAGAACATCCAGCACACGATGGTTGTCTCGTCAAAAGTGCATAGAACGCATGCTGGAATATTGGGAGGCCCTAAAGGAATATTTTAAATATTCGTACAATAATGATAAATTAAAAGCTGCTGAATGGATTTGCAATGAATTCAATAATGAGTGTAACAAAGCATATCTCCTATTTTTAAAATATGTTTTAAATTACTTCAACTCATTAAACGCAATGTTTCAGGGAAAAGTTGTATTAGTTCATGTTCTTTTTTTTTGAAACTTGGCCAGAACTTTATAAAGAAAACGGAATTAAATCCAAACTGTAAAGTCCGATCGCCACATATATCACTACCTATTAAAGACATATTTGTCGGTAATGAATGTGAGGCGTTTCTCGAAAAGATGTCAGAAAATACCATGCTGCAAATAAAATCAGATTGCCTAAAATTTTATATCACTGCGACAGAGGCGATACAAAAACGGCTGCCATTAGAAACTGGTACAATTTTTGAAGAAATCGGATTTTTGAACCCTATAGCAGCACTTGGAGATAACAAACACAATTTTAAATTCAATTTATTGTGCCAAAAATATGAAATTAATTTATGTGAGCTTACTCAAGAGTGGAGAACACTGGAGTTCAATTTTTCTAAAAATGAAATCAAGGCATTTGAAGAAATGGATATGGTACAATTTTGGTGCAAAATAATTAAAAGTAAAGATTTCACCAATAATTTATTGTTTCCCAATTTGTCTAAACTAGTAAAACTTGTTCTGACATTGCCTCACGCGAATGCAGACGCTGAAAGAATTTTTTCTATAATTACCGATGTAAAGACAAAGAAACGAAATAAATTGAGTCATAGTATTTTAAGTTCAATTTGCATAATACGTTCTGCGTTACAAAACGACGCAATTACATGCATGAACTTTAATTGCAATCAAAGTCATTTCGAAATGTTTAAGTCGAAAACTTTTTATGATTAGAAATATTTTATTCTAATTGCATAGATCTCTCTAATAATGTATATATGACTGATTTTATAACTTTTTTTGTTTAGTTTTTATGTTTGTCTTTGAATTGTTATTTTATTCTAATTGCATAGATCTATCTAATACATGTATATATGACTGATTTTATAACTTTTTTTGTTTAGTTTTTATGTTTGTCTTTGAATTGTTATTTTAAATTATTATTCAAATGAATTAAATCGAATAAATTGCTTACATTTATTGAAAAATATGTATTTTATCTTCATTTTTATCGGACAAATTTCTAGGGAAAAATATAGGGAAAATTTTGTTGCCAATCTAGGGAAAAAATGGATTTTTTTTGTGTGCCTAGGGATATTTCCAAAAATCTTCTGGCGTCACTGGGCTAGATCGTCTTAGAATTTTATGACGATCAAGAATATAAAGGGTGATTTTTTAAGAGCTTGATAACTTTAAAAAAAAAAAACGCATAAAATTTGCAAAATCTCATCGGTTCTTTATTTGAAACGTTAGATTGGTCCATGACATTTACTTTTTGAAGATAATTTCATTTAAATGTTGACCGCGGCTGCGTCTTAGGTGGTCCATTCGGAAAGTCCAATTTTGGGCAACTTTTTCGAGCATTTCGGCCGGAATAGCCCGAATTTCTTCGGAAATGTTGTCTTCCAAAGCTGGAATAGTTGCTGGCTTATTTCTATAGACTTTAGACTTGACGTAGCCCCACAAAAATAGTCTAAAGGCGTCAAATCGCATGATCTTGGTGGCCAACTTACCGGTCCATTTCTTGAGATGAATTGTTCTCCGAAGTTTTCCCTCAAAATGGCCATAGAATCGCGAGCTGTGTGGCATGTAGCGCCATCTTGTTGAAACCACATGTCAACCAAGTTCAGTTCTTCCATTTTGGGCAAAAAAAAGTTGGATATCATCTCACGGTAGCGCTCACCATTCACAGTTACGTTACGATTCGCATCATCTTTGAAGAAGTACGGTCCAATGATGCCACCAGCCCATAAACCGCACCAAACTGTGACTTTTTCTGGATGCATTGGTAGCTCTTGCAATGCTTCTGGCTGATATTCACTCCAAAATCGACAATTCTGCCTATTTACGTACCCATTGAGCCAAAAATGAGCTTCGTCGCTGAACACAATTTCTTTCTTTCTGAACTTTCTTAACAGAGCACGCATTTTGATAATAAAATTCAATGATTTGCAAGCGTTGCTCGTTAGTAAGTCTATTCATGATGAAATGTCAAAGCATACTGAGCATCTTTCTCTTTGACACCATGTCTGAAATCCCACGTGATCTGTCAAATACTAATGCATGAAAATCCTAACCTCAAAAAAATCACTCTTTATATGCTTTATAGGGTCTCAGGTCGATATTTCGAGGTGTTACAAACGGAATGCCAAAGTTATACCCCATCCTGGAGGTGTAGGGTATACAAATATACAAGCGTTCATAAGCGAGTTTAGCTCGAATTTTCATTTATAAAAAGACAATCGCAATATCATTTCGTTGTAATAAATTGCTTTATAATAACTTCTATTCAAACAAGTAAAGAAAGGCTAAAGGCTTGAATTCGGGGAAAGTGATATCGGGAACGATTTTTGTATGGGTACTATATCTATAGAGCGGAAAAAAGTCAAATTGACAGTGAAATTAGTATGGGAGCTACATCTAAGTCTGAACTGATCTCGACCACTTTCACCACAGATTTTTACAGTTCAATTATAAGGTAGTGTGCCAAATATGACGAAAATCGGTTAAAATATATGGTCTCTGGAGCGAAAAAAGTCAAATCAGGAGCAACATTTGTATGGAGGGTATATCTAAATCTGAACCCATTTACTTCAAATTAAATAGGGTTCGTCCTTGGTCCGCAAAACTCACTTGTGCCAATTTTTGTTAGAATCGGACAATAATTGCGACCTGTACTTTGACTACAAGAATAGATGGACGGACATGACTAAATCGTTTCAAAAATTGATTCTAAGTCGATCGGTATACTTAATAAAGGGTATATCTCGCTTTCTTTTGGATGTTACAAACAAATGCACAAAGACATAATACCCTTGTGGAGGTTATAAAAAGTGTTGTTAACATGTATAACATGGTTCTGTACATATTGTTTATTGCATATTGTTATATTGCTAAAAACAGCAAACAGCTGTTTACCATCTCAGCTGCTGTCTCTTTCAGTAGACTTTCTACTTTCTTTTACTGACAAATTCCTTTGAGTGTACTGATAGATGGATTACTGAAATGCAATTTTGCCGAAAATTCTGTCGGATGAATGTATAAAAATATTTCTCGAAGATCCTGGTAATAAAATATGAATAGTTTCGAAACGCTCACGTAATCACACGTCATTTATCATTGCGCCATAGACTGACTAGACTTCACGAGAAAAATTGATTATTGATTGCAAATTGACTAAAATAATTAATAGAATTTTAACCTGCTTTATTTTTGATAAAACTAGATAAAACCCCACCCCCAGGGGAAAATCCTGCGCACGGCCCTGTCCCCTTCTTTTCCTCTCCAAACGAGTAGATGCCGCGCAAATCCGAAAATTATATATTTTTAAAGTTGTATACCAAATTACAGTTACGATATAAGTATAGTTTAACGATAAATATTTTATTGAACTAACACTACTGCTGTGTAGGCGGAGGGGACGCTAGCTTAAATAATAGAAAAAGTAGAATTATACGTGCAGCGCTTTGTTGTAGAAATAAATATATACTACTTTTGTTTTTAATGGAAAATTTCACATTTTTTACTTTAACTTTAATTATGGAAAAAATCAGACCTTTTAATATCTTTTTTAAAAAAAGTAAAAATTTAGTAAATATGTAAATATTCCCAATATATAAATATTCCCAAAGATTTCATTCCACGAAATAGTATTTAATTTGTCTGCCGTGCAGGTATTAAAGTTACTACATATACATTAGAGTAGCTTAAAAATGAAAGTTGTGGATGTTCCCGACTAAAATGAAAGATTGGTTTGTTTTATGTGTTCTCGAAATAACCTCTATAAATCAGGTTTTTCTTGAATAGAATTCACGTTGAGAATGGTATTTAGAAAAAACCTTATCAAACCATATAAGTCTAGAATGTGTTTACGATGCAAATAACTTTAATTAAGGAAAAAATCAGACCTTTTAATATCTTTTTTGAAGAAAGTAAAAATTTAGTAAATATTTAAATATTCCCAAAGATTTCATTCCACGAAATAGTATTTAATTTGTCTGCAGTGCAGGAATTAAAGTTACTACATATACATTAGAGTAGCTTCAAAATAAAAGTTGTGGATGTTCCCGTCTAAAATGAAAGATTGGTTTGTTTTATGTGTTCTCGAAATAACCTCTATAAAAACCTGATTTATGGAGGTTATTTTTATCGTGTTCAGCTCACTGACGGACAATGATAAAAGCGAAATATTTTGGGAGAATGCATAAAACAAACCAATCTTTCATTTTAGTCGGTAACATCGACAACATTTTTTCCTTCATCACAAAAGAAGACACTCTAATATACATACATGGTAATTTGAAAGCAATCTAATTGAAAATATCCAACAAACTGAATGAAAATATGTAGTGGTAAAAACAAAATATCGTGTGTATACGAACATTTTTTCGTTCCTCATGTTCACGTGAGTAAAATAATAATACAATTTTTGCAGTTAAAACATTTCAGCACGAGAGTCTGACTGCAGATTACACTTAGGCATAAGCGATTCTACTGGTGTCTAAAACCGAAACTGGAACTATTCAATCTGGCCATTTTAATTTTATACGTATACTTATACTTGACCCACATTCAAAATGTATGTTTTCGAGAGAAATATAACTCGTACTGCCAAAATAGATCCAAAGCTGTAGAGATTTGTGTTTTCAAGAGACAAAAAACTGGGAGAACTTTTATATCCGGGCTATATTAAAATATATGGTGATAGGTGATTCTAGTTGAAATTTATTTGTTTTGCCTAACTTGAAGAAAATATATTGAAATATGTGGCGATTATTTTGTTAGCCATTGAAATGAGGATTTTTATAAATCGTTAAAAGATTTATATGTTCTTTATTCAAATTTCAAATTCAAATGTATTATTCGAAAGAAAAAGAAAAATATATGTTTTTATATAGCAAATAATATTTTGACGATTTTCCGTCCTGTCCCGGGAATTAGAAAAAATATTTCCCGGGAAATAAAAAGTACGGGAAAATGCAGACCCTACTACCGACCCTACTACTACCCTCACAAGGATTGAAAATACCCATAATAATCCCTTATATTTTACAGTATTTATTTTTTATACCCTACACCACAGGGTATAATGTCTTTGTGCATTTGCTTGTAACAGCCAGAAGGAAACGAGATAGACCCATCATTTATTATACCGATCGACTTAGAATCACTTTTTGAGTCGATTTAGCGATGTCCGTCCGTCTGTCCATCTATTCTTGTAATCAAAGTCCAGGTCGCAATTGTGGTTAGAATTAAATGAAACTTTGCACAACGAAGTTTTATGGGACAAGGACGAACGCTATTTAATTTGAAGAAAATCGGTTCAGATTTAGATATAGCTCCCATACAAGTTTTGCTTCCGATTTTACTTTTTCCGCTCTAGAAACCACATATTTCAACAGATTTTCTTCAAATTTGGCAACACAAATTATATTTCAACTATAAACATCTATGCCGAAAGTGGGCCATATCGGTTTAGATTTATATATAGTTCCCACACAAATGTCTCCTCCGATTTGATTATTCCCGCTCTATAAACCACATATTTTAACAGTTTGTCTTCAAATTTCGCAAAACAAATTATATTTCAACTAGAAACAGCTCTGGTAAAAATGGGCTAGATCGGTTCAGATTCAGATATATATATAGCTCCTATACAAATTTCGACACTGAATTGATTATTTCCGCTCTAGAAATAGCATATTTGAACTGATTTGGTTAAAATTTGGCAAAGCAGCTCATATTTCAACTACAAACATCCATGGCGAAAGTGGGTCAAATCGGTTCAGATTTATATATAGCTCCCATATAAATGACTCCCCCGATCTAATTCTTTCCGCTCTAGAAACCACAATTTAATAGATTTCCATCAAATTTGGGAAAGCGTCTTATATTTCAGAAAATCTATACAAAAAATGTGTCAGATCGGTTCAGATTTATATATAGCTCTCATTCAAAGTTTGTGTTCATTTTTTTACAAATACAGATAGAAGTATGAAATTTGTAGTATATATTAACCTTAACCTTCCTTATTATTCTTTATTTAAGTAGTAAAACATTTATAAACAAATTTATAGATTAGAGAACTGATAAATACCTTAATTCTAAAAAATAATATATACAAGTTTTGGGGAAAATGGCGTTAGAAATTATAATAATTTTTTCGAAGGAAAATACTATTATTTAAAAACCTGCGTATTTAATATTAAGTGGATATTATAATTAATGTAATTAAATGGATTAATACGTTTGAATATTTGTACTTATATCGAAATTATAAAGGGAAATAAACAAAATATCAATAAATTATTTTTAACACAGTATAATACAGTATTGACTAAACTGGAAGATGTTGTAGTAATGGGTTTTCAGACAAGTAACATCGGGTATTGAAGTTGCTTATAGTACAATTGATTTTTGTGAAACTAGTTTCGCATCCGAAATAGTGTGTAATCTATTTCTTGAATAATCCCAAGGTAACCTCAACATCAGTTTTAAAAGCTTGTTTTGACAAAATTGTAATGTTTTGATATGAGATTTTGCGCAACAGCCCCAAACAGGACATGCTTTTGTACGCATGTCCTGATGGATTGAAAAATCGTTTTATATAATAATATGTTGTTCGAAACTGACAGTTTAGAATTTCTATTGCTCAAAGGATATAACATTTTGATGGCAATATTGAATTTGTTTTTCACAAATGTCATATGATCATGAAATATCAATTTTCTATCTAGTAAAACTCCTAAATACCTAACATTGTAAATACTTCTCTTTCTAGAGAAAAAGATGGCTTGTATTTTACTTACATTTAATTTCATCTTCCATTTGAACATATAATCATTGATCTTGTCCAAAGAATTTTGTAATTTCAAAATAATTTTATTCGGAGATGCATGCATCAGCGTAAAGAGCATAGTCACAGTCAGGTAGCTCTGGAAAATCAGAACAGTATAAAATGTATATGAGAGGACCAACCATGTAACCTTGTGGAACTCCTGCAGAAATAGATATTTTATTAGAGTAAACATTATTAATAGCAACTTGAAAGAATCGATTATCTAAAAAGCTTTTAATAACTCTTGTGAGGTTGAGTGGAAATCCGAAGTTAACCAATTTAAAAATTAGACCACGGAGCCAGACGGAATCGAAAGCCTTTTCCACGTCCAGTAATATCAGACCGATAGATTCTTTTCTGATAAATCCCTCATTATGGATCATCATGGATTTTATTCTTTATAATTGTTTCGAAAATCTTACCAACACAACTTAGAAGACTAATAGGTCTATGACTGGAGGGCATATTGGATTGCTTTCCACTCTTCAGAATGGGTATGACTTTGGCCCTCTTCCATTGAGTGGGGAAATAGTTAAGCTTCATGCAGCTGTTGAAAACAAATGTGATATATTGATATACAACGATTTTTGGCGATTGCTTTATTAGAATAATTCCTATATTGTCAAGGCCTGAAGATTTTTTGCCTTTAGACAATTTAATAAGCTGACCAACATAATCTGTGTCTACAAATTCAGACTCAGGAGTCTCCACGTCCATTGCATCAAAACGTTGCACAAATCTATCAATCATGTGATCAAAGTTGCGGGATCCCAGGTTTTCTGACACTCTGTGATTTCCATCAAACTCTTTGCCAATGCGTTACACTTATCTAAATTGCTAACCAGTACTTCATTGTTATTTTTCAGTGAGGGGATGCATGCATATTTCTTTCTTAAAACCTTTGAAATATTCCAAAAAGGTTTATCTCCTTTCTTAAGAGAAGAAATTCTTCTATTCCATAACAGAGATACAAGCCGACCGATTTTAAACTGACAAGCCGCCGCCGCCGCATGTTTCTGCTCGAGTCACGCCGCCGCCGATTCCATCGGCTCAAATCAACTTGAACCACGCCGCCGATTTCATCGACTCATATCGACTTCAACCACGCCAAAATATAAATGTCGATTTAGACAACCTAATACTGTGAAATATATGGATCTTTGAATTTAGTATCCCACTATATGATGACGTCTATAGAAAGTTGAATGATTGTATTTTGATTTGAAAGTCGCATTTATATAAGTCAATTCCAGAACGTGTGGCCATGTGTTCCTATAAAAAACAATAGACAACAGCTCCTCTATTGTGCTTCTTTAGTGTGTCAAAGTAGGTAGAGTATTATCAATCTTTGGAAGGATTGTGACATTCAAGATGTCTGGTCAAATATACCTCACATGAAAAGCTGTACTTGCAAAAATATTTATTAAATTCATCCATATTATAAATTAGGGGAATGGATTCCCACTCCCAAAAAAATTGTATGGGACAATTATATGAAATTATGGGAACATTTGCTAATATTGGCTAATATTAACGAATATTGAATTAGTTGACAAAAAATAAAAGAAAAGGTATCAAAAACCAATACAGATTGTTCCTCCCTTTTTCCCAAAATTGTCAAATAAATAGAGGTAATCGAATGACAGATCGAGCCGGCAAATCAGCCGAAAGCCGCCGCCGCCGACCCATTTTGAACAGCGCCACCGATAATTATGGTTCGGCTTGTAACTCTGTTCCATAAAGTGTTTCTGAAATTTGAAGTCATACATCGAATTGAATAAGTAAGGTTATTCATAATCATGTGATCGTATCGTTGCCTATATTTTCACCATTGACGACTATAGTAATTTCTAACATTAATAGCATTGAAAATGTAAGCCGGTAATTTGATGTAATTGCCAGAATAACTTTTTTGGTACATGCATTTCTTCAGCTTCAATTAACATCTTATTAAAAACTCAATATTATTGTCAATATTTAACGTTGATATAGCCTTGATATTCATAGAAATATTGTTAAAATTTGATTTCAAGATAGACTTATATCCAACCCAATTTGTTCTCGAATATTCACCCCCAATTCCAGTGTCTGCTGTTAAGGTCGCCACAGAGCTCTCTCCCGGTAAAAAGCTTTCGTAAATCCGACTTAAAGAGGCATTGTCGTTTTTGCTATACAATTTGATAGCTGACGAGTTGTTCGAAATTATTTGAACTCCAATATTTTCGATAACATCAGTTTAAAGAGGAGGCAACTCAGTATAAGGGATAGATTTTTTAATTAGAATAACAACTCCTCCACCCGTTGTTACCCTATCCAATCTGGTACAATTATAATTTGGATTAAATAGCATATTATTATGCTTTAACCATGTTTCTCACTACATGCAAATATCAATATTTTTCTTTGAAGAAAATCGAATAATTCAATAAATTTATTGCGAATGCTACGACAATTCAAAAAAATAATATTTAAAGACTTATTGGTCATTATTTATAGTTATTATATAAGTACTTAATAGCCAATTGTGATATAACATTAAATTGTTCGTGTTTATTAGAACAGTTTTTCAGCACGTACATGACAACTTAAAACTTTCGACTCTCTTTGCTTTCGTGAGAGTAACATTGACACTTACTCTCTTTGAGAGCAGAATTTATTAAATAATATGATTTCATATTGTCACATGTTATTTTAACAACAATTTAAATTTTTTGTGTGTAATAATTTGAAACTTGTTTTTTATTCAGAATGTCTTGAATCACGTTCAGATTTTGACCCAACACTTTTATAAGTGGTATAGAAATCTTTCTGGCAGTCTGATGATTCATTACGTGTTCGGCACTGTCATTGTCCATTAATGCCTGAAGTGGCATCCAATAGTTTCTCCTTGCATTTTTGGAGGTAGAAGACGTTGACACTTTCGATGACGACATTTCGTCAACATCATTATCTTGTAGCTTTCGTTTTGGAATTGTGATGCAAACTTTTCGCTCTTTTTAAATATTTACACTTGTTAAGTATAGACAACTAGCGTAAGCACGTGTATGCCAGACACTATTGTACAAACCGAACTGATTACAGTATTTAGGCATGTTTTTTCAATATGTATATTTGTACTTACTTGATATTGGGTATGCGCATTCCCCCTAAAACAAAAAGGCGTACCAAAAAGTGCTTCTCATTCGTAGGGGATGAAATGGGGCAAATGGGATATAAATGGTGCATATCAAACGACAACAGCTAGAAACACGAAATTTGCTGTGTATATTCCTCTAATTGAGTAGATACATAATATGAAATTATTTTTTTTATAAAAAGATTTTTCCAAATTCGTACTTTTAGGGCAAAAATTGGTTGAATCATGAAGTTAAGTTATTTTGCACTATGTACGTGAGATAATGGATTTTCAAAATTTGTACTTTTGGAATTAAAATAGAATGGAAATACAACCAACTGTAGCACCCACTACCTACCAATATTTATGGCATTTAAGCTTTTTTGGAAATATATATATAAAAATATTTATTTTTTGAATTGACTTGAAGTATTATTTCGATATTTATTTCGATATATTTATAAGCGTGGCTTGAAATATTAAAAATATTATATTTATTGTATTTGTTTTGACTCGACGGCCTCTGTACAATGCTATCCACTGTGGAGTGTATATAAAGTTCGGCCCGGACGAATTAACGCCGTTTTTACTTGCTATATTTTAATTAACAGCAGCCAATTTTAGCAGACTGCAAACTCCGTAGCAATGTGAATGGTGATGTGAGATTGCAGAAAACTGCTGTTATGCCAAAAAAACTGCTGTAATAACAGAAAAGTGTCTGTGGATAGGCAGCAGACAATCCCTGATTTTATTAACAGACTTGTTCTCTAAGTGTAGAACTTATTTTTTAATAGTTGCTTGATAGTAGATATATACATATATATTTTGAAGAAATATTACACAAAAAAGATTGCATTCCTCGGCGCTATGATAATTGCAGAAAATTGGATATGATGTCTAATGAGTTTTGGGGTTTATACGCATATTTCGAGTAAATAAAAAATATTTGGAAATGTTTCTTCATTTTTATCTTAAATATGTATAAATTCGAATACCAAATACAGTTTTTTTTCTTTATGAAAAGCAAGAAGAAACACCTACAAATTTTAATTTCAAAAAACCAAATAATGGGTATTTTAGAGTTTCGTCTTCCTAAGTAGATCCAAGTTACTGAATTTGTTATTTCTCTTTTAAATACTACTTGTTACATATATACAAAAATATATTAACTCTGAAAAATATTTGACAAAAATTGTCGGTAAGTTAAACTCATTTCTTATTGTTTCCCAACTTTAAAGTAAATTTTAAAATGGAGACCTACACGCAGAGAAAAATGTATTACGTTTAAAAAAATTTAGACACATGAACATCGTTTCTGAGTTTCTTATGTGGGAAAAATTAGTTTGTTTGCGGTTTGTCATCACTTGTTGTAAATGAACAAAGAGAAATATGTTTATATTAAACAGTTTTCTTCGTTTGTCGAAATGGATTTGTATTATCATTACAAACTCCCAAAACAGTTGATGTAACATAAACCGTTGTTGTTGCTTCTGTGATGAAAATAGGCCACATCGGTTCAGATTTAGATACAGTTCCATAAAAATGTCTCATCGCAAATGTTACATCTTAGCGCTCTACAAACCACGTATTGCAAACGGAATATACGAATAGCCACACAATATTATATTTGAACATCTGTTGTGGAAGTGGAATATGTGGCTCAATGTTTTGATATAGCCCTTTCTTTCCCGACTTCTATACTCTGAGAGTTTGAATTGAAAGAAATTTAAAAATGCAAATTGTAATTTATTTAAAAGTTAAAGTATTTTACTTTCCTTTCTATAAGTAAAAAATGTCTATATAAAAAGGTTACTCCAATACTTTTTCGCAGAAACGAAGAATTCGTCTCACCAATAGATTTTTTACATAATTATTAATTTAGAGGTAAATTACTTTTCAATAATTTCATTCCAATTAGATAGTTAAGCTACGGGTTAGCATCAAGCAAGTTATTTGCTTTTATTAAGAATGTTTCTGGACTAGATATTGTATCTGGGGGTCAACCAACCTACTGGCCATCTGACTTAAGAAAAAGACCAGATTTAATTGATTTTTTTTAATCGTTTTTTATACACAATTTAATATATTTACACTATAAATAAACAAACAGTACATAATATTGATTAATTGATTTGGATTATACTACTAATATGTATATAATTATGATAACAAGTAAGGAAAAACTGTACAAAAAACCTATAACTTTCATATAAGAAAAAAAAAAATAACGTCGTGGGAATAAAAAAAAAGAAAAATGTATGAGGTATACACAAGTCATTCAGTGAGCCACCAAAATTTTTCGATATTTAAGTTTGGGAGTATATTCTTATCTCCTGCATATATGCTGATGTCGAATCTGCGATTATCGATTGTCAATTCCTTGCAGTTTATGGCTTTATTATTGGGTCGTCTAAATATATGATAGACTATAGGTACTCCATTTTCATCTTGGATAAATCCTTTTCTATCGAGATACAAGAAGTAACCACTTATCAACGTTTTACAAATGTATTCTTCGCTCACATAATATGGGCTAATATTAAATTATTGTCTGTGCATTCAGAGCTTTTCTTTATGTGATTTCTGATGAGGTGTATAATGAAGTTATCTATTCTGCTGACATTTGCTGCGTCATATAGTTTTTTATTTGAAATGTATTTTGTGAACTCACTGTTTGGACATCTGTAAAGTGACGTGCATATTCTCAAACATTTTCTATCGAATTTTCGAAGTTTTTCCATATATGATGGAGAGATGTTGAACCATATTTGACATCCATATGTTAAAATAGGATGTATTAACGATTGATATAGTAGGATTTTAAGGATTTCAGGATTTAAGGATTTTAAGGATTTAGGATTTCAGCAAATCTTGTGTTTGGGTTTACCATTACAGTAGGATTACTGACTCTGTTTTGTATTAGAGTTTGTTTTTTGGCACGAAGTTTCTCTTGCAATGCTTTATATTTTTCACAGCCCTTATATGACGCAGGGTGACCATGTTTGCCGCACAATACGCAGAATAGTTTGCTTCTTTCCTCTTTGGGAACGTTGTTAAGGGTACATTTTCCCATTTCGTGACTTTCGTTGCATGTCACGCATCTCGGTGGTAAATAACAATTGGCTGCGCTGTGAAAAAAACTCTGGCATCTTCTGCATTGTATTATATCGGGTTTCCTTAGGGCTTCCCATCGTACACAACGATGCAAAAGTCCGTTGATTTTTTTGAGCTCATTAACTTTACTCTCATTACTTATTTGAACTAGGTATATTGGTAGATGGTAACCCTCATTAGTAGATTTTGTTGTTGTGAATTGGCTCACTTTTATTATTGACAAATTTTCATTTTAGAATTTACACAATTCTTGGTAGATTTCAATGGTATCAGTGTCAGCACTCAGGCCTTTTAAAAGGTATGTTTTTGTTTTTATGCCTTTTGGAGTAAAGGTAAAGAATTTGTTTTTAGTTTTTTCTAAGTAAGCCTTGACTCTAGTGTAATCTGACATTAATGATAGGAATACTGATATTTTTTATTATTGAACTGTTTTATCTTAAAGTCATTTATTTTAAGACCATTTTTTATGAATTTTATGAGTTCATTTCGGTCAACATCAAAAATATTTATTGGTGGTATTTTTTTGTTTTTGTTTTGATTATTAGTTATTTCGTTTTCTTCGTTCACATTGTAGGCTCTCTTTGTAGAGTTGTTTGTAGAGTTTTTTGATGTTGTTGGGATTTCTTGCTCTTTTTGCACATGCTTCACAAATTTCTCTATGTACTCTTGATTGGACTCTTTGTCATTGTCAAGAATTGCATAGTAATTGTTTTTTAGTTGTTTAGTTATTGCGCCGTTCTGCATGTTGCTTTTTCTTTTTCTCGCATTGTCAACTTTCGCAGTGTTTTCTGTTGATGAATTATTTACTTTATTTTCTTCATTTTTTGATTTTGAGTACTGAGCGTTAAGCGCACTCATTTTTTGTATTCACAACTTTTTTAGAGTTACTTTCTCTTTTTATTATTTTTAAAGAAGATTGTAATTGTAAAATTAAGAATATGCGTTTGACAATAAATGTAAATCGTATAAAAAACGAAACAAAAGTATTGATCTCCGCAATGCATCCGTCTACCTGACAGTCACGATCGTACTCACCAGATTTAATTGACTTTGGAGTTACAAGGATGTTCAACAGAGAACAAGTCAAAGTAGAAGCCTGCTTAGACCTTAGCTCTGACCACACACCGACAATTTTTACGATACAAACCCCTTTTCTAAGCACTTGAAACCTACAAGCTACAAAGTCAATTGACTGAAATAAAAAAAATATCTAAGTTCTCACACTCGGCTAGATATCAATCTCCAAAATTCTGAAGACATTGACCAGGGACTTCTCAACCTTATGGGGTCTATAAAAATGGCAGCAGAGGTATCCACATCAGCATCACTACGTTCTTCATCTACACCAAAATCATCCACAACAAATATTTCGTTCTTGGATATCGAAAAACTAGTGAGAGAAAAAAGACGAGCAAGGAGACTGTGGCGAAAAAATCGATCGCCGAGGCTTAAGTCGCTGCTCAACGAATGCAGTAGGAAACTACAAACACTTTTAAGAAACAAAAAGGAAGATGAATTCTCAAGTTTTGAACAACTAGACCATACAGCCAATCCAAGAAAAGCCCCAGGACATGACTTAATAACTAAAAAAATGATAATTGAATTACCGGAAGTCACAAAAAAGCTTGTTCTCTTAATCTTCAACGCTATATCACGTCTCGCGTATTACCCTACAGTTTGGAAAACATCAACTATCACTATGATTCATAAAGAAGGAAAGGACCCTACAAATGCAAATTCTTACAGACCGATAAGTCTTCTCCCTAACATGTCCAAACTTTTTGAAAAGCTGCTTAACGCCAAACTCATGAGATTCCTAAACGATAATAACATCATCCCAAACCACCAGTTCGGGTTTCGTAAAAACCACAGCACGACTCAACAAGTTCACAGGCTAGTAACAAATATACGCAATGCTCTTGAAGAAAAAAAAATACTGCTCAACTCTGTTCATTGATGTTTCTCAAGCTTTCGATAAAGTATGGCACGAAGGCCTACTTCACCAAATTAAAATGTTTCTGCCTCCTAATACACACACAAAATTACATTCTTGGCCGCAAGTTGGGAATCCATCTTGACCGCAGACTCACTTGGCAAACCCACATTGATTCTAAACTTACCCAAATAAAACTTAAATTGCAACAACTCGCATGGCTCATAAATCGTAACTCCAAACTTGGACTCGACTGCAAATTGCTTATATACAAGACTATAATTAAACCAATATGGATGTATGGCATTCAGCTCTGGGGAACTGCTTCAAATTCGAACATTGATAAAATACAAAGAATACAGAACAAAATCCTGAGACAGATTACAAACGCACCATGGTTATTAATTTAGAGGTAAATTACTTTTCAATAATTTCATTCCAATTAGATAGTTAAGCTACGGGTTAGCATCAAGCAAGTTATTTGCTTTTATTAAGAATGTTTCTGGACTAGATATTGTATCTGGGGGTCAACCAACCTACTGGCCATCTGACTTAAGAAAAAGACCAGATTTAATTGATTTTTTTTAATCGTTTTTTATACACAATTTAATATATTTACACTATAAATAAACAAACAGTACATAATATTGATTAATTGATTTGGATTATACTACTAATATGTATATAATTATGATAACAAGTAAGGAAAAACTGTACAAAAAACCTATAACTTTCATATAAGAAAAGAAAAAAAAATAACGTCGTGGGAATAAAAAAAAAGAAAAATGTATGAGGTATACACAAGTCATTCAGTGAGCCACCAAAATTTTTCGATATTTAAGTTTGGGAGTATATTCTTATCTCCTGCATATATGCTGATGTCGAATCTGCGATTATCGATTGTCAATTCCTTGCAGTTTATGGCTTTATTATTGGGTCGTCTAAATATATGATAGACTATAGGTACTCCATTTTCATCTTGGATAAATCCTTTTCTATCGAGATACAAGAAGTAACCACTTATCAACGTTTTACAAATGTATTCTTCGCTCACATAATATGGGCTAATATTAAATTATTGTCTGTGCATTCAGAGCTTTTCTTTATGTGATTTCTGATGAGGTGTATAATGAAGTTATCTATTCTGCTGACATTTGCTGCGTCATATAGTTTTTTATTTGAAATGTATTTTGTGAACTCACTGTTTGGACATCTGTAAAGTGACGTGCATATTCTCAAACATTTTCTCTCGAATTTTCGAAGTTTTTCCATATATGATGGAGAGATGTTGAACCATATTTGACATCCATATGTTAAAATAGGATGTATTAACGATTGATATAGTAGGATTTTAAGGATTTCAGGATTTAAGGATTTTGAGGATTTAGGATTTCAGCAAATCTTGTGTTTGGGTTTACCATTACAGTAGGATTACTGACTCTGTTTTGTATTAGAGTTTGTTTTTTGGCACGAAGTTTCTCTTGCAATGCTTTATATTTTTCACAGCCCTTATATGACGCAGGGTGACCATGTTTGCCGCACAATACGCAGAATAGTTTGCTTCTTTCCTCTTTGGGAACGTTGTTAAGGGTACATTTTCCCATTTCGTGACTTTCGTTGCATGTCACGCATCTCGGTGGTAAATAACAATTGGCTGCGCTGTGAAAAAAACTCTGGCATCTTCTGCATTGTATTATATCGGGTTTCCTTAGGGCTTCCCATCGTACACAACGATGCAAAAGTCCGTTGATTTTTTTGAGCTCATTAACTTTACTCTCATTACTTATTTGAACTAGGTATATTGGTAGATGGTAACCCTCATTAGTAGATTTTGTTGTTGTAAATTGGCTCACTTTTATTATTGACAAATTTTCATTTTGGAATTTACACAATTCTTGGTAGATTTCAATGGTATCAGTGTCAGCACTCAGGCCTTTTAAAAGGTATGTTTTTGTTTTTATGCCTTTTGGAGTAAAGGTAAAGAATTTGTTTTTAGTTTTTTCTAAGTAAGCCTTGACTCTAGTGTAATCTGACATTAATGATAGGAATACTGATATTTTTTATTATTGAACTGTTTTATCTTAAAGTCATTTATTTTAAGACCATTTTATATGAATTTTATGAGTTCATTTCGGTCAACATCAAAAATATTTATTGGTGGTATTTTTTTGTTTTTGTTTTGATTATTAGTTATTTCGTTTTCTTCGTTCACATTGTTGGCTCTCTTTGTAGAGTTGTTTGTAGAGTTTTTTGATGTTGTTGGGATTTCTTGCTCTTTTTGCACATGCTTTACAAATTTCTCTATGTACTCTTGATTGGACTCTTTGTCATTGTCAAGAATTGCATAGTAATTGTTTTTTAGTTGTTTAGTTATTGCGCCGTTCTGCATGTTGCTTTTTCTCGCATTGTCAACTTTCGCAGTGTTTTCTGTTGATGAATTATTTACTTTATTTTCTTCATTTTTTGATTTTGAGTACTGAGCGTTAAGCGCACTCATTTTTTGTATTCACAACTTTTTTAGAGTTACTTTCTCTTTTTATTATTTTTAAAGAAGATTGTAATTGTAAAATTAAGAATATGCGTTTGACAATAAATGTAAATCGTATAAAAAACGAAACAAAAGTATTGATCTCCGCAATGCATCCGTCTACCTGACAGTCACGATCGTACTCACCAGATTTAATTGACTTTGGAGTTACAAGGATGTTCAACAGAGAACAAGTCAAAGTAGAAGCCTGCTTAGACCTTAGCTCTGACCACACACCGACAATTTTTACGATACAAAACCCTTTTCTAAGCACTTGAAACCTACAAGCTACAAAGTCAATTGACTGAAATAAAAAAATATCTAAGTTCTCACACTCGGCTAGATATCAATCTCCAAAATTCTGAAGACATTGACCAGGGACTTCTCAACCTTATGGGGTCTATAAAAATGGCAGCAGAGGTATCCACATCAGCATCACTACGTTCTTCATCTACACCAAAATCATCCACAACAAATATTTCGTTCTTGGATATCGAAAAACTAGTGAGAGAAAAAAGACGAGCAAGGAGACTGTGGCGAAAAAATCGATCGCCGAGGCTTAAGTCGCTGCTCAACGAATGCAGTAGGAAACTACAAACACTTTTAAGAAACAAAAAGGAAGATGAATTCTCAAGTTTTGAACAACTAGACCATACAGCCAATCCAAGAAAAGCCCCAGGACATGACTTAATAACTAAAAAAATGATAATTGAATTACCGGAAGTCACAAAAAAGCTTGTTCTCTTAATCTTCAACGCTATATCACGTCTCGCGTATTACCCTACAGTTTGGAAAACATCAACTATCACTATGATTCATAAAGAAGGAAAGGATCCTACAAAAGCAAATTCTTACAGACCGATAAGTCTTCTCCCTAACATGTCCAAACTTTTTGAAAAGCTGCTTAACTCATGAGATTCCTCAACGATAATAACATCATCCCAAACCACCAGTTCGGGTTTCGTAAAAACCACAGCACGACTCAAATTGCTTATATACAAGACTATAATTAAACCAATATGGATGTATGGCATTCAGCTCTGGGGAACTGCTTCAAATTCGAACATTGATAAAATACAAAGAATACAGAACAAAATCCTGAGACAGATTACAAACGCACCATGGTACTTAAAAAACTCAAATATACATTGCGATTTAAACATGGCAACCGTTAAGGAAGAAATTATTCTAAACTGTAGAAACTGCCTCAACAACCTAGCTACACATCCAAATGCATTGGCAAGGGACCTAAGAAGTTATGGCGGCCATAACCGCCTGAAGAAACGAGATACTGTCGACATGATTCACTAAGAAACATACGTATATTCACATATGTTATTGTAAGCTGTGGCAAGCAATAATAAAATATTTGTTAGTTATTTAAGATCTGTACACTTATTGATAGTTTCACTTTGTGAAAGGTACAATAATTAAATAAAGATTGAATACAAAAAATTATGATATCATAGTTATTCTTGTCTATACTTTTTTAAAATTACTAAAAGATTTTGTTATTAAATTTCCAATCTTTTATTGTGATACACAATTAAAAGTTCATAAGATAATGCTCTAGTCAAATGTCAAGAAGTGGTATCGGTTAATTAAAATGAAACTTTTCCGAACAAATTGTTGTCCATTAGCGAAATTAGCATTACACAATCTTGAATTTTTTGTCCTTGACCTTTGTCTGAAATTCAAGAAAGTGTTCACGATTTTTTATGTCATTTTCGTGTTTTAATTATTTTACTGGAAAATTGCCATTTCAGACGAGTTATTTTAAAAAGAACCTAAAAAATCTAGATTTTCTTTCTTCAGAAAGTCAAGAAGGTTTAAAAAAACATATGTTCGAAACCTCTCTGGGGGGGTTTTAAATAAATTGTGATGTTTCATTGGTGAAATATTGGAAAATTTTAAATAATTTTAAAGAACACTCAGCAATCTTCAAAAAATGTGCTTAAATACCCAAAATATTGACTATTTATTCCATGCTTTATATAAGGTTACTTTCTATATATGTTTGTGTGCCACAAAATTTGAAATCAATTTTTGAAAGCTTTTTTCTCAACCAATTTTGCTCAAATTTTGCACACTTAATCATTTTCGATGACAATACAAGGAAATGGAAAAATTTGACCAATTGGACAAAGGGGCGTGGTACCTCCCATACAAACCACAAATTAAAAATCTATTATTTCTGCTCCTGATAACGGTATTTAAACAAAATTTGGTACGTCGGTTTGGTGTGCATGTTGTAAGTGCTGCTGCAAATATGGGCGGGATTGTACAAAGGGGCGTGGTACCTCCCATACAAACCACAAATTAAAAATCTATTATTTCTGCTCCTGATAACGGTATTTGAACAAAATTTGGTACGTCGGTTTGGTGTGGATTTTTTAAGTGCTGCTGCAAATATGGGCGGGATTGTACAAAGGGGCGTGGTACCTCCCATACAAACCACAAATTAAAAATCTATTATTTCTGCTCCTGATAACGGTATTTGAACAAAATTTGGTACGTCGGTTTGGTGTGGATTTTTTAAGTGCTGCTGCAAATATGGGCGGGATTGTACAAAGGGGCGTGGTACCTCCCATACAAACCACAAATTAAAAATCTATTATTTCTGCTCCTGATAACGGTATTTGAACAAAATTTGGTACGTCGGTTTGGTGTGCATTTTTTAAGTGCTGCTGCAAATATGAGCGGGAATGGACAAAGGGGCGTCGTACCTCCCATACAAACCACAAATTAAAAATCTATTATTTCTGCTCCTGATAACGCAGTAATTTTTCCTTCTACAAAAGATAACTAAAAAAGAATTTCTAGGCCCAATAGAATTCTGCTTGCATAAAGCATGGATTTTTGATTTACTAGTTTTGTTAATTTCAGACCTTGATAGGGAAAAACTTGATACCTCTCGACCATTTTAACTATTTACAATCCTACTAGTCGTCACAATCAGGCTAGCCTGAAGCTTATGATTCCATATAGAGCAGTTTGATTAGTTCCTTTTCCCATTGTGAGCATAAAAAACGAATTTGGAATTTTTATTTAGGCACGCTGGCAAATTCAGCCAGTTATAAATATTATAAACACAATAATTTTAATTTATGATACATTATCTATATATATAAAAATGAATCTGGGTTTGTATGTTTGTTTGTTTGTTCTTTATAGCAGCCTAAACTACTGAACCGATCTTCTTAAAATTTTCACAGTATGTTCATGCTGAACCGGTGGTGAAAATAGGCTATATAAATTTTTGATATTTTCAGTGGGCGTGGCACCTCCCACACAAATTGGGGATTTATTCGTTTTTTTTATAAATTAGCATATTCGGAATACTGTTGCAGCTAGAGTCTTGAATTTTTGTGAAGGTTCACTAATTATTAGTCTGCACAGTTGTGTCAAAAAGGGGCGGTATTGGAAAAGTGGGCGTGGCACCTTCCATACAAAGTTAAAACCTATTATTGAATATTGTCAGTTCTATGACACCTAGAGTGCTGAAATTTTCTGTAAGTGCATCTATCATCAATGTGCATAGTTGTGCCAAAAATGGGCGGTATTGGAAAAGTGGGCGTGGCACCTCCCATACAAAGTTAAAACCTGTTATTGAATATTGTCAGTTCTATGACACCTAGAGTGCTGTAATTTTGTGTAAGTGAATCTAGCATAAACATGCGTAGTTGTGTGAAAAATGGGCGGTATTGGAGAAGTGGGCGTGGCACCTCCCATACGAAGTTAAAACCTATTATTGAATACTGTCAGTTCTATGACACCTAGAGTGCTGAAATTTTGTGTAAGTGCATCTAGCATCAATGTGCATAGTTGTGCAAAAAATGGGCGGTATTGGAAAAGTGGGCGTGGCACCTCCCATACGAAGTTAAAACCTATTACTGAATATTGTCAGTTCTATGACACCTAGAGTGCTGTAATTTTGTGTAAGTGAATCTAGCATAAACATGCGTAGTTGTGTTAAAAATGGGAGGTATTGGAAAAGTGGGCGTGGCACCTCCCATACGAAGTTAAAACCTATTATTGAATACTGTCAGTTCTATGACACCTAGAGTGCTGAAATTTTGTGTAAGTGCATCTAGAATCAATGTGCATAGTTGTGCCAAAATGGACGGTATTGGAAAATTGGGCGTGGCACATCCCATACGAAGTTAAAACCTATTATTGAACATTGTCAGTTCTATGACACCTAGAGTGCTCTAATCTTGTGTAAGTGCATCTAGCATCAATGTGCGTAGTTCTGCCAAAAATGGGCGGTATTGAAATAGTGGGCGTGCCGCCTCCCATACGAAGTTAAAACATATTATCGAATAGTGTCAGTTCTATGACACGTATAGTGCTCAAATTTTGTGTAAGTGCATCTAACATCAATGTCCGTAGTTGTGCCAAAAATGGAAAAGTGGGCGTGGCACCTCCCATATGAAGTTAAAACCTATTATTGAATGACACCTATTGTGCTGTAACTTGTGTAAGTGCATCTAGCATCAATGTGCGTAGTTGTAACAAAAATGACCGGTAATGGAAATGTGGGCGTGGTACCTCCCATACGAAGTTAAAACCTATTATTGAATATTGTCAGTTCTATGACACCTAGAGTGCTGAAATTTTGTGTAAGTGCATCTAGCATCAATGTGCATAGTTGTGCCAGAAATGGGCGATATTGGAAGAAAGGGCGTGGTACCTTCCATACGAAGTTAAAACCTATTATCGAATATATTCAGTTCAATGACAGCTACAATACATATCTTTTGTGTGAGTGTATCTAGCATAAACCTGCGTAGTTGTGCCAAAAATGGACGGTATTGGGAAAGTGGGCGTGGTACCTCACATACGAAGTTAAAACATATTATCGAATATGGTCAGTAGGTGTCATCGACCTAGAGTGCTGAAATTTTGTGTGAGTTGATCCAGTGTAAATAGTTGTGCAAAGATGGGCGGAAAGTGGACGTGACCCTTCCCATCTGAAATTAAAACCGGTTTTAGAGCATTTCGACACCGAGATGGGCGGAAAGTGGCCGTGACCCTTCCCATACGAAATTAAAACCAGTTTTTTGAGTATAATCTACAACGATATTCCTATATTGATGTGTGAGTTTATTTAGTTGTAACCTGCTTAGAAGATATGCAAATGGGCGGGATTTGAAAGATGGCGCATTTTTGATTTGAATTTTTTAAAATTACACGTTTTCTGTGGATTTTCTTAGCACAACAGTGAAAAAAGGTTATAAAAAGAGAAATATTCATTCGCCAACAGCCAACTTAAGTCGAGAAAAATTGTTATTATTTTTTATTATATTATATTAATTTTTTAGTTTTTGTGTAGTTTTATTACACACAGAGAATGAGATTGTTAGAATTCCATTAGAACGAATAAATAATGATAAAACCGCAACTATTTTTATTGATAACACCATATTTCCATATTCTTCATAGATATTTAGTTTAATATACTACAATAACATGGTCGTAAACAAAAGAAAGTTCACAGAACAAGAACATTGGATATATCAATCGAATACAATAAAAATATTTTGTAATTTGTTCTTATAATTGTGGCAACTACCAAAAAAGTACACTATAGTATCAATAATTAATGGGGACAACTAATAATTTATTTCTAACAATAGAATTTATACCAAAAAAGCTTGGATTGTTGTCATCATTTATTTATAGTTATCCCAACATCGGAAGTTATTAACCTATAATAATTTTGTTGATCATAGTAATCATTTTCAAAAATATACAAGATTTTAAATGAATTTGAATATCCCTACCAAAAATTTACATTTCTCAAACAATATTTAGTTGTTACAATAAACGAATACAGAAATTTCAGTTGGGTGTTCCGATTTACTGCTAACCTCACCGTATGATATTTTCTGGTTTTATCTTAATACACATGGATTTAATGCTCAAAAAAATAAATAAACAATCATAATTTAAAAGACAAAATGCAATAAATTATTAACAATATAAGTGAGAAACATTTATAATATTTGGAATTTGGAAACAAAACAAAAAGTAAGTTGAAATTATATACATATATAGAATTGTTGTCATCATTAAGGTGCAGGCTGAAGAAAAAAACTGAGTATGATAACGACTACCATTCGTAGTCTGAATGCGAAACTGCAGTACTTTATCATCCAGGGCGATCTACAAAAACTATAAGTTTTGATGACCTCAGTGGAAATTTGAACATTTTTCAATATCCTACGTGGATTTTAACTATGTACACCATATTGTAAACCGGTTTCATGTCAGTATACGATATACAAATATTCCTCTTAAGTTTGGGTGTAGTGGTCACGATGAAATTTTAATTTCCAAAAATAAAAAGATTATGTTTAGCATATCACTGGAAAACGGCGAAATTAGCTTTAATTTGATGTGCATTTCAATATATGAATGTAGTTTGGTCTTTAACAAATAAATTATTCTAATTTTTGTTGTATTTCTTATTTCGTGTAAGAACGTCAGTCACATCTTTTATTTGTTAACTTTGCAGGAGAGCGATTTAAAGATCATAAGTAATCGTATTTTTTGTTTTTTTTTTTGTTAGGTTTAGGGTTACTTCGGTCAAATTGATATTTTCATGGTTTGTTTACACTTTTCAATTTGAATAGTGTTTTCCGCCACTTTTTGATCTTTATAAAGGCGATGTTATATTTTTCTAATTTTAATTTTGTTCGATAAATGTTTAATTAGTTTCACAATATATTTATAACATCAATGTCCGTAGTTGTGCCAAAAATGGGCGGAAATGGAAAAGTGGGCGTGGCACCTCCCATATGAAGTTAAAACCTATTATTGAATGACACCTATTGTGCTGTAATTTTGTGTAAGTGCATCTAGCATCAATGTGCGTAGTTGTAACAAAAATGGCCGGTACCTCCCGTACGAAGTTAAAACCTATTATTGAATATAGTCAGTTCTATGACACCTAGAGTGCTGAAATTTTATGTAAGTGCATCTAGCATCAATGTGCATAGTTGTGCCAAAAATGGGCGATATTGGAAGAAAGGGCGTGGTACCTTCCATAAGAAGTTAAAACCTATTATCGAATATATTCAGTTCAATGACAGCTACAATACTTATCTTTTGTGTGAGTGTATCTAGCATAAACCTGCGTAGTTGTGCCAAAAATGGACGGTATTGGGAAAGTGGGCGTGGTACCTCACATACGAAGTTAAAACATATTATCGAATATGGTCAGTAGGTGTCATCGACCTAGAGTGCTGAAATTTTGTGTGAGTTGATCCAGTGTAAATAGTTGTGCAAAGATGGGCGGAAAGTGGACGTGACCCTTCCCATCTGAAATTAAAACCGGTTTTAGAGCATTTCGACACCGAGATGGGCGGAAAGTGGCCGTGACCCTTCCCATACGAAATTAAAACCAGTTTTTTGAGTATAATCTACAACGATATTCCTATATTGATGTGTGAGTTTATTTAGTTGTAACCTGCTTAGAAAATATGCAAATGGGCGGGATTTGAAAGATGGCGCATTTTTGATTTGAATTTTTTAAAATTACACGTTTTCTGTGGATTTTCTTAGCACAACAGTGAAGAAAGGTTATAAAAAGAGAAATATTCATTCGCCAACAGCCAACTTAAGTCAAGAAAAATTGTTATTATTTTTTATTATATTATATTAATTTTTTAGTTTTTGTGTTGTTTTATTACACACAGAGAATGAGATTGTTAGAATTCCATTAGAACGAATAAATAATGATAAAACCGCAACTATTTTTATTGATAACACCATATTTCCATATTCTTCATAGATATTTAGTTTAATATACTACAATAACATGGTCGTAAACAAAAGAAAGTTCACAGAACAAGAACATTGGATATATCAATCGAATACAATAAAAATATTTTGTAATTTGTTCTTATAATTGTGGCAACTACCAAAAAAGTACACTATAGTATCAATAATTAATGGGGACAACTAATAATTTATTTCTAACAATAGAATTTATACCAAAAAAGCTTGGATTGTTGTCATCATTTATTTATAGTTATCCCAACATCGGAAGTTATTAACCTATAATAATTTTGTTGATCATAGTAATCATTTTCAAAAATATACAAGATTTTAAATGAATTTGAATATCCCTACCAAAAATTTACATTTCTCAAACAATATTTAGTTGTTACAATAAACGAATACAGAAATTTCAGTTGGGTGTTCCGATTTACTGCTAACCTCACCGTATGATATTTTCTGGTTTTATTTTAATACACATGGATTTAATGCTCAAAAAAATAAATAAACAATCATAATTTAAAAGACAAAATGCAATAAATTATTAACAATATAAGTGAGAAACATTTATAATATTTGGAATTTGGAAACGAAACAAAAAGTAAGTTGAAATTATATACATATATAGAATTGTTGTAATCATTAAGGTGCAGGCTGAAGAAAAAAACTGAGTATGATAACGACTACCATTCGTAGTCTGCATGCGAAACTGCAGTACTTTATCATCCAGGGCGATCTACAAAAACTATAAGTTTTGATGACCTCAGTGGAAATTTGAACATTTTTCAATATCCTACGTGGATTTTAACTATGTACACCATATTGTAAACCGGTTTCATGTCAGTATACGATATACAAATATTCCTCTTAAGTTTGGGTGTAGTGGTCACGATGAAATTTTAATTTCCAAAAATAAAAAGATTATGTTTAGCATATCACTGGAAAACGGCGAAATTAGCTTTAATTTGATGTGCATTTCAATATATGAATGTAGTTTGGTCTTTAACAAATAAATTATTCTAATTTTTGTTGTATTTCTTATTTCCTGTAAGAACGTCAGTCACATCTTTTATTTGTTAACTTTGCAGGAGAGCGATTTAAAGATCATAAGTAATCGTATTTTTTGTTTTTTTTTTAGGTTTAGGGTTACTTCGGTCAAATTGATATTTTCATGGTTTGTTTACACTTTTGAATTTGAATAGTGTTTTCCGCCACTTTTTGATCTTTATAAAGGCGATGTTATATTTTTCTAATTTTAATTTTGTTCGATAAATGTTTAATTAGTTTCACAATATATTTGAAAGTAAATAAATGCTATTGTGGAAATTCCTTTTCCGACTGAACGGCTGTTTGTAGTCAAATGATACCCATTCAGAGCTAGGAATGAAAAAATAGTGGACAATTTTGATTTCAATATCAAAAAAGTGTAAATAGCGCTCTAAATTTTTACACAAAAGACCATTCAGACCATCAAGACATTTTGCCAGTAGTGTCATCTAAAAGATTCAAAGAAGAATGTACGATACGCCATTATTGTAACAGCGACATGCGGCTGTCGTGTCGCGTCTGTCTGAATGGCTTTTTACACTTAAGACTAAATTGTACAACTTGAAAATAGATTATCTACTAATATCATTATTACACTACGTGCGAAATCTAACTGCATTCCAAATCTAGCTGAAATGACATAAGGTCGCTTTACAAATGTCATATCGCATACAAATTTTATATTTGAAAATCGACCTTATGTCATTTTAGGTTGAAATCGATTGATTTCGCATACTGTCTGTAAAGTCTATTAAAAATATTGTAATTTTTCAATATTAATTTGTATATCTTTTTGAAACACATTGCTTATATTTTTATTATTAGTTCAATAATCCATAAATAGCTCAGAGAGTGCATTTCGAACAATCTAGAACGATTTCATACAACCGAAATTAATTTGGACACGGAGCGCATTTTAGTTAGGGTGCACCCTAAAACGAGTACTTCAGAAATAATTGGTATTGAAGTTTTTACTCATTTCGTTCTTCTTGCCGAATACACCATGGTCGTATTGCTTAATGTAACATAAAAAGGCAAGAAGGGCATTGTCAAGATTCAATGTGAAAAATCAAATATGATGGGATGGTATGTTTTATTTTCTTTTTGCAATAAAAATCATTAAATATGTTTACTATCCGGCCATTCGGTTCAGCATCGTAGGATATGCATAATTTTCTTTCAACATTCGACAATTAATTTTGTTAATAATTCGACACAAACAACATCATGTACAATATGCTGGGTCGCGGTCCATACAAATGGAAAAACAATTTCAAGTCACCCCACGAAAATAAAGTTTGGATTATTTAATGATGTTTGCAAGTCGTCTGTGAGTTAAACGTTCCTGAAAATACCCCTAAAAATCATGTTTTCCCGTGTATTTTTTTGTGCTGCATTTTTTGCCAATTTTTGTAAGATAATAGACCCTTGAAATCACTTTAAATATAAATTTTGATTTTTGTCTTAGAGTAATTTATTGGTCGAATTATTGGACAAATATATTAATTCAATGTAAAAAATTACAGGGAAAAAACATGATTTTTAGGGGTATTTTCAGGAACGTTTAGCTTACAGATGGCATAAACCAGTGATGAAATACTTTGCAGATCATTAAACAGTCCAATCTTCATTTCTGGGGGTGACCGCTGCAATTTATTTTCGTGGCCCATCCTAATGTACAATTGTATGGCACAATACTGCAAATTATTACGTCTTCTTTTCTTTTAGTAAAAAATCATTTTAATATCAGTGGTATTATAAAATTTAATGACATGACAAATGCATCTACACTAACGGATGATATATTGCCAGATTATATAAATCAATACCGATGTGTACCTGGGTGGGGGCTTGAAGCAGAAGAAGTTGATCCAGGTTTCAAATATTATTTTTAAATTACTATGCCGTTTTTAATTACTTTACTTTACTATTTTAAATATCTCTGTTATACATTCTGAAATTTATACACGATTTTATTGAGAATCAAGAACTACAATTTGAGTTTGACAATGTTTCGTATGGAATAGAGCAAATTATAGAAGTACCCGATAGACAACATACCACAATACATACAGAATCAATTAATATTCAAGAACCGAATTTAAAGCACCCTGAATCTTTTCCTCCCATGGAATTGAGTGATACTATTAAAGTATCAGCTTTTATGAATATAAATGTAAAAATTACAATACCCGCATAAAGAGAAATTTAATTATTAAGATTTATTTTAGATCTTAAAACAATTGGAAGATTTAGAATTTCAAATCATAATTCGGTAGCATAGCGTGAATTGCTTGGAGAATTCAGATAGAACAAAACTGGCAAAAATATTGATAAAACACATTTTGCAGAAAGACGTTAATATAGAGTAAGTGGCAATGATAACATATGTTGCACTACGAATATAACATTGTACAAAGAAATATGACAACTCTAATTAACAAAACGAATTTACCAGCTGGTTTAACAATCTTAACAAATTCGTCTGAACCTTATAAGTAGTATATGTATAACGATCATTTCGTTCAAGCATCTATTATTTGGTATCTTTTCGGAAGTGCGATTTAAAGATTATAAACAATAATATCTACTCTAGTTATAAAAAATATGTTCTTATATTAAGATCACCACATATTAGATATGATGGCTTTTTAAATCGCTATCCGGAGTAGGTACCAAATAAAAGATGTGCCATTGTTGCAAATGGGCGATATAAACGAAAGAAACCTTTTGGTTAATAAATAGTACTACAGGAAAATTGTCTTAATATATTAGACTAACCCGTCAAGACTTTTTGTTTTTGGCCGAATTAATAATTCAGCTATTACCTCAAGAACCAAAAGATATATATTACTCGCCAGCAAAATTTGGTCAAAAAGCTTCGGGGAAATTATATGAAGCATATAACAATTTAAGAAAGCGTTTATCACAGTCAGGATTTCTGAAGCGCCGTGCATATGTAAGCAAAACTATTGGGGTTGCTGATATACAAGGTAAGACCCTCAAGGCTTATATAACACTATGTGATAAAAAATACTTTTTTTGATGACCCGTTACAAGCAATAGAAAATTGTTTTTGTGTATATATGGCCCTCAACATTAGATATCCACCCGAGACAAAAATGGTATGGACTTTTTTACAAAAGTACGTTTTTAATGTAAACACTCAATATGATTAGACAAGCTGAATAGCAAAACTTTAAAATATTTTACTTTTAACTTATATATTGTTGTAACATAATTTAGTAATGAACTGCATGTTTCGTAATATATTTTTGTATTCATACGATTCCTACTCAGAGCATTTAAGAGGTATTCATAAAAAACACTCCAGTTTTAGATTTAATAACGACAATTGCTATCGATCATTCTCCAACATTTATACACACTTGAAACACGTTAAAAATAATCACTTCGAACATGCTTTACTTAATCCATTACAGGAAGAACTATCCAATAATTTTCGAACTATTTCTCCCAATACGTCGTTCAGTAATTCTTCAATAATACCAAATAATGACCACGAAGAAACGATTTCCGTGTCTGGAAGTCGTACGAATGAGTTATTGCAAATAATTTTGAAAATTATTTCAGATGATAGAATAGCTCGAAAAACAGCTTTTGGCTCACTTAAAGAACTTTTTGAATATCATGACATTAAAATCAATAACATTTTACCATTTTACGTATAAATCAGATTGAAATGAAGAATTAACTCTTCTCCTTAAAGCAATGTTGAGTCCAATGGAAATAAAATTAATGACTTTACTTACAAAAATGTTTCAGGCATTAAAATGAAAAAATGCAATTTTAAAAAATATAAAATCAGTCCGTTAGCTAAGGAAATAACTTGGGTCATGTTTGGTAATTTACTTTTGAAAAGAAATATAGTGGTTTGTTTGAATGTATATGAAAATAGTGAACCTGTTTTTGGATTAATTGAGCATGTTATTCTCGAATGTGAAGACTATCTTTTATGTGTTAAAATTATACAAACATTGTACTTCGATAGAAATTATTTCGCCTACAGAGTTAGCTCTAAAGAGAACATTTTTAATGTTATTGAACTAAAAAGCCTAAATGTAAAATTCGTATCACATATTTGTATTTAATCTAATGGCGAGGAATTTGTTTTATGGGATTATTAGTTAGTTTATTATACTGCATTTTAAAATGTAATCAATAAAAAATTAAAATAATAAAACCATGTTTTTGTAATAAATTTTTGGTCAGGATAATCGAATACAAAAAATTTTATTCAATCAACAAATGGTCGCAACAACCAAAGTTCGTGATCCGGACTACCGAATTTAAAAACAACATATAACCAACAAATGATAATAACAACATATATATATATATATATAATAATTTAGTTGCAGATACCGTTTTGATAGTTCGATGTACCAAAACATTCTATATTTATTGTCTGTGCAACAAATAATTTCAGTTCTCAGTACTGAAAATGCTATTGTTGCAACAAAAAGTCGATTATACTGATGGAATCACACATGCAATATTGTAATAGGGCGTACCTCAAAAAAAAAGTTCGCCGTACACCTTCGAATATGAAGTATTACTGAAAGGTAGTTTCAAAAAAATTTTTTTTTATTTTTTTATGCCGAACGTAGGGGTCGCGCTTTTACATTTTTCTATATAACTTCTGCATTTATAAACGGATTTTAAAGTGTGATACATCGATGTTTTTGTCTCGACGAGGCCGATTTTTTGTCTTTGAAGTCATTGAGCTCAAGCACCCCCTTCTGGTACTTACCCATCATATCTCAGTTGCTACTACCCTAATGTACCACTCTAATATCAGAAAATTAAAGCTCGCATAAAATCATGAAACTCTTCCTAAGGAAGTATGTTTTTTTTTTAAAAATCGGCCTCGTCGAGACAAAAACATCGATGTATCACACTTTAAAATGCGTTTATAAATGCAGAAGTTATATAGAAAAATGTAAAAGCGCGACCCCTACGTTCGGCATAAAAAAATAAAAAAAAATTTTTTGAAACTACCTTTAATAATACTTCATATTGGAAGGTGTACGGCGAACTTTTTTTTTTACTTGTAACCTGGTACGCTCTAATATTGTAATAGTACGTATAACTACAAAAATTCGGTTGGCAAAAAATTCGGTTGTGGTAATGAATCTGTTTTCTGTGTGTAGTGAACAATTTGATTGATTTTCTATGTGTTTTGAATCTAATGTAATTTCATCTTACGAATGAAGTTTTTTGTTTAGGTAACGGAAAGGAGGAGAATCACACTTAACAAAAAATCAATTTGATTTTGAGATTTTTTCAATTATTCGCCGTAAACTAACGTTCTTCATGGAACATATCCATTTCATTATTATCTCAGGGAAGAACCTTGATTATAATTGGTATATATATTACCGATCAGGACAACATTTAATTATAGCATGAAGACATCCCAAAAAATGTCATTTGCAAAATTCCTACCTTTGGGGGGTCAAATGGGACAAAAATTGTACCTACAACATGACTGAAGCTAGAATCATGAAATTTGGTATATACATTTCTCTTACAGCGAAGAGATCAGATTTGAAGGGAGTTTTTCGTAATTCGTACTTTTAAGGGGTAAAATGGGTTAAAGAGGGATAAAAAATGTACCACCGCAATGACCAAACGGCGGGGACTAAAATCTTGAAATTTGGTAAAAAATTCAACGCGCCAAAGAAAATATTTTTAAAAATTCGTACTTTGTGGGGGTGAAATCGGGTAAAAAGGGATAAAAATAGTGCCAATAAAATGGATGGAGCTGAAACCATAAAATTCGGTGTGTACATCCCTCAAAATGTTTAGAATCGCAAAATGAAATTTTTCGAAATTTGTACTTTTAAAAGGAAAAGGGGATAAAAAAGGTACCAACAACACGGATGACGCTACAATAATGAAATTCGGTGTGTATATTCGTTTTACAGTGCAGATCACTAATAAGAAAGCATTTTTCGCAATTTGTACTTTTAAGGGATTAAATGGGATACAAATTGTACCACCATCCTGACCAAATGGCAGGGCCTAGAATCTTGAAATTTGGAACGGGCATTACTTTTATAGCACGAATGCGACCAAGAAAATATTTTTAAATTCGTACTTTTTGTGGGTGATATCGGTTAAAAAGGGATACAAATGGTACTAATCAAACGGATGGAGCTGGAATAATAAAATTCGGTGTGTATATACCTCAAAACCCTTAGAAACGCAAAATGACCGAATCTTTTTAAATTCGTACTTTTAGTAGGAAAACGAGGAAAAGAGGATAAAAAGGTACAAACAACACGGATGACGCTACAATTATGAAATTCGATATGTATATTCGTTTTACAGCCCAAATCACTGTTAAGAAGACATTTTTCGAAATTTGTAATTTTAAGGGATTAAATGGGATAAAAATTGTACCACAGCCCAGACCAAACAACTGGGCCTAGAATCGTGAAGAAAATATTTTTCAAAATTCGTACTTTTTGTGAGAGAAATTGGGTAGAAAGGGATACAAAATGGTACCAATCAAACAGACGGGGCTGGAATCATGAAATTCGGCGCGTACATTCCTGAAAAGGCTTACAAACGCAAATTGAAGGAATTTTTCGAAATTCGTACTTTTAAAGGGTAAACGAGAAAAGCGGGATAAAAAAGGTGCCAAGAACATGGATGACGCTACAATAATTAAATTCGGTACGCATATTCGTCTTACAGTGTAGATGAGTAACAACAATGAATTTTCCGATATTTGTACTTTTAAGGGATTAAATGGGTTAAAAATTTTAACACCGCCAAATTGTACCAAAATACTGTGCCTAGAATCTTGAAATTTGGAACGCATATTACTCTTAACGCGAATACGACCACGAAAATATTCTACATTAATTTAAACTTTTAGGTGTGAAATTGGGTAAAAACGGTTACAGCGGTACCAATCATGAAAGCGGATTAAAAGTGGTGCAAATGATACAACCAAAATTGGAGACTTGGGATAAAGGTAGTACCAACCAAAGTTTTCAGGTAAAATATGAAAAGAAATTCGGTGTGTACATTTCTCCAAGTACATAAATTAATTTTTCGAAATTTGTATTTTAAGGGCACACGGCACAGAAAGAGTTATGTGTGAACATTATAGTCATTATCCCCGGCAAAGTAAAAGATAGATTTTATAGATAGATAGAAAACATTTTAAAATCTCGAATTGCAACTAATTTCAACCATACGTATGGAAGTTATGTCAGTTTTATTTTGACCAAAGCTTATGACAATTTGCGTGGATAGTATAGATGTTATATTAGGTTTAATTTTACGTACGGCTCGTTTGTTTTGGAATATGGAATATACGTGTGTGGGTGCCATAAGATGTATACCAATTTCCCCCATTTTCGAACTTAAACTAAGTTTGGGAAAATAGTACTATGTGCAGAGTTTGAATAAATTCTTTAAGTCCGTCCCAGAGTCATCGTGTATACCAGCGAGCCAGACGGGCGTAAAAAGGACTTGGAACATACTTATGGTTTTAAATATCTCCTTCAATGCGTTACACTTTTTTTCTATCCCTAATGATATTTTCACTGCTGTGAAATCGGGTAAAAAGGGATAAAAATAGTGCCAATAAAATGGATGGAGCTGAAACCATAAAATTCGGTGTGTACATCCCTCAAAATGTTTAGAATCGCAAAATGAAATTTTTCGAAATTTGTACTTTTAAAAGGAAAAGGGGATAAAAAAGGTACCAACAACACGGATGACGCTACAATAATGAAATTCGGTGTGTATATTCGTTTTACAGTGCAGATCACTAATAAGAAAGCATTTTTCGCAATTTGTACTTTTAAGGGATTAAATGGGATACAAATTGTACCACCATCCTGACCAAATGGCAGGGCCTAGAATCTTGAAATTTGGAACGGGCATTACTTTTATAGCACGAATGCGACCAAGAAAATATTTTTAAATTCGTACTTTTTGTGGGTGATATCGGTTAAAAAGGGTAAAAATGGTACTAATCAAACGGATGGAGCTGGAATAATAAAATTCGGTGTGTATATACCTCAAAACCCTTAGAAACGCAAAATGACCGAATCTTTTTAAATTCGTACTTTTAGTAGGAAAACGAGGAAAAGAGGATAAAAAGGTACCAACAACACGGATGACGCTACAATTATGAAATTCGATATGTATATTCGTTTTACAGCCCAAATCACTGTTAAGAAGACATTTTTCGAAATTTGTAATTTTAAGGGATTAAATGGGATAAAAATTGTACCACAGCCCAGACCAAACAACTGGGCCTAGAATCGTGAAGAAAATATTTTTCAAAATTCGTACTTTTTGTGAGAGAAATTGGGTAGAAAGGGATACAAAATGGTACCAATCAAACAGACGGGGCTGGAATCATGAAATTCGGCGCGTACATTCCTGAAAAGGCTTACAAACGCAAATTGAAGGAATTTTTCGAAATTCGTACTTTTAAAGGGTAAACGAGAAAAGCGGGATAAAAAAGGTGCCAAGAACATGGATGACGCTACAATAATTAAATTCGGTACGCATATTCGTCTTACAGTGTAGATGAGTAACAACAATGAATTTTCCGATATTTGTACTTTTAAGGGATTAAATGGGTTAAAAATTTTAACACCGCCAAATTGTACCAAAATACTGTGCCTAGAATCTTGAAATTTGGAACGCATATTACTCTTAACGCGAATACGACCACGAAAATATTCTACATTAATTTAAACTTTTAGGTGTGAAATTGGGTAAAAACGGTTACAGCGGTACCAATCATGAAAGCGGATTAAAAGTGGTGCAAATGATACAACCAAAATTGGAGACTTGGGATAAAGGTAGTACCAACCAAAGTTTTCAGGTAAAATATGAAAAGAAATTCGGTGTGTACATTTCTCCAAGTACATAAATTAATTTTTCGAAATTTGTATTTTAAGGGCACACGGCACAGAAAGAGTTATGTGTGAACATTATAGTCATTATCCCCGGCAAAGTAAAAGATAGATTTTATAGATAGATAGAAAACATTTTAAAATCTCGAATTGCAACTAATTTCAACCATACGTATGGAAGTTATGTCAGTTTTATTTTGACCAAAGCTTATGACAATTTGCGTGGATAGTATAGATGTTATATTAGGTTTAATTTTACGTACGGCTCGTTTGTTTTGGAATATGGAATATACGTGTGTGGGTGCCATAAGATGTATACCAATTTCCCCCATTTTCGAACTTAAACTAAGTTTGGGAAAATAGTACTATGTGCAGAGTTTGAATAAATTCTTTAAGTCCGTCCCAGAGTCATCGTGTATACCAGCGAGCCAGACGGGCGTAAAAAGGACTTGGAACATACTTATGGTTTTAAATATCTCCTTCAATGCGTTACACTTTTTTTCTATCCCTAATGATATTTTCACAGCTTAAGAAAGAAACGTGCAAATAATTTTCTACTTTATATGATTTTTTGTAGAAAAATTGTTTCCAGTTTGTGCCTATAAATCAAACTATTGACTACGTATAAACGCTGAAAGTGATATCCTTAAAAAAAGTTTGAATACGGATACAAACTACTGTCTTACCATACCATTTTGCCGCGTACGAAGTAGCGGGTATTTGCTAGTACATACATAAATCACTCAAACACTTCAGTAACATTATTAGTAGATACAGGAGCAAACATATCATTGATAAAAACTAATTTCATTCCATCAAACTGGATAAACACAAATGATATGACCGCACTCAGTGGCATAGGACAGGATAAAATAAGATCAATTGGTATTACATCTTTTAATGCACAATTTAGGAAATACATGTATTCCATGTGGTCCATGATGATTTCCCAAGACCATGTGATGGGATAATTGGCATTGATTTCATGAGAAAGTATAATTCCATATTGGATTTTGAACAAGATCAGAATTACCTTATCCTACGCCCACACAATATTTCACATCAAATAGAAATGCCCATTACTAGTAATAGTTTTATCGGCAAGGTCCGAAGTCATACGACAGGTAAAACTACCGGCCACCAGTAGTAAGTATTGGTACCCCACCAAATACCATTGCCAGATGTCTTCATTGCACTACACTTTGGTGAAAACTGACCTGGCATATATTCGTATACTTAACACTAATAATGGCACAGTTGCACTAAAACAAGAGAAAATTCTAACTGAAGACATCGACGATTACGATATGATATCGGAAAATCATAATGAGGAACAAAGTAAGTCAGAGATAATGGACATATTAATGAAAATTTGTCCAGAAAGATTTTGCAAAATATAAATAAACCATTGTTCCACGTATAGTGATATTTTCGGTTTAGAATCAGAACAAATTACAACCAATAATTTTTACAAGCAAAAGTTAAGAGTTAAGGACGGTTTATATATATATAGTTTACTTAGTTTAACAATCATTTTAAATTTTAATGTAAAAGAATGTCCATATAATTCACGTTATATGAACATTCTTCTGAAAAGTGGAGGTGTAACATGATCTTATTCCGTCATACCAACAAGAATATTAACAAATGTTAATAGAGAGAATGTCGTTAGCAGTACCCAAAACATCTCCCAACACAAACACCACTCCAAATAAAAATAGTCAACAATAGAACATTGCAGAATTAAAATCTGGCATGACCGACCTAAAATCAGCAGTACAGCAAATCGCTATAAGTGTTGTATCAATAAATACATGTCACAAGGAAGTGAAGGATGAATTAATGAGCTCCAACTCCCATAGCAAAGAATTGAAAGAAGAATTGCAGACAGCGCTCGCAAAAATAAATGAGATGCTGGAGTCTTTATCGACAAAGGTTATTGATTTGGAAAAAAGAGACAACGAAAATTTAAATCAAATCTCCGAAATCAACGACAGAATACAACTACTGGAACAACACACAATCAGCAATAACATTGAAACAAGTAATGTGACCGACACAAAGTTAGAAGCAGCGACGGTAGGCCTAGAAGTGAGCGATACGGATATTAGCTCCACATACTGTATCAAAAAAAAATTTTTAGGTTCTCAAATACTAATAAAAAGAAAGAAATAATGAAAAAACTCAATAGACATAGGGTTGAAACAATTGTACTAACTGGAGAGAAAAGTATCCAAACGGACAAATTTATTTACATAAATGATGAGCTGACGCCGCACAATAGGCGTGTTTTGTGGATGGTTAAAAGTAAAGCCAAATAAAACAGCTGGAAATTTGTATGGTCAATTGCAATGCTCACACATTTTCTGCAATTTGAAACGACGCAGGATAACGCTGTGAGATGAAGTTCTCCGGGTCCACTATAATGAATAACACTAACATTCTCTTAATTATACATATACTTTTTATCATTTCATAGTTCATATACTATTCACATTTTTATTTATTTTTTTTTTCAAATAAATGTGAATTACCTGCACCGATAAATAAATAAAATTTGAAGCCGGGTCAGCTAGTTGTACATAAAATGAATTATTCATAAAAAATAGATGGACAAATGGAATAACAAAAGAAAACTAAATCAATGTTGTTTTAAGTGTGGTAGATGCGGCCACTTCGCTGTCAATTGTAGATTAAAACAAAATTATAATAATAAGCAATAATCAAAGAGACAAAGATATAAAAACTGAAAAATCGTTATTCATTTGCATTAATGGTACTTTTGCATGCGCTGAAGTTACCAACACCTGTTGCTTAGATAGTGGCTGCACGTCCCACATGATTGTGAATTTGAAAGAATTTACTAGTATAAACCACACACCACTTTGTGTTTGCAAACGGACCGACAAGGGGAATTTCGGGAATAGGCGATATGAAGCTAAATGTTACTGAAAAGAACCGCGAACAAAAGATCTGCGCTCAAATTTAATGCCAATTTCAAAGTTAGCGGACAGTGAGGCCTTAATTATTGACACCAATAATGTTTTATGCAGAGCGAACAGAAACGCGGCTAATGGTGAGTCATTAAATTAAATGGATATATGGCATCGGCATGAACGAGAAGAATTTTAGGGCACTCACAACATCCCACAAAGCACACTGAATCAATATTAAGCGTGACCACTAGGGTATCCAATTGTTCGTACTTTTGGATTATTCGATTAATTCGAAAATACAATTTTTCTAATTTTCGACAGCTCTTATTCGAATAAAATTTTCTGTAAATTATTTAGATTTTGATAGGAATATATAACACATACTCAAGATTCGTCGTTTTATTTGAAAAAGCTGTTGGCCATTATTTTCCTTTGCTTTAAAAAAGAATTCGAAAAAACTGTTTCACTTACTGTTGAAGTCGGAGCAATAGAAAGAAGAGCGTGTAATTAAGTTTTTTAGTTCTTTTTTTATTTATCTAAATATAAAAAAATCATCTTGTATGTCATTCGATTCTACTTTTCGTTTTTTGCTGGAATTTGTACTATTTTTATTGTTTCGTTCAGTTCGGACAAAAGGCTAATTTCAGCGACAATATTTTCTCTTTCAGTGACAGGATATTCTGAAATATACTTTTTTATATTGTGCTAGAAAAGCTAGAATTTAATTTTCACAAAGTTTTCATTAAAAATTTAATGATTCCAAACTATGGTAAATATAAAGCAAAATAATTTTTTGCCATTATTTATACTTTCCAAAATGATATTTCGCTCTAAAAATGTTTGGTAGTATAACATTTCGAATATTCGATTATTTGGTACGGATTAATCGAATTATTCGTTATTCGAAAATCGGCCATTTCTGGTTATTCGAACAAATATTTGATACTAAATATTCGATTAATTGAATAAAATTTAATCGGTGGGATACCCTAATGACCACAGAAAAGTCAAAATAGCTTCCGGAAAAACAAAGGCATTTATGCGACAGATATATTAGAGATTGTACATAGTGGAGTTTTTTTCATTTATTGAGCAATATACAATTACAATTTAATTTATCTTATTACAAAACCACGAAACCATTACGGCTTATCTGCAGGTTATACTTAGACTAAAATTGTGTATTTACATTGTGTTTTATCATTATTTAATTCAGCTGTGTTATACATTTGATTATTTCAAATTATAAAGATTATTTATGTTTGTTTAAGCTATGACTTGTTCAAGACATGTTTTTTATTAACTTGTTTCTGCTTCTTGAATTCGTGATATCCAAAATGTTCAATAGCAGTTGATTCAGTGTTGATTGTACGGTGACGGCCAGGGATTATTTTCCATAATCGTTCTTGTAGTTTGGAATTATATATCGACCTTCCTTTTGCCTTCTTATTTTTGTTGATGATTTATTCGTTGGAGATAGTTTGTATAATTGAAAAATTCTGTTGTGTGATATTGGATTTTCGTTTATGTTTTGTGTAAACAATCTGTGTTATGAAATGTAAGATATTGGTGTATGGTATTTGTCGGGGTCTTATGTGCATAATCTTGGTTTTTGTTGCGTTTATGATCAATACGCTATCATGACTTCGTCTCGATAAACTATTATATATTGTGTATATACTTATAGATACCCCTAATATTGTTTAGTACTTCATTAGATATACAATCATGTAATTAGTACAATCATATGATCAATATCGATCATTCGATGATTAATCATAGATCATTAATAAAGAAGACTTAAAGATTGCAACATGGTGTTAGATGTTAACATCAAAAGAATAAGTTAAAATAAATCTAAATAGAACTAAAGCAATGTCGGTCTCTAAAGAAAAAAATACCGTCCATTTTTCAATATGAAGAATTCCAACTTGACATTAGAGTGGCGGAGAGTAAGGGGTTAAAGAGAGTTAAGATTCAGAATATCACGATCAAAAGAGATATGGTGATAACACCATTTTGTTTATTGAACACGTGATAAACACCTGTTGAACTCGTGGGTTAATGAGAGTTATTCATAAGGTCAACATCAATGATGCGAATAAGTGTGTAAATGTAGACGCCCTGGAAAGAGGTGGTGAGCACGTGCACGAGGAACTTGTTTTAGTGTTGTGGAAAGATTGCTATTGGTTTTGCTTACGTGTGTCATCTAGTCTAGGGTTCAGATTCATAAGGTCAAAATCAATGATGCGAATAAGAGTGTAAAGGCAGACGCCGTGGAAAGAGGATGTGATGAGGAACTTGTTTTAGTGTTGTGGAAATATTGCTATTGGTTATGCTTACGTGTGTCATCTAGTCTAGGGTTCAAATTCATAAGGTCAAAATCAATGATGCGAATAAGAGTGTAAAGGTAGACGCCGTGAAAAGAGGTGGTCAGCACGCGCATGAGGAACTTGTTTTAGTGTTGTGGAAAGATCGCTATAGGTTTTGCTTACGTGTATCATCTAATCTAGGGTTGTTCAAATTCAGATCAAAATCAAAAGAGAAATGGATAACGTTATTTTACGTTTTTATTTTGTCGGCTACTGGTTAGAGGAATGCGAATAAGAGCGTAATGAAAGACGCCGTGGAAAGAGGTGGTGAGCACGTACACTAGTGTCGTGGAAAGATGTTGGTTGGTTTTGATTACGTGTGACATCTAGTCTAGGGTGTTGTTCTACAGATTTGTGATTGTTTGGAGGGAAAGGTTTTTGTAATGTTTTTATTAGGGTTGTCCATATCGGTGATTTGCAGTGTTAGCTAGTTTATCTAAATCTGAATCTAAATCTTCGTTGGGATC
This sequence comes from Polietes domitor, assembly GCA_947397865.1. Classification (NCBI taxonomy): domain Eukaryota; kingdom Metazoa; phylum Arthropoda; class Insecta; order Diptera; family Muscidae; genus Polietes; species Polietes domitor. The sequence continues at coordinate 103,108,686 of OX377618.1, forward strand.
TTAAATACGGATATTGTATGTATTTCGAAAAAATAGATTTTTCCCACTCAACAAGATTGACCTCTTTACTAAGAATGATTTGTGATCTGGGGTCATGGCCCCACATATCTTATTCATCACTTAATTATCGTAAATGGAATGAACATGTGGATGAAAGGTCAAAAAAAATCGAACAATTTTTGATTATGTCGGTGCAGTAGTGATACCTCGAAGTCAGCGCTTTTGTTTTGTTCTTCAACAACACTTCGAAAAACTATTTTTTATCATTTTTTAAACTACCAACTATCAAATATGGAGCAATAAAACGAAGAGTTGTCAGTCTTCAGTCCCTCATTATTGTGTGCTAAGACCAGATAGCACAACCACCAAACTTCGTGCTGTTTTCGACGCTTCAGCTAAAACTTCATCAAGTTATTCACTTAATGATTTAATGTATACTAACACAATAGTTCAAAGTGAGCTACTTTCAATACTCGTTCGTTTTCGATTACCACGATTTGTTTTCACAACAGATGTATTGTCAAATTTTGATACATCCAGATGATCGGAGATACCAGATAATTTTTATGCAGATTTTTTACCAACTCAACATAGTCACCAACGGAACGCGAGCAGCTTCATATCTGGCCGCTAAATGCCTTCAAAAAATTGCAAATTACAATGAAATCAGTTAGGTGCCCAGGTACTTAATGAATGTTTTTACGTAGATGATGGGCACAGAGGATCGAACAGTTTAACTACAGCTATTGAATCTCAACGACAGTTAATCCACATTTAAAAAATATGGATTTAATTGTCGTAAGTCGAGTGCAAAACATCCACAACTTCTTCAAAACATTCCGCAAGATGACCGTGAAATGAATCTCGATTTCAACAGCAGTGATAGAGACTCTCTCAAAAGTCTTGGTCTGATTTGGACGTTTTTACAACTGGCAGATGACTCTGAAGATGAATTTCCCCATGCTGCAGACATTCTTCGAAGGTGCATGATCTGGAGACTGCATTGACCTCTCGTGATCAATTAATTTCAGCTTTGTCTTCTGCGAAATTCGAATTGAGGAAATGGACTTCGAGTGACCGGACTATTTTAGAATGTTTTCCTACGGAACATATAGTCGATGCGAAGCTTCTCACTTTCGTGGAAGCTAGTAGTTCTAAGCCTTTAGGCATTCGTTGGAATGCTCAGTTAGATGTATTATATTTCAGTATAACTCCTCTCGAGCGAAAATCTAACTATACAAAACGGGAAGTGTTGTCCACTATTGCGAGATTGTTCGATCCTGTATGTTGGTTAGGCCCGGTGATAGTACTGGCAAAGATAATTATGCAGCATTTGGCTGGACAATATTGGGTGGGATTATTCACTTCCGTCTATGACGGAACTTGAATGGCAGAGGTTTGTGGATACCTACCAGGAAGTGAATTCCATTCAGATTCCTCGGTGGGTGCGATATTCTCCCAGTTGCTCAGCTGAACTTCATGTTTTTTCTGATGCCTCAGAAAAGGCATACGCGGGGTGGTCTACATTCGAATTGTAGCACCGAATGGGGATATTACTACTCATTTACTTTCGGGTAAAACGAAAGTTGCCCCACTTAAATCAATTTCTTTGCCACGTTTAGAACTTTGTGGCGCTGTGTTGGCGTCCGAGTTGTTGAAAACCATCATGAGGGAAATAGATATAGATCTTCAAAGAGTTTATTGTTGGACTGATTCTACGATCGTCCTTTCTTGGCTTAGGAAAACTCCCTGAGGATAACCCTGCTGATCTAGGTAGCCGCGGGCTTTCGTCTGCAGAGCTAGCCACGTCTCAGGTTTGGTGGCATGGACCACAATGGCTCCGCTTAGATAGCGCTCAATGGGATATTAGGGATTTAGCTTCTCTCGACACCGATATTGAATTACGGGCTGTCAAGAGTCATGCATCGTTCTTTACGAACAATGAGGATATACTTGAAAGATTTTCGTCTTGGGATAGAGCTTTACGTGTTGTGGCATATATCTTTCGATATTTTTATAGAACTCATCCTTCTCATAGGGGTCATAATCTTTTCCGAGATTCGACTATTTCGAGTTCTGAGCTGAAAGCCGTCAGGCTACGTCTGGCTTCACTGGCTCAGAAGGCATTATTCGCCGTTGAATATGATTGTTTGTTGCAAAAAAGACCATTGGATCGTAAGAGTTCGCTCTTGCCGCTAAATCCATTCCTGGATGAAGCGGGGATCATGCGGCTACACGGGAGACTGGTTAGATCGCCCTATTGAAGTCCTATTGAAGTTAAATCTTTTACTGGTAGGGCATGTAGAATAACAAATGGTTACGTTTGCGTCTTCGTTTGCTTTTCTATGCCATTTCCAAGTGTAATTCGGAAAATATCAATTGTAATTCAGAACTCGTTAATTGAAATTCAGAAATTCCATTTGAAATTCAGAACTCATCAATTGATATTCAGATATTCAATTTGAAATTCAGACCTCATCACTTCATACTCAGAAATTCCATTTGAAATTCAGAACTCATCACTTGATATTCAGAAATCCATTTCAAATTCAGAACTCGTCACTTGATATTTAGAAATTCCATTTGAAATTCAGAAATTCTATTTGAAATTCAGAACTCATCAATTGAAAATCAGAACTAGTTATATGAAATGCAGAACTCATCAAATGAATTTCAGAACATTTCATATGAAATTCAGATGTTATCAAACAAAATTCGGAAAATATTTATAGAGAAATTACTCGATATACTCCAAAGTCAGTCATACATAAATATATTTAAATTGATAAAATTCATTAAAGAACACAATTAATTATTTTAATATGTCGTTTATTATTTGCATTATAAATATGCAATGAAATCAAGAAATAGATTGTTAGATTGGAAATGAGAAAACAGAAGCTTTAATAGTATTTAACAGGCAATTAATAGCGAATCACTTTTTGACCGTCAAAATTAAAAACAACAAAAAGATCATTTTTTGTAATCGGTGCATAATTTTCATTTCAAACTTTATCTTTACAAGATAAGTGGAGTGTTACCAAAGACTTTCTATATGCAAGACAAGTAATCTCGCTGTTTGCTGTTATTACCGACGCAACGATGAGAGATGACAGAGAATGCAAATTTAGCAGCCATGTTTACATGTTAAATCAAAATATGAAAATGAAAACGAAAATAATGCATATTTTTTATTGCATATTCATATTTTGTTTTCTTAGCAAAACCTTATAAAACAGTAAATTAACAACACACAAATGTGCTTTGCAGAAACAAATGTTACTCTCGCATTTCTGGAAGTTAGCATACAAATAATGAGATTTCTCCTCCTGTAGTTTTACGATCTTTGTGTGTTACCATTATACTCTTTGTATTAAGAGATCTACTCTTTGTATCCGACGATCTATAAAGCTAAGAATATATACAACCGTAATTAATAAATAATTTACATTGTATATAAATATCGTTTAAAAAGTTTTACATATGTAGAATATAATTTCTGAATTGATAACTTCTGAATTACAAATGAAAAGTTCTGAATTTCATATGAAATATTCTGAAATTCATTTGATGAGTTCTGAATTTCAAATAAGAAGTTCTGATTTTCAATTGATGAATTCTGAATTTCAAATGGAATTTCTGAATATCAAGTGATGAGTTCTGAATTTCAATATCAAATTTCTGAATATCAATTGACGAGTTGTGAATTTCAAATGGAATTTCTAAATATCAAGTGATGAGTTCTGAATTTCAAATGGAATTTCTGAATATCAACTGATGTGTTCTGAATTTCAAATGGAAATTCTGAATTACAATTGATCTTTTCTGAATTACACTTGGAAATGGTGTAGATAAGTATTGTTTGCCAAGTTTAGCACTTTAAATATCAAGTACAAAAATCTACGATGAAAATGGATCACATGACCTGTTTAGTTACTAGATATATTTATTGTTACCACACTTTTGCTTGCGACTGTAAAATGCATAATATACCCAGCGATCAAATTAACAGACGGTTATTGGCCACTGTTATATGATATCTTGTTATTTTATGTATTAACTGTTGTTGTTGTTGCGAACAATGGTAAATGGAACTTGCATATTTTCCATGCAGGCATATTCTGCTTAGTAAGCATTTTTATTTATTTGCAAATATTGCTGTGGAAAATATTCAAGTTCATGGCCAACGGTCCCATGCAGACCAAAATTGCTGATCTGCATGGAAACGACAATACAAATTACCAATTAAGTTTAAAATAACTGTATAAATAGTCAATAAAAATATTCACTGTGCGCCAGTCAGTCAGTGAGAGGAAAGCAAACACTTTCTATTTTCTTTGTCAAAATTATTTAGAACCTTTCCCCAAGTGCTGAAAGGTATAACATATAAATTAGTGTCAGTTCTGATGTTACATTTGAATTGGTAAACACTAATAATTTAGGTAATCTAACTCTACATTTGGTGACCCCTACAATTTGAACGCGCATCCTTTAATCCACACCAAATACTGGAGGGGGAACAAACATTTTGGTGACCCCTTCAATTTGATCGCGCATCCTTTAAATACTGGACGGGGAACAAACATTTTGGTGACCCCTACAATTTGAACGCGCATCCTTTAAATACTGGACGGGGAACAAACATTTTGGTGACCCCTACAATTTGAACGCGCATCCTTTAAATACTGGACGGGGAACAAACATTTGGTGACCCCTACAATTTGAACGCGCATCCTTTAACTACTGGACGGGGAACAAACATTTTGAACGCGCATCCTTTAAATACTGGACGGGGAACAAACATTTTGGTGACCCCGAGACAAATAGGATAAGCATCCTTCAAATACTTAGGGAATTTTGGGGAACAGACCGAACATTGGTGACCCTAATCCTACAAAATGTTGAAAGATTTGATAGCGAAACAGGAGGAGAGTGCGATCGAGATCGCAAAGCTGATTGCCACCGTAAAAAAAACTCCTTTGGATCGGAGAACATTAGACTTCTACCAAAAGAAGTCGGTAGAGCTAACAGAGCTCTGGAAGGTTTTCGAGCAGCAGGATAATGGTATCCGAAGACATCCTTCAATGGTTGCAGAACATCCTTATCTTGTTCAAGGCACATATGACTCCACCAGGATCAAATTTTGTGAGGCCACGCAGGAGATTGAACAAGCAATCAATTCACTTACTGGAAGGTCAGCAGACCAGAGTGAAAAGACAATCCCCGTACCTATCTCCCAGAAACCGCTTCCCGCAGTTAGAGAACCGAGACAAGAGACAGAACCCGCATCGAGTGCGGAATTCAAAGGTACTATAAGGCGACAACGGGCCTTAATAATATCACTGGAGCGGTTGCTTCAAGGACAATCCAAGGTCGAAGCTCCCGTGCAATCCGTTTTGGCCATAGATAAGTTATGGGCTAATATCGTAGAAATGCACTTGACTGTGCATGAGTTATGTGATGATCCATCCACAGGCGGATATGATATCGCAAAATACTTGGAGCTCGAGGGGCAGGTCCTAAAGCATAAGGAACAACTCTTGTCTGGGCAGAAATATGCCCAAACTCACGCAACCACATCAAAGTCACCGTCAATTGAACTACCAAAGATGACAATTCCCAAGTTCGATGGAGACTATTTGAAATGGCAGACGTTCGCAGACATATTTAGCAAAATGATCCACGAGCAACCATTGCCATCGATCCAGAAGATGTGGTACTTGAAGGCGAATATAACAGGAGACGCTGATAGACTCATTCGCCACTTCGAACTTACTGAAGCAAATTACTTGGCGGCGTGGAACACCTTAACGGACAGATTCAACAATAAGCGCGCTCTGGCATCTGCGTTAATGCAAAAAATAATGAATTTGCCATGCCTGACGGCTGAAAGCAAGGCTATAAGAGACTTTCATGACATACTCAATGAAAGCTTAGCAGCCCTAAGGAATCTTGGTATTGAGACGGATAAGTGGGACCCACTCCTGATACATATCTTAATAAAGAAGTTGGACAAACAAACTCACATTATATACGAACAATCTCTGGAAGATCCTAAGGAACTGCAGTCAATGGATGATTTTCTTCGCTGCCTGCAAAATCGCTTTCAATCATTGGAGGCAGTCGGTGGCAAGGAAAAGAGCAAGGTCGTAACAACAATAGCATCATCCAACCGTACAGACTGTCCACTGTGCAAAACCAATCACCCATTGTACTACTGCAAACAGTTTCTTACCATGACGCCCGCGGAGAGATTGAAATGGGTTCAGAAGAAGAGCCTTTGTACCAACTGTTTTAAGGCCGATCACCAAGCCAAGGTATGCACGAAAGGCTCGTGTACAAAATGTTCATCGAAACACAACTCCTTGCTACATTTAAATAACAAGCACAATTTCGCAAAACAATCGCAAGGAGCACATCAGGCTGATACACAGCCAGCAGCACAGTTCTCTTCATCATCGGCAGCAGTTCCCTCTTCATCATCACCGTCAACAGTTGCTGCAGCACAGTCATCAACAGCAGCATCAGCAAATCAACGTAACGAACGGCAGGGTTCCGTTCTATTGGCCACGGCCAGAATCAAAATAACGGCACCCAACGGCAGGTCCGGAGAATTCAGAGCAATTCTGGATTCTGGATCACAAATAAATATAGTGACAGAGAGGCTAGTGAAACGTTTATCAATTGAACCAAAGAAAACTTCGCTGGCTATCGAGGGCGAGGTGGAAGATCAAAGAACACCAGTCAACGTGTCAACATAAATTTCGAGTCTATGACAACCCGATTTTCAACCAGACTAGAGGCGTTTGTACTTCCAAGCACAGTACCCGCCCAACCCAGAATATCATTTGATATATCGTCATGGCCGATTCCGAAAAACATCCAATTGGCCGATCCATACTTCAACAATACAGGCAAAATTGATGTTTTACTGGGCGCAGAATTCTACTTTGATTTAATGCTATCCGAGGATATTCGATTAACCAACGAGATACCAATACTACGCAACACAAAGCTTGGCTGGATCGCAAGTGGATGGGTCAATGACGACGCAACCAACTCAGCAATATGTGCAGTCTACAGCAAAGATGAATTAGCCACAAGCGAGAATGAAATGTTGAGCGATGTAATTGAGCGATTATGGAGAATGGAGGACGATGGACCTATGGAAAAGAGATTATCGCTGGAGGAACAGCAATGTGAAGCCCATTTCGTACAAAACGTTCAAACAAACAATGAAGGACGGTTTATTGTGCCACTACCATTTCGCGAGAGTACAACCGCATTAGGAAAATCAAAAGAAATGGCCTACAACAGGTTCCTCAGCCTTGAACGTCGCCTACTGAAAGATCCATCCATAAGAACACAATATATCAATTTTATGGAAGAATATAAAAAATTAGGGCACATGACAGAAGTAGACACTTTGTTGGCTCCTAACTATTTCATCCCTCATCATTGTGTGCTGAAACCAGATAGCACAACAACCAAACTTCGGGCAGTTTTCGATGCTTCAGCTTCATCAAATTATTCACTTAATGATTTAATGTATACTGGTTCAATAGTTCAGAGTGAACTATTCTCAATACTCGTTCGTTTTCGATTACCACGATTTGCTTTCACAACAGATATCGAAAAAATGTATCGTCAAATTTTGATACATCCAGATGATCGGAGATACCAGATAATTTTATGGAGAACGGACCCCTCATCTCCCATTAAATATTACCAACTCAACGCAGTCACCTACGGAACGCGAGCAGCTCCATATCTGGCCACTAAATGCCTTCAAAAAATTGCAAATGAAAATGAATTCAGTTATCAGTTAGGTGCCCAGGTACTCAATGACTGTTTTTACGTAGATGATGGGCTCGGAGGATCGAACAGTTTAGCTACAGCTATTGAATCTCAACGACAGCTAATCCACATTTTGAAAAACATGGATTTAATTGTCGTAAGTGGAGTGCAAATCATCCTCAACTTCTTCAAAACATTCCGCAAGACGACCGTGAAGTGAATCTCGACTTCAACAGCAGCGATAGAAACTCTATCAAAACTCTCGGTCTGATTTGGTTACCAAAGACTCCACCTTTGCGTTAAGGTAAAGGTGGAACCAGTAAAGGTCACTTCAAAAAGGACAGTATGTTCGGATTGGCAAAACTGTTTGATCCGCTTGGACTTTTGGCACCAGTCGTATTTAAGGCGAAAATGTTCATTCAACATTTGTGGCAGCTTAAATTAACGTGGGACGAATGCCTCCCATCAGATCTAAACTCAACATGGACGAATTTCCGCGAAAATTTAGTAATTTTGAATAATCTTCAAATATCTCGTCACATATTCAAAGGTGGCATCCTACTGACCACACAGTTACACATTTTTGCGGATGCATCCGAAAAGGCATTTGGGGCTGCAGCATATTTACGAGCAACATTTAAGGATAATAGAGTGATGACGCGTCTATTATGCGCAAAATCTCGAGTAGCACCCCTCAAAAAACAAACATTGCCAAGGTTAGAGCTGTGCGCAGCATGGTTAGCAGCAGAATTGTCACACAGGCTAAGAAAAGATATTAAGATAAATGATCTACCAATATTCTTATGGACTGATTCTGAGATTGTACTAGCTTGGATAAACTCCCAATCATCATCATTCCAAACATTTGTTGGAAATAAGATATCACAAATTCAGACACTGACGTTACCAGAACAATGGAGACACGTCAGTTCTAAGGACAATCCAGCGGACGTTCTATCGAGAGGTTTATCTGCAAGGGCTCTTGCAGAGTGTCACCTATGGTTTCAAGGACCTCTTTTTCTACATGGAAGACAAGAATCCTGGCCAACAAAATTATTGTCTCAACTGCAAATTTCCACTGATCTTGAAAGGAAAAAGAATACACCGATGGTCTTAGCAGCAACCAGAAACTTTGAGTTTATATACAAAATTCAACACAGAGGCTCGTTCCCAAGACTACAGAGAATATTATCTTATGTTCTTCGTTTCATTCGAAATTCCACTCTACAAAAACCACTAAGACCAGACCTAAGGACACTGAACCCGAGAGAACTCGATGCGGCACTTATAGTTATTATACGGACCAACCAAGGCATTGATTTTGAAGGCGAATTAAAAAAATTGGAATAACGTGAAGACATTGGCAAACAAAGTGTCATCACCAGTTTGTCCCCCTTTATTGACAACAAAGGAATCATTCGTGTTGGAGGGCGATTAGAAGAATCAACTCTACCCTATGATGCCAAGCATCCAATATTGTTGCCATACAACGACATATTGGTCAAACTAATATTCAAGACGATGCACGAAGAAAACAAGCATTGTAGTCCACAGGCCTTATTGGGAATCATGAGGCAGAGATTCTGGCCAATAAAAGGAAAAATGACGGCAAGGGCCATTGTACAAAAATGCATACGTTGTAACAAGGCTCGTCCTAAATTGTGTCAACAGATTATGGGCAACCTTCCACAAGCAAGAGTGACTCCATCAAGACCATTTATCAACGCGGGAGTTGATTACTGCGGCCCGCTATGGATTCACTACAAAGTCAGAGGAAAGCGACCAACAAAAGCGTACATCGCTGTATTTTGTTGTTTTGCCACCAAGGCAGTTCACCTCGAGCTTGTAAGTGAATTATCAACCAACGCGTTTATAGGAGCATTAAAACGTTTTATCAGTCGAAGAGGACGTGGCCAGAATATATACAGCGACAATGCAACGAACTTCGTTGGTGCTAGAAATCAACTTCCGGAACTTATTGAGTCAATTTACACAAAAGATGGACAGGAATCAATAGTTTCAACATGCAGCTCAAAAGGAATAACATTTCATTTTATTCCACCCAGAGCTCCTAATTTCGGTGGGCTGTGGGAAGCAGCTGTGAAATCTGCAAAGCACCTTTTAATCCGGAGTGTAGCCACAAGTTCATTGACGTATGAGGAACTGGAGACAGTAGTCGTTGAAATAGAAGCAATATTGAATTCACGAACTTTGACACCGATGTCTAATGATCCTTCCGACCTATCAGCATTGACACCAGGACATCTACTGATCGGTGAGGCTCCCACAGCAGCCGTGGATAGCGAAGCCAGTTCAAAAAATATTTCACTTCTGTCCCGATGGGAACTCGTAACACAATTAAAACATGAGTTCTGGAAACGATGGTCCAGTGAATATCTGCACGAGCTGCAACAGCGGCAGAAATGGAGAAAGCCATCACCTAACATCGAACCAGGAGACATGGTCATCATTAAAGAAGACAACACGCCCGTCATGAAATGGCCATTAGGACGAATAACTCACGTTTATCCAGGAAATGATGGATATACACGGGTGGCCGATGTACAAACTGCAACAGAAATTTTCAAACGCGCAATTCATCATCTTGCCTTACTTCCTGTTGAAAATGGCCAACAACTTGGTCCAGACGAACTTCAATCAGTCACAAACTCTGATCAAAATTCAAATGAACCAGAAGCAAAAAGACAATGTTTACCAGGCGGACATATTTAAAACGTCGACGTCATTCCCACCGATACCAAACCTCTAGCGAAGCCAATACGACGACGTCTTTCAACACCAAAGAACGATCAGCAGTTTAACACTACATTTACACATTGTTGACCTTCAGTCAACGCGGGGGAGAATGTTTAGTTACTAGATATATTTATTGTTACCACACTTTTGCTTGCGACTGTAAAATGCATAATATACCCAGCGATCAAATTAACAGACGGTCATTGGCCACTGTTATATGATATCTTGTTATTTTATGTATTAACTGTTGTTGTTGTTGCGAACAAAGGTAAATGGATGCAGGCATATTCTGCTTAGTAAGCATTTTTATTTATTTGCAAATATTGCTGTGGAAAATATTCAAGTTCATGGTCAACGGTCCCATGCAGACCAAAATTGCTGATCTGCATGGAAACGGCAATACAAATTACCAATTAAGTTTAAAATAACTGTATAAATAGTCAATAAAAATATTCACTGTGCGCCAGTCAGTCAGTGAGAGGAAAGCAAACACTTTCTATTTTCTTTGTCAAAATTATTTAGAACCTTTCAGTTACAAGTGCTGAAAGGTATAACATATAAATTAGTGTCAGTTCTGATGTTACATTTGAATTGGCAAACACTAATAATTTAGGTAATCTAACTCTACATGACCTTTATTTAGATAGACCCTATAAAATGTCCTTCGCGATTTCTCTAGACAGCCGATTTTGGAAGTTTTATTTTAACCTGTAACTGTATGCCAATTTGTTTGGGATGTACCAGAAGGGTTTGACTACTATTCACTATTCCAGATGGATATAACGACTATAAAATATTGTTAAATAGCAATTTTCAGAGTATAAAGATAATTCATACAGAACTTTAATTTTACACAGGTTTTTGTGATATGTGCTATCGCGTACACCAGCCAGACAAGCAAACGGGCGGACATGGACAGCTTAAACAGTCATGAAACCGATTTGTTCCAAACATAATTGGATACCACTCCTTTAATACGTTATACTTTTTATACCCCCATCCTGGAGGTGGAGGGACCAGAGATCCTATAAAGTATATATATTCTTGATCGTCATAAAATCCTAAGACGATCTAGCCATGTCCGTCCGTCTGTTGAAAGCACGTTAGCATCTAAAGGAAAGCTGCTAGGACGTCCACATTTTCCATAAATGCGTCTTATAGTCGTAGATCGGCTAGGATTGAAACTGTGCGAAATCGGCTCAGAGGGAAATACTTTTCCCTCACAAGGACTAAAAATACCCATAATGACCCCTAATATTTTAGCATGTTTTTTCAATATGTCTGGTTGTACATACTTGATATTGGGTATGCGAATTTCCTCTATAACAAAACCGTTCACAATAAAGTGATTCTTATTCGTAGCACCCCTACTTTTAAGGGATAAAATGGGAATAGAGGGATAAAAATTGTGCCAAACAAACGGCTGCACCTAGAACAATGAAATTCGGTGTATACATACCTCTGATTGCGTAGACACGTAAAATAAGGGGATTTTTCCATATTCGTACTTTTTTGGGTTAAAATGGAAAAAGGGGATAAAAATAGTACCAACCAAATGACCGCAGCTAGAATCATGAAATTTGGAGTATACATTCCTCTGATTGCGTAGACATGTAAAATAAAAGTTTTTTCCAAATTCTTACTTTCAAGGGATACAATGGGTACAGAGAGATAAAAATAGTGCATACTAAACGACTACAGCTAGAATGATGAAATCCGGTGTGTATATCCCTCTAATTGCGTAGACATGTAAAATAAAGAGATTTTAGAGAGTCGTACTCTTAAGGGGGTAAAATAGAAAAAGGGGATAAAAATGGCACCTATCAAATGATCGCAGCTAGAATCCGGCTGACTGCATAGACACGCAAAATAAAAAGATTTTTCCAAATTCGTACATTTTAGGCGAAAATTGGTTGTATCACGAAGTTAAGTTATTTTCCACTATGTACGTGAGAAAATACATTTTCAAAATTTGTACTTTTGGAATTAAAATAGAATGGAAATACAACCAACTGTAGCACCCACCCACTATTGACTTGAAGTCTTATTTCGATATGTAAACGTGTTGGTAGCTTTGCCTTATAAGCGTGGTTTGAAATAATAAAAATATTATATTGATTTATAAAGTTATTTTTTCAATATTTATATTTGTTTTGGTTTGGCTATATGAAAAAAATATATTTTCCTGTAATATTACTCCACTTCTACGAAAATCGGCAGCCTCTGTGTAATGCAATCAATGGTGGAGTGTATAAAAAGTTTGGCCCGGCCGAACTTAAGCTGTTTTTACTTATTTCTGGTCCAAATGATATATACCTACTCTATAGTGTGAGGGTATTAAAATGTTTTGAAACTATCCAGAAAGAACATACACAGTACGTTAGATTGTACCATTAGTGAACCAAATATTATTTGTGCAAAGGGTGATTATTATATATTAGGAATCCCCCGGAATGCATGACTTGTTTTTGATCAACAATTGAAAACTGTGGTGGAAAAGAGTAAAGATTTACAATAATATCAATACTCTAAAATATAAACTGCCGATGAATATCTGTCATATCTTTTTTTAATGTTATACATTGTTATCAAATTATATTTTACTATATATTTTACAAGTAAAAAGGGCGTTAAGTTCGCCCTGGCCGAACTTTATATGCCCTCCACCAAGGATTGCATTTCGATTTTCGTAGAAGTGCAGTAATATTACAGGAATATATATATATTTTTTTAATATAACCAAACCAAAACAAATAAAAATTTTGAAAATCCAGTATCTCAATTTGCCGTAAAAGTAAAAAGTACGATTTTGGAAAAATATTTTTATGTTGTGTGTCTATGCAGTCAGAGGAATGTATACACCGAATTCTATGTTCTAGCTGCGGTCATTTGTTTGGTACCATTTTTATCCCCTTTTTCCCATTTGAACCCCAAAAAGTAGGAATTTCAAAAAATCCTTCTATTTTACGTGTCTACGCAATCAGATGAATGTATACACCGAATTTCATTATTCTAGGTGCAGACGTTTGCTTGGTACTATTTTATTCCTCTGTACCCATTGTATCCCTTGAAAGTACGAATTTGGAAAAAACTTTTATTTTTTGTGTCTACGCAGTCAGAGGAATGTATACTCCGAATTTCATGACAAGTTGCGGTCATTTGGCTGGTACTATTGTTATCCCCTTTTCTATTTTAACACCAAAAAGTACGAATTTCGAAAAATCCGTTTATTTCACGTGTCTACGCAATGTATACACCGAATTTCATGACTCTATCTGCGAACATTTGGTTGGTACTATTTTTATCCCCTTTTTCCCATTTGAACCCCAAAGAGTGAGAATTTCGAAAAATCCTTCTATTTTACGTGTCTACGCAATCAGATGGATGTACACACCGAATTTCATCGTTCTAACTGTAGCCGTTAAGTTGGTACTACTTTTATCCCTCTGTACCCATTGTATCCCTTGAAAGTACGATTCTGGAAAAAAAATATTTTTCGTGTCTACGCAGTCAGAGGAATGTATACTCCGAATTTCATGAATCTAGTTGGGGTCATTTGGCTGGCACTATTTTTACCCCCCTTTCTATTTTAACCCCAAAAATTACGCATTTCGAAAAATCCGTTTATTTTACGTGTCTACGCAATCAGAGGAATATATACACCGAATTTCATTATTCTAGGTGCAGCCGTTTGGTTGGTACCATTATTATCCCTCTATTACCATGTTATCCCTTAAAAGTACGAATTTGGAAAACATAATTTCATAGTATGTACCTACTCAATTAGAGGAATGCACACAGAGAATTTCATGTTTCTAGCTGTTGTCGTTTAATATGTACCATTTTCATCCCTTTTTGTCCCATTTCACCCCCTACGAATAAGAATCACTTTACATTTTTGTTATAGGGGGAATGCGCATACCCATTATCAAGTAAGTACAACCAGACATTAAAATATGCTTAAATACTCTAAAATATTAGAGGTTATTAGTGGTTTTTTCAGTCCTTGTGAAGGAAAAATTGTTCCCTTTGGGCCGATTTCGTCCAGTTGGACCTCCGAGCCCCTTTCGTTTAGCTGCTAGCGTGCTTTCAACAGACGGACGGACATGGCTAGATCATCTTAGAATTTTATGAAGATCAAGAATATATACCTTATAGGGTATCAGGTCGATATTTCAAGGTGTTACAAACGGAATGATGAATGGTGTTGGAGGGTATTATTACAACTTTTCATGAGAGGCATTAAAACACGCATAAATAAATTTACTAATCAGTAGCACACATATAAGTGAATAACCTTAATGTTATTTACATTGACCTAATAAAGGTAACGACATAAAACTGATTTGTTTGCAATTTTTAGTTATTTAATTTTTATTGATTACACATGAAATGTAAACGGTTTTTTATTGTATGATCAGCATTTTTTATGGTATAAATATGAGCAATAAAGTACAATCAATATCAGAAAGTAAAAGCGGTTTTATACAACATATCATAAAAATGATGGGATTTTTTTTGCAATTACAGCTTTTATGATATAAATATGAGCAATTAAGTACAATCAACATCAGAGAGTAAAACGGGTTTATCATTCTGTTCAACCTTCTAGTTACAAATGCTTGAAGGTATTCCAAAACAAAAATAGTACAGTCCAAATTCATGCGTTTGAGTTGTGTTCACGTTTCTCATAAACATTTGGTGACCCCAAAAAAATCTTTGAAAGTTAAGTTCCCCCCACCAGTGGTAAGGAACTTGAACAAATTTTCAGAGTTGGATATAAACACGCCAGGCGATATCAATCAAGCGGTACCCTGGTTTTCTTATCAATTTTCAATTTTGAGACAACAATCAAATTGAACAAGATGGAAACATCGGCTCAGTTATTGGATTCTCAACAAAAGACGGGCGAGGTTATTCAACAGATCATACGGAACTACAAGAAGGATTTCATGGAAGGAAAGACCGCAGAGTACTACACTGAACGGTTGCGACGTCTCACAGAAGCTTGGACTCAATTCGAGACGCAAGATACAAAATTACGCGTACTCGATGAAACATCTGAGCTGACAAAGGAGCATCAATACTTCACTGGAAACTTCTACTCCAAAATCTGCGAATTGACCAACTCGTATTTGGAGAAGTTCAAAAACGAAGCCAAAAATCTTGAATTTGGTGTAGATACACAACAAATGGTTCTGCAGCCCGCAAGCAATTATTCCACGGAACACACTACAAGTGATGTCCGACAATCAAGGGTTAATTCGGCAAATTAACAGCTTTAAGCCGGTTCCTAAATGAATCATTCGATATGGAAGAGAATCAGCAAAGCAGTACTATCAACATAAGACAAATACAATAAACAAGCTTTGGGTTAAAATCCAAGATTTATATGATGAGATTTGTTTCAAATTTGAAGAACCGGCAAGGTCTGGTTTTAGCCTCGAAGAATATTATTCGTTGGATGGCGCAGTTCAGAACCGTTTTGTCAGCTTATCCGTCATGACGGATAGACTTCAGAGCGTTGCAGCAACACATTCAATAGCGGGAACATCGGTACGAGGCTCATTGCCAAGGGTAACGATACCACAATTTAATGGAGATTATCTGAAATGGCGTCAGTACAGATTGAACTATTCTCAATCCTGATTCGTTTTCGAGTGCCAAAGTTCGTGTTTACTACTGACATCGAGAAAATGTACAGACAAGTCGAAGTTCATCCAGACAACCACCAGTATTAATTAATTATTTGGAGAGAGGACCCCAAACTACCTCTAAGTTACTATAAACTAAAAACTATAACATACGGTACACGAGCGGCCCTTATCTAGAAACAAAGTGTTTAAAAAAAATTTCTGATGATAATGCCGGAAATTACCCGTATGCTGAGATGTCCCAGATGCTAAGATATAGTTTCTATGTGGATGACGGTCTTTGTGTCAAAGAGTCTAATCATTGCGATAGAAATGCAAAAAGAGCTTATAACAATCCTAAATAGACATGGTTTCAACTTCAAAAATATTCAACTGCTGAACAATATTCCACTCGGCGATCAAGAAGTCAACTCAGACATTAGCAACACAATCAAAACTCTAGGTTTATTTTGGAGATTTATCATTTATGTGTCACGGATCATTTATGTGTCAAGGCAAAACTAATTCCAACACAAGTGGTTTCAAAGCGTTAAGCCACTTCCGTTGATTTAATGTTCACCGGCCCAACCGTACAATCCTGATTCGTTTTCGTGTGCCAAAGTTCGTGTTTACTACTCACATCGAGAAAATGTACAGACAAGTCGAAGTTCATCCAGAGAACCACCAGTATTAATTAATTATTTGGAGAGAAGACGCCAAACTACTATAAGATACTATAAACTATTATTAGCTCCTGTGGTTGTCAAGGCGAAGATATTTATCCAACACCTATGGTAACAAAAAATAGACTGGGATGAACCACTTCCGGACGATCTCCACTCGATCTGGATCAACTTCAGAAACGATTTGGACTACTTAAACAACGTGAAGATTACACGTCACATCTTTCAAGGGGAAATTCCAGCAAAAACCCAGTTGCAAATATCGAGCCATTACCGCCAAAATAATGTATCCCACAATATAATCGATTTTTGTTTTTTTTTTATCGAAATCGATATTTCAACATCATTTGCATGATCTGTCAAAATTTCATGTTTTGTTTATAATGTTTACATTATAAATTTTAAAACAATAGCTTTATTCAAACTGATTTTATTTAAAAAAAACATTCCCCAGTAAAATTTCGAGTTTGTGGGATACATTTTTTCGGCGGTTATGGCTCGATATATGCAGATGCTTCCGAGAAAGCTTAAGGTGCTGTGGCATACATCCGTGCAGTTCTGACAAACAAAAGAGTTATTGTACAGTTATTTTGTGCAAAGACGCGAGTTGCTTCCTCGGTTGGAGTTATGTGTTGCAGTCTTAGCCTCTTAACTTTCCGACAGAATCAAAACTGATATTCAAATTTAAAATCAGCCAATATTCTTATGGATTCAGAAATCGTATTATCCTGGATAAATGCACAATCTGCATTATATCATACCTACCAGCAGCAAAACTGTCATCGTGTAGTTTATGGTTCCATGAACCACTATTTCTCCACGGAAGGGAAGAAATGTGGCCACCTAAATTTTCACACCAACTCCAAATTCAAAACGATATTGAAAATAAGTTACAGTTTTCAGCAACAGGGACTTCATATACAATATAGAACATAAGAATTCCTTCAGAACATTACAAAGAATTCTAGGATATGTTCTCAGATTCATTAAAAACTCAAGAGAGAAAAATGAGCTTAGGCCTGTC
The DNA here is from genome assembly GCA_947397865.1 of Polietes domitor. NCBI lineage: Eukaryota > Metazoa > Arthropoda > Insecta > Diptera > Muscidae > Polietes > Polietes domitor. Next base: position 103,126,580 of record OX377618.1, read on the forward strand.
CAGGTATCCGACTTCACACCAGAAATCAATCAACTTCATAAAGGTGCCGAAATCGATAAGAAAAGTTCTATAACCAGTTTATTCCCATTTCTCGATGAACAAGGCATCCTGCGAGTGGGAGGCCGATTGGAGTCCTCAACGTTACAATACGACGCGAAACATCCGATGCTCATCCCATATAATGATCCGCTTATAAAGCTATTATTCGGAACAGTTCACAAGGAAAACAAACAGTGTGAACCTCAGGCTTTATTGAATACCATGAGACAGAGGTTTTGGCCTATCAAAGGAAAAATAACAGAACGGTCAATAGTACAAAAATGCATTAGATGTGCTCGAGCAAGACCTCAACTGTGTCAACAAATTATGGGAAACCTCCCACAGACTCGAGTTACTCCAGCGCAACCATTTCTCAACGCTGGTGTGGACTACTGTGGACCATTCTGGTTACACTACAAGGTTCGAGGTAAAAGACCAACAAAGGCATACGTAGCCGTCTTTTGCTGTTTCGCCACAAAGGCAGTTCATCTGGAGATGATAGAGTTATCGACAGAAGCATTCATAGCCGCTTTGAAATGGTTCATCGGACGTCGAGGTTGTTATTAGAACATATCGTCGCCGTCGCAGCAAAAGTAGCAAAAGTAGTTCGAACAAAATTCAAATGAAAAAATAAAATTTTTTACTCGCTGAAATTTGGAATGAAACCGAAAGATAACTTTGAACAATTTAATAGCATGGCTGTTTTTCTTTAAGACTGGATAACTAAGCTGCGATAACAAAAATCGAAATAAAATAATAAAATTTCATTGAAAATAAAAAATTCTTTTTTAAAATTGTCGCCAAAAGCAATATCAATGTGTGTGTGAAAACAAATTTTGAAAAAATAATTTTGTGTTAAAAATTTTTGACTTAGCCTGGATAATTATCCAGTGTAAGTCGAAACTATGGTTATCGAGGCTATTCTGAAAATTTGTTTTGACACATATATTTATATTGTAGTTGGCGACAATGTAAAAGAATATTTTTTTTTATTTTGAGCAAAAAATTTAATTTTTATTAACGTTTTTGTTATCGCAGCTTGTTATCCCGGCTTAAAGAAAAACCTCCATAGTGTTTTACGACACATTCTAACATGGACCACTAGTTTCAAGTTTGTACCAAAACTGATGTCTAAAAAGTTATTTTGAATGAAAAGCTGAGACCTCATCATGGCATTCGTTAACGTAAGTATTCATTTTCTAATCGGTGCTTTGCATTTGGAGAATTTTTGCAAATATATTTTTTGCTGGAAATTTTAGAGAGGACCTACAGGGGAGGTCAGCTCACAGAATGATTCATGAAGAACATTAAATATGTATATCTAAATTATTATCTTTACTTAAAAATAAAATATATTTGCACCTGCGAAATATTGTTGTCGCAATCTAACGGGCTAATAATGAGATCGGAATGTTAAAAATACCAAACCAACCTCGCCAAAAAATATGACGTTTTCTCCTATAACTCACATATATACCTATGCTTCGCAAGTAGTCAAATGGAAATTATGATGGTGATGATCTGTATCTTTGCAATCGGTGCATTATTGTAATTTTGACATTCATTTCAAAATTTGGCATGGTCGAAGTTACCAATCTTGGAATGTTAACCAGTTGCCCCCATCTGCACTAGAGATCAAAAATTTTGCAAATCATCTGTTAAATTTCGTCGAGATATATATATCCATTTAAAAATTACGGAATTAACTCTAAAAATCGATTTGGAACCTGTGAGTTGGAACGATTTTATCTCATATCTGAACTTGTATGTTCCACTTTTATCACCTGTTCCACTTTTCGGTAGATATTCCTTATATGAAATGTAACATGATATGGTTAATTTGATCAAGATACAATTTAAAATGTGGATTCTGGATCAGTAAATCGATAGAATAAATCTGGTCCGAAATTCAACAGAAAAAATCTCCTGCCAAATTTCACGGTGATCGCACAACAATTGCTATCTGTTCTTCGATCATAAGCTTAAGGATTATTTTTTGGTGTTGAAAACATTTAGCGTGGAACTACTTTATAATATTAAGTTATTAATTATATATTATTCCACGGTCTGGTTTAAGGTATACAAATTAAACATTTATCGACCTAACTTTTTTAAATTATTTTACTAGTTAATATTTAGATGGACTACTATATTTGTCCATTTTAAGTAACTTATATTCCAACATCTCATCTTAAAACGCTAAAACTCGTGAATACTATATCAAAGATATATTAATTAATGATATTATTAATGAATTGTTTAAACATCCATGTCTAATGATCTCCTAGATTCACAAAATCTCTTTCAGCAAAAGTAGCTATGTGTATGAAATATTGAAATTTCAATAAATAACCCAGCGGCGGAATTTACGAGGCCTTCCAAATTTTAGGCATGCGGAAGGCCTTATTTGGCGAGGGCTTCCTTATGTAAGGCCTGCGAGAAACCAGTGCAGGAAATTATTGTAGGCATGTTACTATCAGGCGTGTTAAAAGGCCTTGCCATTGCTTTCTTTTTATCTTATTTCTGCTTCTTTTTAGAAGGCCTGTTATATGTCCGTCAAAAAGAAGGCGTATGGATTTTTGTCTCATTCCTCTTCGCTTCCTTTTAGTAGGTCTATTGAAGGCCTTCCAAATGGAAAGCAAGAGGAATGGGTTTCCATTTGCTCTCTCGCATTCCTCTTCACTTCTTTTAAGAAGACCTGTTATATGGCCATCTAAAAAGAAGGCGTATGGATTTTTATCTCGTTCCTCTTCGCTTATTTTTAGAAGGTCTATTGAAGGCCTTGCAAATGGAATGCAAGGAGAAGGTTTTCCCAGTTTCTCTCTCACATTCCTCTTTCCTTCTTTTAAGAAGGCCAGGGACAGCCATTTCTTTGCACAATTGTGCAAACTCACACATTTGCTAACTCACACATATTCTTATGCTCTTTCATTTAGTTGTCGATGAGTCTTCGACAAGTGCACATGTTCAGCGGATGCCACGATATTTTTTTTCAGGTTAACAGAAAAAAATTAGTGATGACACTCAAAAAATATTGTATGATTAAAAATGCTTTTGGTAACATTCAATGCCTTAAGAAGGCCAGGGACAGCCATTTCTTTGCACAATTGTGCAAACTCACACATTTGCTAACTCACACATATTCTTATGCTCTTTCATTTAGTTGTCGATGAGTCTTCGACAAGTGCACATGTTCAGCGGATGCCACGATATTTTTTTTCAGGTTAACAGAAAAAAATTAGTGATGACACTCAAAAAATATTGTGTGATTAAAAATGCTTTTGGTAACATTCAATGCCTTATATGTTGTAAAACATTTAAGGAAGATAATGAATATGTCATTAAAAGACATTGCGATCGTTTCGTTTCAATGTAAAATTGATTAAAATTTTGTACTAAATCCTGACGATACATTTTTAAAATGTAGTATTCTTTAAGCGCTTTAGAATACTAAAAAGGCTGTTCGACTTTTTCAGTTTCTTTCTTGTTTTTGGCGTAGTTTAATCCGCCCGAATGTCGCGTCCGGGCCACTGGCAGATGCACATATGTTGATGAAAAAACATAAAACATTTTGTGTCACCTTAACCACACAAAATAACATATAATTCAACCAGGCTATTTGAATATTTTTTATTTCCTTTATTGTGTATGAATATCAGAATGGCCTCGTTCTAACATTTTTATGGCTGTAAATAAATGAATTCTCTCAATGTTTTTACTCTCTCATACTCACTACTACACAACCGAAAATTTTTTGGCTGTCCCTGGTGTAGACATTCCACCTCGCTTCTGTTTTGAATGTGTGTAGAAGGTGTATCATGTTTTCACATATCATTTCATGTGTGCTGCAAAAATGTATCCCGTTATAAAAACTCGAACGTATAACCAGGATTGCCACAAATCTTTTTCGCTATGCCCAACCAAAAAATCCCAAGAGCCTTTTCACACTACATGCGAAATCAATCGATTTTAGATCAAGGTCAAATGTAACATTCCATACAAATTTGATATTTGTAAATCGACCTTGTCATTTCACGCTGAAATCGATTGATTTCGCATGCAGTGTAAAAAAGCTATAAGTAAGAATTAAATTCAATGTATGTTGTTGCATTTCAGTCCGAAACATATTTATTGATCTTCCGTTTAGAATCTGGCATCTAGCACATACATATAAAATTCACATAATGAATAATTATTGCCCCGAATTTCCTTTCCTTGAATCAATCGTGTGTTAATCAGAGAGCTGCAGTAAGCAATTTTAAACGATAAGTGTCTTGCCTCGAAACAAGTGCAAGTGGTACACACGTTACAAATACAAAGCACACAAGCACAGCATAGGCAATCAGTTGAAAAGTGTAATACACAATTGGTCAATTAAATGTTCTAGTGTCTACAAGTGTCTTATAAAGTGTCTACAAGTGCTGTATTCTCAAAATATTGAGTGAAGATATAATTCTGAGAATGTATAGCAAAAGTGCACTAAAGTAAAATAGGGGTAAGTAAAAACGTCTGTTCCACCAACGAGTGGGTCATATACACAGTTCTGGCAACCCTACTTTGCCTCTCTACGTGCTTCGAGAGGGGGAGTAACACAAAAGCAAGTAAAAACAAAAACAGATCTCATAAAACGCTATCAGTTTCTGTTGTCGTTCAGTTGCGAAATTTTTAAGTAATTCTGATAGTGCGAAAAAAGATATATATTTTAAGTGAGTATACAATAAAAAAATACATTGAAATGAGTAGAGCTACTATTAAGAGACATATAAAATTGGTTTATCCCATCAGTTTTGTTAGCTCTCAGAGTATGTTCTGAGAACTGTCCACAAATTTTCATTGGATATTGGTGTAGACGGTTTGCCATTATTTAAGAGCTCCTCAACATCAGTTTGGCCTATAATGGCCTAAATTGTTAATATTGAAAATATTGATGTTTTTTTAATCGGCTGCTACGTAGGAAAAAAACCTTTTGACGTCGACAATTATTTGCACGACTTCGTGTATGAAGTAAAATCGCTAATGGAAAGTACAAATTAGAGCCTTCATATGCGACACACCAGCACGTGCTTTTCTATGCAATATAGTAGGCCATAATTCACTCAATGGATGCATGAAGTGCTACCAAATCGGCAAAACTGTAAAACGAGTCACGACATTTTCATAATATGTAGTGGAACTAAGGAAAGACGGCGATTTTTTTATAGAAAGCAGAAAATCTTCCATAAAGTTCCTAATGTAGAAAACCATAGTTCCCTAGAAAAACTGGGAATAAAAATGATTTGTCAATTTCCCCTGGAACCTATGCATTTAGTAGACTTAGGTGTTACAAAAAAAGTACTTCTTGCTTTATTAAATAATAAAATTATGAAAAAAGTCCCAGAAAATTTTAACCAATTACTTTCTAAGCGCCTAGTCGAAATGTATGCATATGTTCCAAAGGAATTTCAAAGAAAACCGCGAGGAACCGAAGAAATAGCAAGGTGGAAAGCCACAGAATTTCGCCAGTTTATTCTATACTATGGCCCAATAGTTTTAAAAAATATCGTAGATGACGATATTTACTACGAGCTCTTGCATTTACATGTAGCTTATAGATTATTGTCAACATCAAAACATTTTCGAGTAAACATAAGTACGGCGGAAGAACTTTTTCTCGAGAATTTTGAGCGAATATTTGGGCCAAGTAGCGTGACGTTTAATGTCCATAGTTTGCTGCATTTGCCACAATGACTTCGGTTTGGCTCCTCGGTTTTCTGCCTATTGTTTTGAGATTTTTTTGCAAAATGTCAAAAAACGAATTCCGAACCCAACGAAAATTTTGGAACAAATTCACAATCAATTTTATGACTTACCAATAGAACTTCATACAAAGCCCGTAAAATTTAACAAGAATATTCAGGGGAAGTTATCAAAATGAACATTTTTTTCTCAGTGCTGCACGTCCATATGATTTTTGTTCGGTGGAACCGTTTATACCCATTATTATCACAGGATTTAGTGAAGAAAATGATGGGTATATTAAAGGAAAAAAGGTCCAAAACTTAAGAAATTTTTTCGACGTTCCTGTCCAATCCTCAAGTTTGGGTATTTATATTGGGGACTTAGTTGACCAACCAGAAGAAGAATTTCCTCTCAAAAATATTTATTGCAAAATCACAGATTTTCCTTTCGACAACTCAACAATTTTAATTCCTCTTTTACACACATGTCCTTAAGTTTTATTGGTAAATTTGTTTTCAATAACATTTTTTTTCAAGTTACTATAAAGTCCAATATCAGAGTTAAGTACCAAAATGGTAACAAAAAATTGCGTCTATTTCTACTTTTTCAGATTTGGAGAGCGGAGTAAAAGAGCTCCGGAAAGAAGTCCAAACTCAAAACAAAGTTCTTGCAGGCGAACTGTCGGAAATAAATGTTGGTATAAAACAACTAAATCAACAAAAAGCCAGAGAGAAGAAACTAAAGCAAATGTTCCCAATTGAAACCACGAATGATTTGAATGAGCTGGAAGAGTAGTTAAAAATGATAATGCAGTTAGAGTGGTCGATGTTAAAACAGCCAAAGGATTGTTCAAACATCACATACATCGTCTAGCTCCACTACCTGTAGAGTTGGAATCATCTACCTCCAACACTATTGCAACTGAACTAACGACAACGAAATCACTACCTTAAGAGCCCTGCAACCCCAACACTGTTACATCTGACAATACAGCATCAAAAAATTGGCGTCACTATAGATGAAGTTCCATCAAAATGGCGATGAACATCTGATCTAACTGACAAACAATAACAAATGGATGTATGTTTTCAACCTAAGCACAGTGATGCCAACATATCCCCTTTCGGGCTAGATTTAGCTCGTTTTTAGCACAAAACTAAAAAACGCCTAAATGTAGCCCTTTTTTCTCTTTTTGGTTTAGCACTTTCAGCTCTATTTATGAATATTGCAATTTTGTGTTTACTGGTGCCGGTTTAGGGTCCATACCAATAAAGAAAAACAAAATTAGATAGCATCTTTTGCATACGCAAGCTTCTTAGTCGAACGACGCTACATAGCTTTGCATTAAATACTTTAACATTACCATATTCAACTGCCAATATATATTTAATATAGCCCAAAAATATAAAATCTTTGATCTAATACTATGCGATAAAATGATGTGTCATATAAGATATAAAATTCTAAAAGTAGACGTCAAATACAACAAATCTGTGTACTAAGTTCTTTACTTTCTGGTAGAGTTTGCATTTATAAGGACTTGTCTTTTTTGAGGGACATAATTATTCAAATTGTATTTTTTTGTACTTTTCTGCTAGTCCTATTAACGCGAAATGAAAGAGGGCACTTTAAAAGATTGCGCAGCAAAAGATTAATCGTTGATCACGAACAAACTTATATTTCTATTAAACTTCAGATTGTAAAGTTTTTGAGTTTCTTGTATTGTTTTCGATATATTGAATAATTTCAAATTATTTGGTAATTGAAATAATATTTTTATTGATTTCACACACAAAAATAAAATTTTTAAAATTTTCGCCCGTTTTCAAAAGATTTTTACTCGTTTTGGTTACTTGGAGTTGACATCACTGTCTAAGCGAATCAATGCTGTATGCAAGTGACAGAGATTATTGACATTGCAAACCTGAATGCATCATCAAAAGTGACTCTATCACTATCCAAGGACATCAATCAATTTCAAGTAACCGTTATGTATCGTACACCAGCGTAATAAGCCTGGATAATATCACCAAGCCCAAACATCCATATCCATTTCTACATGAAACGTATCACTTCAATGTTCAGTCAGACCATCTCAACAACCTTCAGAAAATGCTTGAACAACAAAATGCTTTTGATATGCCGACACAAATTCAGAACATCAACCTCCATCATTCGATAGTAGGATATACGGCACTCATTTTCTCAATTGTTCTGAACACCTGCACCATTTGGAAGAAGAAATCAAGACAATACAAACTTCAATCAACAACACCGAAAAATCCGCAGCCGATTCCACACGAAAGAATAACCTCAGCAGATTATTATAGTATAGTGGACCCGGAGAACTTCGTCTCAGAGGCGTTGTCATACGTCATTTCAAATTGCAGAAAATCTGTGGTCAATTGACCACATATTGACAGACAGATTGATTCCAGTGCAATTGATTCTTGTCGTGTCGATTTTGAATTGTATTTTCGCTCATTGAATCATAGGTGCGAACGATCGAAGCGGATTGTTTTCCGACACTGAAACATGCGACATACAGCTGACCGTGTGAAAAACATTCATTCTCCAGACTGAGGACACTAACACACGATGTGATTTACTGATTGTCATGGCGAATGCGAGACGAATTGGAAATTGGATTCGCTTAAACTAGAATATCGTACGGACTCATTGGAATTCTCGGAATGAGAACTTCCTCACCTTTGAACTTTTGTTTTAGTATTCTTGAGTAAATCACATTGCTCATGAGTTTTGTAACCGCTAAACGCGTTCGGTTGCATAATTTTGGTTCATTGATATTGCAAAGCATGATGACAACTGAAACAACCATAAACTGTACGGTGGCAATCCAGGCACTTCCAATGAATTCAATAACACTACACCATGTATATTTAGAAGTGACTCAAATGATGAGTCGCAAGTAAAAGCATTCATCATTCTTTGGATGAACTGTATAAATACGGCCAAAAGCTTCAGTAGAACGCAAATCCGAATGACCAGGAACTACATAGCCTTGCTTTCGACCATAAATTTTCGAGAAGAAACTGCTCAATGTTGTCCGTGGTGGGTTTTGAGCACGTTTTGCAGCATTTGCTGCAGTGAAATAAACTCGTTGACCGTTCTCCAGATGCACTGCCAAATGAGTAACAGTCGGATAGCGTTCGTAAATGGGAAATGAGAATATACGCCAAATTGGATCTTCGTTTCTCGGAATCATCAACCGGCACGCGTTATTCATTGCGCTTCTTGGATTGAATCTGTGTTTATCAATAATATCTGCCCCAAATGAAGTCATTTCGCCACGAAGCAAAGAATGCAATGGCTCTGGTGGTAAAGACAATGGTGGTAATTTAACCTTGCCACTGAGACAGCACAATCCAGGTGTTTCTACAGTGAACTTCAATGCAAGATGGCATCGTAAAATCACTCCATACAAATCGGGGATATTTGGGGAATTTTCTTGGGTATTATTCTTGTTTGGCCGACGACTAAACCCAATTTGTTGCAAATCATCGAAATCGGTCCATGCGTTCTTGAGTTATGAGCGCAGTAACTAACGCCACTTTAAGCGCTTTAGAATACTAAAAAGGCTGTTCGACTTTTTCAGTTTCTTTCTTGTTTTTGGCGTAGTTTAATCCGCCCGAATGTCGCGTCCGGGCCACTGGCAGATGCACATATGTTGATGAAAAAACATAAAACATTTTGTGTCACCTTAACCACACAAAATAACATATAATTCAACCAGGCTATTTGAATATTTTTTATTTCCTTTATTGTGTATGAATATCAGAATGGCCTCGTTCTAACATTTTTATGGCTGTAAATAAATGAATTCTCTCAATGTTTTTACTCTCTCATACTCACTACTACACAACCGAAAATTTTTTGGCTGTCCCTGGTGTAGACATTCCACCTCGCTTCTGTTTTGAATGTGTGTAGAAGGTGTATCATACCAACATATCCCCTTTCGGGCTAGATTTAGCTCGTTTTTAGCACAAAACTAAAAAACGCCTAAATGTAGCCCTTTTTTCTCTTTTTGGTTTAGCACTTTCAGCTCTATTTATGAATATTGCAATTTTGTGTTTACTGGTGCCGGTTTAGGGTCCATACCAATAAAGAAAAACAAAATTAGATAGCATCTTTTGCATACGCAAGCTTCTTAGTCGAACGACGCTACATAGCTTTGCATTAAATACTTTAACATTACCATATTCAACTGCCAATATATATTTAATATAGCCCAAAAATATAAAATCTTTGATCTAATACTATGCGATAAAATGATGTGTCATATAAGATATAAAATTCTAAAAGTAGACGTCAAATACAACAAATCTGTGTACTAAGTTCTTTACTTTCTGGTAGAGTTTGCATTTATAAGGACTTGTCTTTTTTGAGGGACATAATTATTCAAATTGTATTTTTTTGTACTTTTCTGCTAGTCCTATTAACGCGAAATGAAAGAGGGCACTTTAAAAGATTGCGCAGCAAAAGATTAATCGTTGATCACGAACAAACTTATATTTCTATTAAACTTCAGATTGTAAAGTTTTTGAGTTTCTTGTATTGTTTTCGATATATTGAATAATTTCAAATTATTTGGTAATTGAAATAATATTTTTATTGATTTCACACACAAAAATAAAATTTTTAAAATTTTCGCCCGTTTTCAAAAGATTTTTACTCGTTTTGGTTACTTGGAGTTGACATCACTGTCTAAGCGAATCAATGCTGTATGCAAGTGACAGAGATTATTGACATTGCAAACCTGAATGCATCATCAAAAGTGACTCTATCACTATCCAAGGACATCAATCAATTTCAAGTAACCGTTATGTATCGTACACCAGCGTAATAAGCCTGGATAATATCACCAAGCCCAAACATCCATATCCATTTCTACATGAAACGTATCACTTCAATGTTCAGTCAGACCATCTCAACAACCTTCAGAAAATGCTTGAACAACAAAATGCTTTTGATATGCCGACACAAATTCAGAACATCAACCTCCATCATTCGATAGTAGGATATACGGCACTCATTTTCTCAATTGTTCTGAACACCTGCACCATTTGGAAGAAGAAATCAAGACAATACAAACTTCAATCAACAACACCGAAAAATCCGCAGCCGATTCCACACGAAAGAATAACCTCAGCAGATTATTATAGTATAGTGGACCCGGAGAACTTCGTCTCAGAGGCGTTGTCATACGTCATTTCAAATTGCAGAAAATCTGTGGTCAATTGACCACATATTGACAGACAGATTGATTCCAGTGCAATTGATTCTTGTCGTGTCGATTTTGAATTGTATTTTCGCTCATTGAATCATAGGTGCGAACGATCGAAGCGGATTGTTTTCCGACACTGAAACATGCGACATACAGCTGACCGTGTGAAAAACATTCATTCTCCAGACTGAGGACACTAACACACGATGTGATTTACTGATTGTCATGGCGAATGCGAGACGAATTGGAAATTGGATTCGCTTAAACTAGAATATCGTACGGACTCATTGGAATTCTCGGAATGAGAACTTCCTCACCTTTGAACTTTTGTTTTAGTATTCTTGAGTAAATCACATTGCTCATGAGTTTTGTAACCGCTAAACGCGTTCGGTTGCATAATTTTGGTTCATTGATATTGCAAAGCATGATGACAACTGAAACAACCATAAACTGTACGGTGGCAATCCAGGCACTTCCAATGAATTCAATAACACTACACCATGTATATTTAGAAGTGACTCAAATGATGAGTCGCAAGTAAAAGCATTCATCATTCTTTGGATGAACTGTATAAATACGGCCAAAAGCTTCAGTAGAACGCAAATCCGAATGACCAGGAACTACATAGCCTTGCTTTCGACCATAAATTTTCGAGAAGAAACTGCTCAATGTTGTCCGTGGTGGGTTTTGAGCACGTTTTGCAGCATTTGCTGCAGTGAAATAAACTCGTTGACCGTTCTCCAGATGCACTGCCAAATGAGTAACAGTCGGATAGCGTTCGTAAATGGGAAATGAGAATATACGCCAAATTGGATCTTCGTTTCTCGGAATCATCAACCGGCACGCGTTATTCATTGCGCTTCTTGGATTGAATCTGTGTTTATCAATAATATCTGCCCCAAATGAAGTCATTTCGCCACGAAGCAAAGAATGCAATGGCTCTGGTGGTAAAGACAATGGTGGTAATTTAACCTTGCCACTGAGACAGCACAATCCAGGTGTTTCTACAGTGAACTTCAATGCAAGATGGCATCGTAAAATCACTCCATACAAATCGGGGATATTTGGGGAATTTTCTTGGGTATTATTCTTGTTTGGCCGACGACTAAACCCAATTTGTTGCAAATCATCGAAATCGGTCCATGCGTTCTTGAGTTATGAGCGCAGTAACTAACGCCACTTTAAGCGCTTTAGAATACTAAAAAGGCTGTTCGACTTTTTCAGTTTCTTTCTTGTTTTTGGCGTAGTTTAATCCGCCCGAATGTCGCGTCCGGGCCACTGGCAGATGCACATATGTTGATGAAAAAACATAAAACATTTTGTGTCACCTTAACCACACAAAATAACATATAATTCAACCAGGCTATTTGAATATTTTTTATTTCCTTTATTGTGTATGAATATCAGAATGGCCTCGTTCTAACATTTTTATGGCTGTAAATAAATGAATTCTCTCAATGTTTTTACTCTCTCATACTCACTACTACACAACCGAAAATTTTTTGGCTGTCCCTGGTGTAGACATTCCACCTCGCTTCTGTTTTGAATGTGTGTAGAAGGTGTATCATGTTTTCACAAATCATTTCATGTGTGCTGCAAAAATGTATCCCGTTATAAAAACTCGAACGTATAACCAGGATTGCCACAAATCTTTTTCGCTATGCCCAACCAAAAAATCCCAAGAGCCTTTTCACACTACATGCGAAATCAATCGATTTTAGATCAAGGTCAAATGTAACATTCCATACAAATTTGATATTTGTAAATCGACCTTGTCATTTCACGCTGAAATCGATTGATTTCGCATGCAGTGTAAAAAAGCTATAAGTAAGAATTAAATTCAATGTATGTTGTTGCATTTCAGTCCGAAACATATTTATTGATCTTCCGTTTAGAATCTGGCATCTAGCACATACATATAAAATTCACATAATGAATAATTATTGCCCCGAATTTCCTTTCCTTGAATCAATCGTGTGTTAATCAGAGAGCTGCAGTAAGCAATTTTAAACGATAAGTGTCTTGCCTCGAAACAAGTGCAAGTGGTACACACGTTACAAATACAAAGCACACAAGCACAGCATAGGCAATCAGTTGAAAAGTGTAATACACAATTGGTCAATTAAATGTTCTAGTGTCTACAAGTGTCTTATAAAGTGTCTACAAGTGCTGTATTCTCAAAATATTGAGTGAAGATATAATTCTGAGAATGTATAGCAAAAGTGCACTAAAGTAAAATAGGGGTAAGTAAAAACGTCTGTTCCACCAACGAGTGGGTCATATACACAGTTCTGGCAACCCTACTTTGCCTCTCTACGTGCTTCGAGAGGGGGAGTAACACAAAAGCAAGTAAAAACAAAAACAGATCTCATAAAACGCTATCAGTTTCTGTTGTCGTTCAGTTGCGAAATTTTTAAGTAATTCTGATAGTGCGAAAAAAGATATATATTTTAAGTGAGTATACAATAAAAAAATACATTGAAATGAGTAGAGCTACTATTAAGAGACATATAAAATTGGTTTATCCCATCAGTTTTGTTAGCTCTCAGAGTATGTTCTGAGAACTGTCCACAAATTTTCATTGGATATTGGTGTAGACGGTTTGCCATTATTTAAGAGCTCCTCAACATCAGTTTGGCCTATAATGGCCTAAATTGTTAATATTGAAAATATTGATGTTTTTTTAATCGGCTGCTACGTAGGAAAAAAACCTTTTGACGTCGACAATTATTTGCACGACTTCGTGTATGAAGTAAAATCGCTAATGGAAAGTACAAATTAGAGCCTTCATATGCGACACACCAGCACGTGCTTTTCTATGCAATATAGTAGGCCATAATTCACTCAATGGATGCATGAAGTGCTACCAAATCGGCAAAACTGTAAAACGAGTCACGACATTTTCATAATATGTAGTGGAACTAAGGAAAGACGGCGATTTTTTTTATAGAAAGCAGAAAATCTTCCATAAAGTTCCTAATGTAGAAAACCATAGTTCCCTAGAAAAACTGGGAATAAAAATGATTTGTCAATTTCCCCTGGAACCTATGCATTTAGTAGACTTAGGTGTTACAAAAAAAGTACTTCTTGCTTTATTAAATAATAAAATTATGAAAAAAGTCCCAGAAAATTTTAACCAATTACTTTCTAAGCGCCTAGTCGAAATGTATGCATATGTTCCAAAGGAATTTCAAAGAAAACCGCGAGGAACCGAAGAAATAGCAAGGTGGAAAGCCACAGAATTTCGCCAGTTTATTCTATACTATGGCCCAATAGTTTTAAAAAATATCGTAGATGACGATATTTACTACGAGCTCTTGCATTTACATGTAGCTTATAGATTATTGTCAACATCAAAACATTTTCGAGTAAACATAAGTACGGCGGAAGAACTTTTTCTCGAGAATTTTGAGCGAATATTTGGGCCAAGTAGCGTGACGTTTAATGTCTATAGTTTGCTGCATTTGCCACAATGACTTCGGTTTGGCTCCTCGGTTTTCTGCCTATTGTTTTGAGATTTTTTTGCAAAATGTCAAAAAACGAATTCCGAACCCAACGAAAATTTTGGAACAAATTCACAATCAATTTTATGACTTACCAATAGAACTTCATACAAAGCCCGTAAAATTTAACAAGAATATTCAGGGGAAGTTATCAAAATGAACATTTTTTTCTCAGTGCTGCACGTCCAAATGATTTTTGTTCGGTGGAACCGTTTATACCCATTATTATCACAGGATTTAGTGAAGAAAATGATGGGTATATTAAAGGAAAAAAGGTCCAAAACTTAAGAAATTTTTTCGACGTTCCTGTCCAATCCTCAAGTTTGGGTATTTATATTGGGGACTTAGTTGACCAACCAGAAGAAGAATTTCCTCTCAAAAATATTTATTGCAAAATCACAGATTTTCCTTTCGACAACTCAACAATTTTAATTCCTCTTTTACACACATGTCCTTAAGTTTTATTGGTAAATTTGTTTTCAATAACATTTTTTTTCAAGTTACTATACAGTCCAATATCAGAGTTAAGTACCAAAATGGTAACAAAAAATTGCGTCTATTTCTACTTTTTCAGATTTGGAGAGCGGAGTAAAAGAGCTCCGGAAAGAAGTCCAAACTCAAAACAAAGTTCTTGCAGGCGAACTGTCGGAAATAAATGTTGGTATAAAACAACTAAATCAACAAAAAGCCAGAGAGAAGAAACTAAAGCAAATGTTCCCAATTGAAACCACGAATGATTTGAATGAGCTGGAAGAGTAGTTAAAAATGATAATGCAGTTAGAGTGGTCGATGTTAAAACAGCCAAAGGATTGTTCAAACATCACATACATCGTCTAGCTCCACTACCTGTAGAGTTGGAATCATCTACCTCCAACACTATTGCAACTGAACTAACGACAACGAAATCACTACCTTAAGAGCCCTGCAACCCCAACACTGTTACATCTGACAATACAGCATCAAAAAATTGGCGTCACTATAGATGAAGTTCCATCAAAATGGCGATGAACATCTGATCTAACTGACAAACAATAACAAATGGATGTATGTTTTCAACCTAAGCACAGTGATGCCAACATATCCCCTTTCGGGCTAGATTTAGTTCGTTTTTAGCACAAAACTAAAAAACGCCTAAATGTAGCCCTTTTTTCTCTTTTTGGTTTAGCACTTTCAGCTCTATTTATGAATATTGCAATTTTGTGTTTACTGGTGCCGGTTTAGGGTCCATACCAATAAAGAAAAACAAAATTAGATAGCATCTTTTGCATACGCAAGCTTCTTAGTCGAACGACGCTACATAGCTTTGCATTAAATACTTTAACATTACCATATTCAACTGCCAATATATATTTAATATAGCCCAAAAATATAAAATCTTTGATCTAATACTATGCGATAAAATGATGTGTCATATAAATGGATATAAAATTCTAAAAGTAGACGTCAAATACAACAAATCTGTGTACTAAGTTCTTTACTTTCTGGTAGAGTTTGCATTTATAAGGACTTGTCTTTTTTGAGGGACATAATTATTCAAATTGTATTTTTTTGTACTTTTCTGCTAGTCCTATTAACGCGAAATGAAAGAGGGCACTTTAAAAGATTGCGCAGCAAAAGATTAATCGTTGATCACGAACAAACTTATATTTCTATTAAACTTCAGATTGTAAAGTTTTTGAGTTTCTTGTATTGTTTTCGATATATTGAATAATTTCAAATTATTTGGTAATTGAAATAATATTTTTATTGATTTCACACACAAAAATAAAATTTTTAAAATCGTCCGTTTTCAAAAGATTTTTACTCGTTTTGGTTACTT
The DNA here is from genome assembly GCA_947397865.1 of Polietes domitor. Classification (NCBI taxonomy): domain Eukaryota; kingdom Metazoa; phylum Arthropoda; class Insecta; order Diptera; family Muscidae; genus Polietes; species Polietes domitor. Next base: position 103,142,904 of record OX377618.1, read on the forward strand.
GGAGTTGACATCACTGTCTAAGCGAATCAATGCTGCATGCAAGTGACAGAGATTATTGACATTGCAAACCTGAATGCATCATCAAAAGTGACTCTATCACTATCCAAGGACATCAATCAATTTCAAGTAACCGTTATGTATCGTACACCAGCGTAATAAGCCTGGATAATATCACCAAGCCCAAACATCCATATCCATTTCTACATGAAACGTATCACTTCAATGTTCAGTCAGACCATCTCAACAACCTTCAGAAAATGCTTGAACAACAAAATGCTTTTGATATGCCGACACAAATTCAGAACATCAACCTCCATCATTCGATAGTAGGATATACGGCACTCATTTTCTCAATTGTTCTGAACACCTGCACCATTTGGAAGAAGAAATCAAGACAATACAAACTTCAATCAACAACACCGAAAAATCCGCAGCCGATTCCACACGAAAGAATAACCTCAGCAGATTATTATAGTATAGTGGACCCGGAGAACTTCGTCTCAGAGGCGTTATCATACGTCATTTCAAATTGCAGAAAATCTGTGGTCAATTGACCACATATTGACAGACAGATTGATTCCAGTGCAATTGATTCTTGTCGTGTCGATTTTGAATTGTATTTTCGCTCATTGAATCATAGGTGCGAACGATCGAAGCGGATTGTTTTCCGACACTGAAACATGCGACATACAGCTGACCGTGTGAAAAACATTCATTCTCCAGACTGAGGACACTAACACACGATGTGATTTACTGATTGTCATGGCGAATGCGAGACGAATTGGAAATTGGATTCGCTTAAACTAGAATATCGTACGGACTCATTGGAATTCTCGGAATGAGAACTTCCTCACCTTTGAACTTTTGTTTTAGTATTCTTGAGTAAATCACATTGCTCATGAGTTTTGTAACCGCTAAACGCGTTCGGTTGCATAATTTTGGTTCATTGATATTGCAAAGCATGATGACAACTGAAACAACCATAAACTGTACGGTGGCAATCCAGGCACTTCCAATGAATTCAATAACACTACACCATGTATATTTAGAAGTGACTCAAATGATGAGTCGCAAGTAAAAGCATTCATCATTCTTTGGATGAACTGTATAAATACGGCCAAAAGCTTCAGTAGAACGCAAATCCGAATGACCAGGAACTACATAGCCTTGCTTTCGACCATAAATTTTCGAGAAGAAACTGCTCAATGTTGTCCGTGGTGGGTTTTGAGCACGTTTTGCAGCATTTGCTGCAGTGAAATAAACTCGTTGACCGTTCTCCAGATGCACTGCCAAATGAGTAACAGTCGGATAGCGTTCGTAAATGGGAAATGAGAATATACGCCAAATTGGATCTTCGTTTCTCGGAATCATCAACCGGCACGCGTTATTCATTGCGCTTCTTGGATTGAATCTGTGTTTATCAATAATATCTGCCCCAAATGAAGTCATTTCGCCACGAAGCAAAGAATGCAATGGCTCTGGTGGTAAAGACAATGGTGGTAATTTAACCTTGCCACTGAGACAGCACAATCCAGGTGTTTCTACAGTGAACTTCAATGCAAGATGGCATCGTAAAATCACTCCATACAAATCGGGGATATTTGGGGAATTTTCTTGGGTATTATTCTTGTTTGGCCGACGACTAAACCCAATTTGTTGCAAATCATCGAAATCGGTCCATGCGTTCTTGAGTTATGAGCGCAGTAACTAACGCCACTCTATTTTATATATATATCACTTTATTGCTCATTTTTATACCATAAATAATGCTGATCATACAATAAAAGAACGTTCACATTTCATGTGTAATTAATGAAAATTAAATAACTAAAAATTGCAAACAGTTCAGTTTTATGTCCATACTTTTAGTAGGTCAATGTAAATAACATAAAGGGTATTCACTTATATGTGTGTTACTGATTGTTATTAGTAAATTTATTTATGTGTGTTTTTTCATTCATTCTCAAACTCAGTTCAAAATTTGTAGAATGAATATAATTAATTTGAATATATTAATTGAATGTAAATCGAATAAAAAAATAAATACTATTATTGTATGATCAGCATTATTTATGGTATAAAAATGAGCAATAAAGTGCAATCAATATCAGAAAGTAAAAACCGTTTTATCATGCTGTTCAACCTTCAAATTACAAGTGCTTGAAGGTATTCCAAAACAAAAATAGTACAGTCCAAATTCATGCGATTGGGTTTAGTTCTATTATTCACGTATCTCATAAACATGAGGCATATTTGATTTGTGGCTTTGTACTCTACACAAGATTGGCCAAAGAAAAACATTTTCAGTTTAAATATAACCATGAAAGGAAGCATAAGTGCACCATGACGATAAAGTCTTCCAAACACTTAGAGTAGCTGTTGTTTATTGTTTTTAATTGGCCACGTATACTGGAATTGACTTATTTAAATGTGACTTTCAAATAAAAATACATTCATTTATCTTGCTATAGACGTTATAATATAGTGGGATACTAAATTCAAAGAAAGATCCATATATATCACAGTAGTAGGTTGTCTATTTTGGTAGTAACATTTGAATGAGTTAGAACTCCGTCATATCTAAAAAATCTGAACCGACACATTCACCATAGATATTTCTAGTTGAATTATAAGGTACTGTGGCAAATTTAAAGAGCAGCGTTTAAAGTATGTGGCCTCTAAAGCGGAAAAAGTCAAATCGAGATCGAAATTTGTATGGGAGCTATATCTAAATCTTAACCGATCTAACCCTTTTCACCATATATATTTGTCGTTGAATTTTAACGCATTGTGCCTAACTGGAAGCAATTCCTGTAAAATATATGGTTCCTAAAATTTGTTTTTGCAATTTCTTGTTAATATCAGACAATAATTGTGAACTGTACTTTTTTACAAGAATAGATGGGAGACAGACGGACATTGCTAAGTCGACTCAGAAAGTAATTCTAAGCCGATCTGTATATATGGGTCTATATCGTTTCCTTTTGAGTGTTACAAACAAATACTCAAAGACATAATACCCTTGTGGAGAGAATAAATAGTGTACAAGGGTATCAAATAGTGTACTTACTATACTACACTATACTAGCGTCACAACTTTTTTTTCGAAATTAGAAAATGACAAATTCAATATTCGGAATACTATTATTTCTACTTACCATCAATATCCGTAGCCTCACAGCGCCATACTTGACCAAACGCTCCTTCGCCTAATATGTTGAAAAACTTTAATCTATGTCTTGGAAATTCCCATTTGTCGAATTTGCCTTGCTGGTCATTAGAACTACCGCCGTATACACAACTGCCGCTGTCCATTGGTGGACCACCCACAACACCCGAAGGTGGGTCTGAATTGATAATACCACCACTAATATTTCCTGCGTGTGTAGAAAGTTCTGATGTTGCCTGTAAAATTTTGTTGGGAGAAAAATTTTACATGAAATTCACAAAAGATTTAATTAAAAAATATTTAAAATATATTCTCTGCTAAATAAACGGCATTTCATCATAGCTTATTTATCGGTGGGTAAAACAGTCTCTCATTGAACAAATATTACATTTTCATTATTTTTTCTCTTTTTCACATTCATATTTTTGATATGCAAAAAATAAACATTCATAATTATGTTAAAATTAAAACTGAAAATGAAATCAATGAAATTAAAACAAGTAAATAAAGGCTAAATTCAAATCTTTGCGCGTATACCTGGATATGATAACTAAACCCAGTTGAATCCATTTTTATCAAAATTTAACGCAATATGTTAAATTTGATGAAAATCTGATGCAATATTTTTGATTTGATTTATTTGTCTCATTTGTATAGAATCAGCCTGTTAGTAAATAAAAAATTATAAATCTAGGTAAAATAATTACAAAGGTGTGCATAGGAAACATATAACGCGACCAATTTCACAAAGATTAGCTGTAATAAGTGGAATCTATAGGGGCTAGTAGACAAATCGGAAGGACGCATGAACAGGACACTGTGCTGTGTTTGAAATAAGAACTTATGCTCTTAAAGGTTCAAATAAATTTAAACGAACATAGAAATAACATTCATAATTAAGCAATTGAATTAAAATCACAAAATCGAGAATTTTCGAGAAAAGCTCAGGTATTTAATCAAAAATAAGCAAGTGTAATCCTTTGGGCCAAATGCTTTAACTAATCGTATTGCGGAAAGAAGAAGGTGTTTGTATAGTGGATATTTTCTAGAATTTTACATCAACAACTGCCGTTACAACAAACGCAATAATGAAGGATCTAACAATTTTAAAGGAAGTCGTCACAAATATGACGACTTCAAACAAGCCTCACTGACAGTGTTTGGTTTTAATTGTTTCATAAATCTTTCATCGATCGGTCTAATGCCTCAAACGACGTTTTTGCACTTCTTCACGTTGCACGTTGGAATTTCGTTATGCATATTCGAATGTCCCAGATGTTGAAAATGCCATTTTCGAATTTCGAAAAAACAAACGTTGCGCTAAATTGTGCCAGGCTTGTGCCCAATTGTGCCGTAAAAAGTTTTTCGAAAAAATTGAAAACTGACCGAGATATTGCGGAAAAACTCCTAGAATTGCCATTTGTTTTTTTCGCAAAAACAAAAGTTGTGCTTGTGAATTGTGCTAGATTTGTGCCCAATTGTACCGCAAAAAGTTTTTCGAAAAATTTAAAATTGACAGAGATATAGCGAAAAAACTTTTTGCAACAAAAATCGCTGAAATTTCCATTTTAGTTTTTTTTTTTTTGGACTGTAAAAGTTGTGCTAGGTTCTTCTAGAAGATGGTGTTATTGTGCCGTTTCAAGCTAAGTTCTATCTCAAACCGTTTTTGAGAAAATCGCGTATTAAAAGTTTGGCTCTAATTTTGTTAAAATCGCGATTTTTGCGAAACCAAAAGTTGTGCTGAAATGTACATCATCAAAAAGTGCCCATTTCAATGGGTCATAAAAATAATCGTCATTTAAATTTTTTAGCCATTTTCCATATAACTTTGCAAAAAACACGAATTTCAAAAATCCAAAAGTTGTGCTGGATTGTGCTCGTTTAGCACAATTTTGCTATCATATTCCAAAAAGCGATAACTTTTTTACGGCACAATTGGACACAAAGCTAGCACACTTCAGCACAACTTCGAAAATGACATTTTCAACATCTGGGACATGCTGTGACGGACCTTAAATGTTACTATTATTTTACATTCATTTTATAATTTGATATACACCATTTTACACTCAATTCAAAGAATATCACTACTGTCTTAAATACGTTAATTGTATTTTCCCCCACTGTTAAATTCATTGTCTTAAATATATTTCACTCATAATCTCATATTTTGATTTACCACAATTCTCTTTGTTACTCATTTACTCGATATCATTCGCTCCTTGTTTAACATATGTAATTATATTAAAGTGTCACTCAATTGTTACTCATTTATGTTGTTACAAATACATCTTATCATAAAAATATCATTCGCTCCTTGTTTAACATACGTAATTATATTAAAGTGTCACTCAATTGTTACTCATTTATTTTGTTACAAATACATACACTGTAGTGATTGATTCTCTGTTAAAAATCTTTATAACATTGTGTCAATCCTAGCTTTAAGCCTATTCCATGAGAAGTTGTCTACTTATAAACATATTAAATAAAGGGTGATTTTTTAAGAGCTTGATAACTTTTTTTTTAAAAAAAACGCATAAATTTTGCAAAATCTCATCGGTTCTTTATTTGAAACGTTAGATTGGTCCATGACATTTACTTTTTGAAGATAATTTCATTTAAATGTTGACCGCGGCTGCGCCTCAAGTGGTCCATCCGCTTAGTCCAATTTTGGCATTTCCACGTTTTTGAGTAACAGAGGCCCAATTGCTGCGAACGGCGACGAATCGATAATTGATGGTCATCTTGGTGGTTTAATGTCCAACAATGTAAATTTGGTGCGAAATTTAGTCACAATAGCCCGAATAGCCGCTTCAGTGGGTCGATTAAACTGACCATAAAATGGAAGCGTGCGATGAACTTTCTTAACAGAGCACGCATTTTGATAATAAAATTCAATGATTTGCAAGCGTTGCTCGTTAGTAAGTCTATTCATGATGAAATGTCAAAGCATACTGAGCATCTTTCTCTTTGACACCATGTCTGAAATCCCACGTGATCTGTCAAATACTAATGCATGAAAATCCTAACCTCAAAAAAATCACTCTTTATTAAAAACCGGAGTTCTTTTTTTAAACCTATAAAAATCCTAATACTTTGTGAATTATCCAACTTGAGCGTATATCGTCTGGTTGGGATTTGCATTAAAAAGGATAATATCTATATAATATAAGCTGGTTATAATCCAGCTTGGACGTTTAACGTCTGGTTTGGACTTAGCCCCATAAAATTATAAATTCAATAAATCGATAAAATAACCATAAGCTGAGAAGGCATAACTGACTACTTGCTCAAAAGGATAGTTTACTCCTTCTACATTTGCGCCCAACTAAAGAAAACTGGTTGACAAAAATAAAAATATTTCAATCAATCATCATCAAAAAACTGAGTACCACAAATTGACGGAAATTTTAAACGTAACACTGTGCTGTTTTTGTAAAACCACGTTTTTCATACTCTTAAACTGTCACAGTTGTTCTTGATGTTGTTGTTAAAATAGAGATCACCATCGTGGTTGCTGCAATCGTCACTGCGGAGTACGTCTAAGCTACACTGTTGCTGTTTGAACGAACAAAATCATTGTCGTTGTTCTCTCTGGCGTGTTTGTTGTTGTAGCCAGTATTACTGCAGTGTTGTTGTTGTAAAAATAAATATCACCATCGTTGTTGTTGCAATCGTCATTTCGGACCACGTCTAAGCTATGATGTTGGTGTTTGAACGCCCAAAATAATTGTCGTTGTTCTCTCTGTCGTGTTTGCCAGTATTACTGCAGTGTTGTTGTTGTTTTGCACACATACCGCTCTAATTGTCCAAATTGTAACAAAGAGTATATTTCTGCCCGAGAGCACACTTTAGATGTCGGAAGAGATGTTCTTCTAGCAGATGTTAATATCAATGATAATGATACTTCGATACCGCAGCCATAACAGGTTGTAGGTTATCATATTTACCAAAAATTGATACAGAAATGTATTGATTTACAAAAAGTTTATGCGGAAATAATATTAGCCGACGGAATAGTACGGAAGGTAGTAAGTAGTACACTCTGCCATGGTTGACATTCTGATCGGAAATCGATTTAAAAAATTAGATTTAAATGTCTACCGAATCCATAGGTAACAGGACACTGCGTGGAATAGATTTCCTTAAAGACTCTGGAACCGTACTAGATTTAGCTCAACATTCATGGTGCTTTAAAGACGATCCAAACACAAATTTTGCTTTTAAAAGTAATACTCCACAAATCAATTTATCACTGATTGAAAAGGTTAACGTAAAACCAAATGTCCTTAACGATTATGTGTCCTGGTTTGAGAATGGTAATGATGACTATTCGCCAGGAGGTATCAATATCGAATACAACAGAATTAAAGAGGGCGAAGTACGAAAGTTATTGTGACGAAATCTGCACTTCACTAGAGCTAAATTCGTTTGAAATTAAACTGAGGTCTAATGAAGGACCCCATTTGAATAATGCCGAAAGAGAAGCTTTAGAAAACTTAATTGAAGCAGAAAAAACGACAAAATGAAAACCGCCTTTAAACGCCATTTGGGATTTAAGTCTTCAATCGAATGCCTTTTGGATTGAAAAACGCTTCAGCTACATTTCAACGGAATGGTTTACCCGATATTTTAATGTTGGCATATCTAGACGATATCTCTATATAAAGGGTGATTTTTTAAGAGCTTGATAACTTTTTTTTTAAAAAAAACGCATAAAATTTGCAAAATCTCATCGGTTCTTTATTTGAAACGTTAGATTGGTCCATGACATTTACTTTTTGAAGATAATTTCATTTAAATGTTGACCGCGGCTGCGTCTTAGGTGGTCCATCCGCTTAGTCCAATTTTGGCATTTCCACGTTTTTGAGTAACAGAGACCCAATTGGTGCGAATGGCGACGAATCGAAAATTGGTGGTCATCATTAACACTGGCCGATACAGCTGCGATATTTTCTTCAGTTCGCACTCTACGTAAGCGTGTTGGTGGTTTAATGTCCAACAATGTAAATTTGGTGCGAAATTTAGTCACAATAGCCCGAATAGCCGCTTCAGTGGGTCGATTAAACTGACCATAAAATGGAAGCGCGCAATGAACTTTCTTAACAGAGCACGCATTTTGATAATAAAATTCAATAATTTGCAAGCGTTGTTCGTTTGTAAGACGATTCATGATGAAATGTCAAAGCATACTGAGCATCTTTCTCTTTGACACCATGTCTGAAATCCCACGTGATCTGTCAAATACTAATGCATGAAAATCCTAACCTCAAAAAAATCACTCTTTATAAGAGAGTGGCGTTAGTTACTACGCTTATAACTCAAGAACACATGGACCGATTTCGATGATTCTTACTAATTCGGTTTGGTCGTCGGCCAAACAAGAAAAATAGCCAAGAAAATTCCCGAAATATCCCCGATTTGTATGGAGTGATTTTACGATGCCATCTTCATGATAGATGACGTTTATGTTTACGGTGCATTGAAGTTCACTGTAGAAACGCCTGGATTGTGCTGTCTCAGTGGCAAGGTTAAATTACCGCCATTGTCTTCACCACCAGAGCCATTACATTCTTTGCTTCACGGCGAAAGACCAGAATCACTTCATTTTCTATCGAACACTCAGAAATATAACGGATGCTTTCAAATGACTTCATGTGGAGCAGATATTATTGATGAACGCAGATTAAATCCAAGAAGGTTAATGCAATGAAATCACCTAGAAGGTCAGTGCAAAGAATTTTAACGCGTACCGGTTGATGATTCCGAGAAACGAAGATCCAATTTGGCGTATATTCTCAGTTCCCATTTACGAACGCTATCCGACAGTTACTCATTTGGCAGTGCATCTGGAGAACGGTCAACGAGTTTATTTCACTGCAGCAAATGCTGCAAAACGTGCTCAAAACCCACAAGCGACAACATTGAGCAGTTTCTTCTCGAAAATTAACGGCGAAAGCAAGTCGATGTAGTTCTGGATTCGGATTTGCTTTCTACTGAAGCTTTTGGCCGTATTTATACAGTTCATCCAATGAATAATGAATGCTTTTACTTGCGACTCATCATTTGAGTCACTTCTAAATATACATGGTGTAGTGTTGCCAACATTTCGTGCTGAGTGTCAGGAGCTCAATTTGCATAAAAACTATACGCATTGGGATACGACAATCGCTGAAGCAACTGTTTCTGCATTCCCAAGCAAAATACGCATATTATTTGCGATCCTTATAGCCACATGTTTTCCATCAAATCCACGTGAATTGTGGGACAATTATGACATGTCAGAAGACATTTTGCATCGTGTCCAATCAGAGAATTCCCATATTGAGATGAATGAAGAGATGCACAACCAGGCTCTGGTTTTAATAGAAGGCATGTGTTACCTCATGTGCAGCAGTTTGTTAGTCAGGTTAGGAATGCCATAGCCAGATCGTCGACCATACGACCCTTTCGAACTAGAATTGCAGCGTAAACGTGAATGCGACACAAACGCATTAAGCCAATTGGTACGAACATTGAAAAAAAATCTATGGACTGTGTAACAAAAGAAGACGAAGCAAGCAACTATCCAACTGAGATTTTGAATTCATTGGAAGTACCTGTATTGCCACCGCACAATTTACAATTTAAGGTTGTTTCAGTTGTCATCATGCTTGGCAATATCAATCAACCAAAATTATGCAAGGGAACGCGTTTAGCGGTCACAAAACTCATGAGCAATGTGATTCATGCAAGAATACTAAAACAAAAGTTCAAAGGTGAGGAAGTTCTCATTCCGAGAATTCCAATGATTGCAACCAATATGCCATTCGAGTTTAGGCGAATCCAATTTCAATTCGTCTTGCATTCGCCATGACAATCAATAAATTCATTGAGTGTTCAATGATGGAAAATACAATTTAAAATCGACACCATCCAGCAAATATTAAAAAAAGCTATTGCAATGGACTGTTGAAATGGCGTAGGACAACGCCTGTGAGACGAAGTTCTCCGGTTCCACAATAATGACTAACACTAACATTCTCTTAATTATGCATATACTTGTTATCATTTAAAAGTTCATATACTATTCACATTTTTTTGTAATAAATGCAAATTACCTGCATCGATAAATAAATAAAATTTGAAGGCAAAACAACGTTTGCTGGGTCAGCTAGTTTTCCGTAAAGGATAAAAAGGCTAAGACAACGAATATCAGTCTAATAGCTGATGATTATTTGGAGTGTGTACGCGATAAGGACACAGCAAATGAGATGTGGTCTACTCTGAAAAATACATTTGCTAAGAAGTCGGTTACGAGTCAGAAATTGCTCAGAAAGCAGTTAGCTCTTTTAAAGATGAAGCCTGATGATGATCTACGAAAACATTTATTGAGTTTTGATGAACTTATCAGGAAATTGAAAACGTCTGGAGCCACTCTAAATGAGAAGGATGTTGTTGCTCAACTTTTTGTCACGCTACCAGAAGCCTTTGATCCGGTATTGGCCGCGTTGGAAAATATGAGGGAAGAGGATCTGAATATTGAAATTGTTAAGCAAATGCTGTTAGCAGAAGATGCCAAAAGACAAGACCGTTGCAGCACAGATGTTTCAATGATATCCGCATTTACTGGCGCGAAGAAATTTAATAAGTTCAGTGGTGTGTGCTTCCGTTGCAAGAAAAGAGGCCATAAACAAAAAGATTGTCGTGTTCGTACAGAAAATGACAATACAGCGTCAACGTCAAAATCCATCTGCTTTATGTCAGCTGTTTCGAGTGGTAGGAAATCTTCAGGGAAGAAATGTTTGAAATTCAAGATAGATTCAGGGGGTACGGATCATATGTGCAAATTTGATTGGTGTTTTGATAACCTAGTTACCGTAAGTCATCCTGTTTCGATGTGTGTTGCCAAAGATTCTGAGAACCTCGTGGCTTTTCAAAGAGGTACAATTACCGGATATTATAATGATGTTTTTGTTACCATGAAAGATGTGCTGTATGTAAAGGGACTACGAGATAACTTGTTATCTGTACATAAACTAAATGAAAGCGGTATAAATATTGAAATGTAGCAATATTTAGGAAGAATAATGAAGTCATCATGAAAGCATACAAGAATGACAACCTATATGAACTACAATTAGATGTATTCCAGAAGGTTAAGGCGAATTTAAGTGCATCTGATGTTAGTAAATTGTGGCACTCAATAATGGGTCATCCAGGTGATACGTGTCTTCAAGAGCTCGTTCGACACAAGATGATTGATGGATTAGAAAATGTCTCCCCCGTTGGCACATGTCATGTGTGCATTCAAGGTAAACAATGTCGTTATCCTTTTAAAGGAAATCGTCAGAAATCCAGTCGTGTAGTTGAGAAGATGATACGTGAATCGAATGCACCCAAAGAGTTATGCGGTGAGGCTGCCTTAACGGGAACGCATTTGATAAATAGAAGTCCTTGCCGATCACTACCCGACAAGGAGACTCCTGCCGAAATTTCGAAATTACGTGTTTTTGGTTGTAAAGCTTTTGTATAGATTCCGAAACAGAAGAGAAAGAAACTGGGTGCTAAATCTACGCAGATGATTATGACTTGATATACAAGCAATGGCTACAGATTATGGAATAAAAAAGAGAACAAGATTGTTATTGCAAGAGATGTTCGTTTTGATGAAATGTCTTACTCTTTTAAGGACAATCATTCTGTAAACGAAACCCCAGATCTGCTCGTAGTATGCGAAACGAGCAAGAGGGAGAATGCACTGAAAATGTCGTTTCTGATGTTAATGAAAATACCGATTCTAACGATAATGAGGAAAACGTTCCTTCTACGGAGAATATTATCGACGCTGAATGAACTGATGTACATGTTGCAAATCTATTGAGTGATGATGAATCGGTATACGACTCAACGGAAGAAGTTCCTGCATATCAACCCAGAACGGTTGAAGAATAAACTTCTTGGATATATAACAGGTAATGCTAGTTCTGCTATTTCTAATTGTGTACCCGAACCCAAAGCCCCCCAAAACCACGTTTATAAATTACGGAAGTCGCTTTATGGACTGAAACAGAGCCCCCGATGCTGGAACGAAAAGTTTAATGACTTCCTTGTACAGTTGGGATTTAAGCGGTCAATTCATGACTTATGTCTCTATACAATGTTTCAAGATAATTCAATTTTGTTCTTGCTTCTCTATGTTGACGATGTTTTAATTGCAGGGAATAATTTGCAAGACATAGAAAAGTTGAAAGGAATCTAAGTAATGTTTTCAAAATGTCTGACTGTGGACCGCTAAAATATTATTTGGGAACAAAAATTGAATATGATCGTTCAAATGGAATAATGAAGTTAAGTAAGCATACTCACATTGAAAGGATTCTCCAAAAGTTTTCAATGAGTGATTGTAATCTAATGAAAACACCAATCATTCTCCCACATTTTCCACAAGAAATCGAGGAGTTAACAGAGAAGCCCTACCGTGAAATGCTGGGTAGTTTGATGTATCTCAGGCTAAGTGTTCGGCCAGATATTTGTTATCAAATAGGATATATGGGTAGATTTCAAAATATTCCAGGTGATATACACTGGACAGCGTTGAAAAAAATTGTTCGCTACATCAAAGGCTCTAAAGATCTAGAATTGGTTTATCGCGACGATTTAAATGATGACGAAAGTATTTGATTGTCCAGTATCTTGGGGCAGCAAGAAACAAAGTGTTGTTGCACGTCGTCTAGTGAAGCCGAATACATTGCCCTTAGTAACGCAGTTTCTGATGGAATCTGGATTAATGGAATCCTTATGGATCTTCAAATTCTCTCTGAAAGTAAGCCAATTGTCGTATATGAGATAATAGGGGATGTATTGGCATTGCAGACATTCTGACAGCAAAAGATCAAAACACATTGATATCAAGTACCACTTTATTCTTTATACATATCTAAAGGAATAATCAAGATCGACGGATTTACAAGTAGCAGATGTATTCACTAAAGCGTTGGATACGTGCAAGTTTATCAAGTTTCGCAACGAGCTACAATTAAAACGCAGTGATTGAGAGGGCGTGTTGTTGTACATTGATTATTTGTACTTTGCTTATCAATGAAAAAGTTTTTATGTTTTCAATCACATACGTTTTGAATTTATGTTTGTAAAAATATTTCCTGTAGAAACTTCAATTTGTTTCTCCTTTACTGTTAGTTCAATAGCTAATAAAGAATTTTATAAAAAACAACTCCACTGCGTACGAACTCTGTGCATATTACAAAAATGTTGGATGGCGTTCTATACCGATTTTGCTCAGAAGAAGAAACTGAAAATGGTCAACTTGTTGTACCAAAATCCATGCGAAAGAACATCCTGTTCAATCACCATGACAGTCCAACAGCTGGTCACTACGGCATAGAAAGGACAATAAATAGAATAACACCACACTATTATTGGCCTAAAATGAGATAAGAAATAACTGACTACATAAAGGCATCGAATGCAAACGCTACAAACCCTCAAATACGAAACCAGTAGGGCTACTTCAAACAGTGTGTAGTTAACTGCGGTATTCATCAATCTTTCACACCCGTGTACCAACCTTAGCGAAAGAATACCCAGTTGCGTCGGACAAGAACACACCACTTGGGACATGAAATTGTCATCGATACGATTTGCGATGAACACAGCAAAATGTGCAACAACTGGCTATTCTGCTTCCTATCTTACTTTTGATAGGGAGTTGAGGACTCCCTGTGAGATTGAAAATGATTTAAGAGCCATCGTGAAGGCAGAAAATTTCGTGCCACAAATAACACCTCACTTGTTTCGACTGGCTGATGCGCTGGTATTAGCCAAAGAGTCAGAGGAAAAGATGTAAGACAGTAATAAATTGTATGCCGATTTAAAGCGAAAACCACAGGATAATATTGAAGTTGGGGACAGAGTTCTTATTTCCACTCATTTCCTTAGCAAAAAGTACAACAATCTAACGTCAAAATTTGCACCTCGAAGTGATGGCCCATATATTGTCATTAATAAAAAGGGAACGTCCTGTTATACTATTGCATCAATTGATAATCCTGATACTCCAATAGCATCGTACCACGCATCCGACTTAACCCTGTACGACGGAAGATCGGAGAAATCTGTTTACCCAAGGACACGAAGAGCTCGCCACCAAAATGACGTAAAAACAACAAACTGCATCAACAGTAATGCTATAACAAACAACAATGCAACAACTGGATCAGTCAACACCAACAAAAATAATGGAAAATCAAAAGACGATGCAACAACGGTTCTACTATGCACTAGCAACAGTAATAGCACTTCATCAATTGCTCCAGCCAACCCAAACAATGATAACGCAACAGTAGCCCGTATAAGATCTCAGCGTCAAAGGAAGCCACCGTCGAGATTTTAATATGCTGCCACATCATCGGAACGATTTCTGTAGTAGAGGGGGAGTGTGTAGCGGACCTTAAATGTTACTACTGTCTTAATTACGTTAATTGCATTTCCCACAATTCATTCTCTTAAATATATTATCACTCATAATCTCATATTTTGATTTATCACAATTCTCTTTGTTGCTCATTTACTCGATATCATTCGCTCCATGTTTAACATATGTAATTATATTAAAGTGTCACTCAATTGTTACTCATTTATGTTGTTACAAACACATATTATCATATAAATATCATTCGCTCCTTGTTTAACATATGCAATTATATCAAATCTATATGTAATTATGACATATCTAAGAGTATGTCTCCTACTAAAAATAATAATAAACAAAAGTACATATAAAATACGCGATTATCAGCTGTCTTCGTTAAGCCTGTTTTAAAGAGCATCGTTAAGCTAATATAGTTGTTTATTGGATAACCTGGGTTGTTTGTTGAATTAGATATTCACCACTGCTAGCTTCTCACCACATTTTTATCACCCCAATTGTAACTTTTGTGTTCAATATTTTTTAATTCTAACTATCAACAATGAATTGCTCAAAAGTAAATTGCAAAAATAATAAAGTTGACGAACCAATGGTCTCCTGCTGGTTTTGCTTCACAACGTACCATGCTAAGTGTGACGAATTAGCCGCGCGAACTGCTGACAATTTACTTGAAGATAAAGGACTTCGTTGGTGTTGCAAAAAAATGTAAAATCTTCGATTTTGAATTTTATTCCTTCTTTAAAAATACTCGTAAGGAATTTGACCAAATCAACAATGACCTTATATATATATTTATATTGAATTTGTTGCAATTAAAGTAAGGTTTAAGAATATAAATTTATTCAATTCATGTCCCTATATTCCTCCCGCCTCTGATGTTGCACTTTACTCTAAACATGTTTCCGCAATACAGTCTGCTTTTAAAACTTCTAAATCGTGTGATATACTTGTTGTTCTTGGAGATTTTAATCTACTTTTAATCACGTGGAATCAAACAGTTAATTCAAATATTCTTGTACCAAGTCCTTCAAATAATTGCGTTAACGATTGCGTCGGATCTTTCAGGTGAATAATGTATATAATATCTGCCATATACTTTTGGATTTGATTTTTGTTAATCAGCCGCTGGAGGTTTCGCTGATTCCGGTTACATATACCGTTGATCGCTCTCATCCTACCATAGATTTAAAAATCTTGCTTCCTTCTATTTCATCTTCCAATACTTCAAAAAGTGTTAGATATGAAAAAGTTTACTGCTATTCTAGAACAGATTATTCAAAACTTAATTTACTTTTATCATCTATTAATTGGAATGATGCTCTGTCGTCCAAGTTTTAGATGATGTGATAAATAATTTCTACAGTGATTGCATCTCAAAATCAGTTCCTAAAATTGTCAAACGTAATACTATTGGCCCACCTTGGAACAATATTCATTTAGCTAAATCAAAGAATAAGAAAAATAAATTATTTAAAAAATACAAAAAAAAACTGGTTGCTCTGCTGATTTTGCTAAATATTCGATCGCAAGATCTGAATACAACATTGCGAACAGAAGTGCATACAAGAATTACATAATCACCATGAAATAACCCTAAATCTTTCTATAAGTTTGTAAATTCCAAACGCCGATCACGTAGTTTTCCTAAATCTTTAAAATTTGTTACCATTTTAGCAGATGATGATTTATCAATTAGCAACATATTTGCAGACTTTTTCTCATCGACCTACTCAAATAAAAATTTTGATCGGTCTATTCCTTATCCTTATAATATTGTTGAAGCTTCACCTATATATGTTTCAATTATAAGCAGATTTACGCTTTTGGAAAATTTTAAGGCATTAAATATCACATTTAATCCTGGTCCAGACGGGATCCCCAATAACATACTTAAATACTGTGCTGATACTTTATCATACCCTTTTTCAATAATCTTTAATAAATCAATAAGTTTTGGATATTTACCACCTTTATGGAAGGAATCATATATAATCCCCCTTTTTAAATCTGGCAGCAAGATTGAAGTATCAAATTACAGAGGCATTGCAAAATTAAGTGTCATTCCGAAGCTATTAGAAAAAATATAACTGATATGTTATCGCACCAAGTAAATCCGTAAATACCGATCAACTATAACGAATGTTTTGGAGCTTACAGCGGTTGTAAATGATGGTTTTAGAAACCGAATACAAACTGATTCCATTTATACAGACTTTTGCAAGGCTTTTAATAAAGTTAATCACAACCTTCTGAGTGGCGGAGGGTGAAAATTACGTACACTGCCATATGAATTTAGGCTTAATCTTATCCAGTTAACTTCTTTGAAAAGTCGCCGTACTATGTTGAACATTACTTTCCTTATGAATGTTATCCAGCGCAACATCCATTCCGATTTTATTATGAGTAGAATGATGATAAATATTCCGACAAGACCAACTAGATATTTTCACTTGATCCACGATAATTATTTCGTTCAAACTATGCTAATAATGATCCTTTGCGCCGCCTGTTTGTTCGATTTAATAAATTCTACCACATTATTGAATTATCAGAAAACAGAAACTCTATTAAAGGAAAAATTATCCTGTATTTAAATACTTAATTTGCATATGTTTTTATATATATGTATATGTTTTTAGTCTGTAAGGATATTTGTATCTATAGACTTAATAATAATAATAATAATAAAAAAAGTGTCACTCAATTGTTAATCATTTATTTTGTTACAAATACATACATTGTAGTGATTGATTTCTGTTTGTGACTCTATTAAAAATCTTTATAACAATGTGTCAATCCTAGCTTTAAGCCTATTCCATGAGAAGTTGTCTACTAATAAACATACATATTAAATATTAAAATGCGGAGTATAAAAATCCTAATATTTAGTGTATTATCCAACTTGGGCGTATATCGTCTGGATGGGATTTGCATTAAAAGGGATAATAACTATATAATAAAAGGTTATAATCCAGATTGGACGTTTAACGTCTGGTTTGGACTTAGCCCCATAAAATTGTAATGACAAAAGTCGCCCGACTCGTTTTTGCCAACCATGTACATTCCCACAAACAATATTGAAAAAAATGAATTAATATTATTTTTTTATAGTTTTATAACAAATTTGAATGTGATTGTTTTTTATTATTGTCTTTCTTATTACCCTTATATTGTAATTATTATTTTTTTAATTAAAAAAAAAAACAATGAATTATGTTACCGAATTATTTAAAAATTTGAATGTAACGGAATTTGGGTGATGCCATTTAGTGGGAATTGTGCCAGTAAAGTGGCAACGCAATCAGCTGGCAGCCTATCAGCTGATCGCCTATCAGGGACATACATCCCTAATGTGATGGTGTGGGTGAGTGTTGTGAGGAAGCTAAACGTATAAAAGAGCAAGAATTGAGCGGGTGGAGTTAGTTCGCCAGTGGACGACCACACGGTAGGACATATTTTGGTTATAAGGACGGGGACGACCAAACTAACCAAAGTAGATTCTTAAGTGTGGAAGACTGACAGTGTGGCTAGAGTAGGTAAGTGGTTGAGGGGACTGCGACTGCTTTACACTCATTACCAAGAAGATTGGAGGGGACAGCATTCTCGCTTGGTACCACACCCCGAGTCTTAGGCTGTGAGCATTGGAGTAATATTAAGGTGGGGAAACGAGTTGGAGGGGACTGCAACTTGTTTTCTTACTCGTCCGATTTGGATTGGAGGGGACTACGATCCATTTCGGGTGCTACACCCGCTGCGTCAAGGGTAACCCCCACTGGTTTGAGCAACGACTGACGGCCTAATTCGACGCTGCCGCCGTATAATTCGACGCTGCTGTCCTAATTGACGTTGCCGCCGCCGTACACCTCGACGCTGCCGACGACGCCGCCGTATAATTCGACGTTGCTGCCGTATAATTCGACGCTGCTGTTCTATTCGACAGTGCTGCCACCGTACACATCAACGCTGCTGCCGACGCCGCTGCCGCCGTATATATACGACGTTGTTGCCGCCGTATTCGTCGTCGCTGGGCCGTAGTCATCGACACTGCTGACATCCTATTCGACCGCCTATATTCTACGACTTCGACTGCTTCGTATACCTCGTGGTATGTCCGTTTTTCCCAAGGGTTAATAGTGTAAAATCGGGTGTTAAATGTGCAAAACTAGTGATAAGTTAGCTTTAGTGTTCCTCTAGGTGAATAAATAATTATAACGTTTGTATAAAAAAAAACTATAACTGCTGCGATTACTCTCTCTCCGTCGGAAAATATAAATGGTTTGTAACGACCCTGACCCCCGATGAGTTCTACCCCTGCCTAATGTGGAAACACGTCGTTACAATGGCGCCCGAGCAGGGACAGTATTAAACTGTTCCAGACGTGAGAAAAAAAACACAAACAATTAAATCAAAATAAGAATAAAACGTAACACAAGTCGAAAATTAAAAAAAAAAATCGTAAGCCAGTCAACAGAAAATAAAGATCATGTTAATAGTTTCATGGGCATATTCGTTAAAGCAGGACGATCTGCTAGCATATATGAGTGAGTTTGCGTTGGATTCTCATGGCAAAGTGGAAGATCTTCGTAAAAGATTTGCTAAGTTCCTGGGAGGAGAACACGAGGACGATCAGCAAACTTCGAACTTGAAAAGAAACATGAGACAATAAATGCGTTGGGTTCTCCAGCCGTGCGACAGGATGCAGCATCTGCAACTTTACAGTTGAATGTGCCAAATGACAAAATTACAAAACTAGCAGCTTCATCGCCTGTGGAAAATGAATCCATCACAGTACAACATCATCACCAAACAAGTTTTTCCGAAGCACAACGCATTCAGCCTGAACGAAGAACAGAAATAATCGAACAAGTGCGGAAGTGGGGTTTGAAATATGATGGTGGACGAGAACATTTGGCTTTTATAGAGCGCATCGAGGAATTGGCTGACATGTATTCCGTACCTGTAGATCAGCTACCCAGAATAATGCCGGAGTTCTTTAGGGATAGGGCGCTGATTTGGTTTCGAAATAACAACCAACACTGGTCAGACTGGACTTCTCCAATTTTTTTCTACCGGCCCGATACTTCGAACAACTAGATGACCAGATCCGAAAAAGAACACAGCGGCCGCGAGAATGTTTTAAAGACTATGTATTATCGCTGCAAAACTTAATGCGTCATACCGACATGACAGAAGATCAAAAATTGGAAAGGATATTTCGTAATGCATTGGCGGACTATCAATGGTATATTCGCAGGAAGGACTTTTCCTCACTGAAATGAGCTAATTTCATTGGCCGATGATTTGGAGAGCATCCCATTCACATCACAACAAAGTCGCGGAGACCACCCACGGACACAAACAGGTATTACTCATAACCATATTCACAATAAATGTTATAGTAGCGTAACAGATGATGCGAGAATGTATGGATGTTGTCAGCAGCAACAACCATCCCAATCGGGGAATGATAGACACCCCCAACAAGCGTTTTCATTATCACAAACAATACGTCATTACAGTGCGATGAGACACGTCTAACAGCGACCATCCTCGTTGAGGGAAAATTAACCACAGTCACCATTGATACGGGTGCCACTAGCAATTTCATTAAACGCGAATTTGCTGAAAAATTGATACAAAATTTGACCTTGGTCAAACACAGGATACATGTTTCTCTTGCTGACGGATCAACGGTTACCATATCCCAAGCCACACAACTCAATGTCACGCTAGGAACAAGGACCGCCGTCTGTAATTTTCTGATAATGGCAAACATCAACGAAAATCTAATTCTAGGTTTAGATTTCTTACGGCAATTTACAACCACCATCACGGGCGCAGGGTTATCCGCGAACTGCAGGAAAACACGGGCTCACTGTGGAACAGTCACCAAACTAGTGCCGGGGAATGCTGAAGAACAGGATGAACTGGAACAGGACGACCAAATCATTCCACCGGGTGTACGTAGATTGGCGAACATACCACAGAAGAACAGATCCAAATCAAGAAATTTCTCGAGAACGAGCTGCCAAAATTCCAACTTTTGAATGGACTATCGAATATAGCACAGCATAAAATAGTGATGACGGATGATCGCCCTATTAAATTATGTTATGCTCAACGTAACCCAGCCATGCAATCCATTAACAGCCCATACAGTTTTCCCATTACACTGGTTAAGAAGAAGAACGGAACATGGAGAACATGTATGGATTTTCGCCAGTTAAATCGGCGATCAGTGCTCGATGCTTACCCACTACCTAGAATAGATTCTATCCTGAACCGGCTACGTAACGCCAAATACGTCAGCAGTTCGGATCTAAAGGATGGGTATTGGCAGATTCCAATGGAAGAGGAGAGCCGAAAATACACAGCGTTTGCTGTCACGGGTCGAGGGCTATACCAATGGCGGGTAATGCCATTTGGACTGCATTCAGCGCCCGCCACATTTCAAAGAGCATTGGATACTGTAATCGGACCAGAGATGGAACCACACGCATTCGCTTACCTGGATGACATTATAGTTATCGGTAAGACTTTAAGTGAACACATCCATAATCTCCAGGAAGTTTTTCGCAGACTACGAGCTGCTAATCTGCGGATCAATCCCGAGAAATGTGAGTTCTTTAAGCGCGAGACGAAATATTTGGGTCATGTGGTGAGCCATGAGGGAATAGAAACAGATCCCGAAAAAGTAGCCGCCATTACACAAATGAAACCACCAAGAACCGTCAAGGAAGTCAGGCGTTTTTTAGGGGTGGCTTCATGGTATCGAAGATTAGTAGGAGAATTTGCAAAGATTTCGCAACCACTAACTCAACTTCTAAAAAAAGGAAAGCACTGGAAGTGGGGAGAAAGCCAGCAAGTCGCATTTGAGACGTTGAAGAAAAGATTAACAGAAGCCCCAGTTTTAGCCTGTCCCGACTTTGAGAAAACTTTCACTCTTCAGACCTACGCCAGTGATTATGGATTAGGAGCAGTCCTGACCCAAGTACTGGAGGGAAATGAACGGGTGATTGCATATGCCAGTCGTCACTTCAATAAATCTGAAAAGAACTATTCGGCAAACGGAAAAAGAATGTTTGGCAATTATTTGGGGTATTCGTCAAATAAGGCAGTATCTGGAAAGTTACCAATTCATCGTGTTGACCGACCACCTCTCAAGCAAGCTCAACCACAGCATGTCCCTGGATAAATAAGCAGATGAATGAAATACGGAAAAATACGCCGACTACGCAAACATAGGAAATCAGTTGTATCGCCTTTTTCTCGCCAGTGCAATGATGAAGACTGTACTACTTGGAAACTTTGTGTGGCGAAACCCCTACGAAACCGCGTACTACAGGAAAACCACGATAACCCTACAGTCGGACATCTTGGCATTAGAAAAACGATAAATAAAATAGCCAGTAGGTATTATTGGCCTGGAATGTTTCGCGACATAAGCCAGTATGTACGGCGATGCGAATCCTGCCAGCGATTTAAGGTAAGCCAGCAACAACCAGCAGGAGAAATGTTGACCCGAATACCAGAGGAACCGTGGGCAACTATTTGTGCCGATTTTGTTGGGCCTTTGCCTCGGTCAAAGCATGGATGCACTATGTTACTTGTATTCGTTGACAGATTTTCTAAATGGAATGAGCTGGTGCCACTGAGAAAAGCGACTGCAGAAGGATTGGTGAAAGCGTTAAGAGAACGCATTATTGCCCGATATGGAGTGCCAAAAGTCATAATCACGGACAATGGTGCTCAATTTACTTCAAAATTTTTTCAAAAATATCTAGAGAATATAGGAGTAAGGCAACAATTCACCCTTACACACCCCAAGAAAACCCACGGAAAGGCCTACCGGATTGTAAAAACCATGATCGCACAATTATCAAATAATCAACATACTCAGTGGGATGAATATTTGCCCGAGATTATGCTAGCAATAAACACCAGTGCATCAGAGTCAACCGGGTATTCTCCAGCATATCTCACACAATTTCGTGAACCTCGATTACCAAAAGCATTATATGATGAGGTCACGGTGGAACAGGATCACAAATTCGAAATCCGGACGAATTAGCGCAGACAATGAAAGATATCTTCACAATTGTGAGAAGAAATTTAGCGAGGGCATCGCAGGACCAGAAATGGCACTATAATCTAAGGAGGAGATCGTGGAAACCGAACATCGGCGATTACGTGTTAGTTCGCCAGAATCCCTTATCAAAAGCAACGGAGAATTTTGCTGCGAAACTCGCTCCGAAATTTGGTGGTCCATACGTAGTAGACAATTTTATATCTCCTGTTATCGTCACCCTGCGAGGGGACAAAAACGAGACGAGAACAGCACACCTGAGCGAACTTAAACCATACACGACTTAAACAGACATATACTTATCAAGTCCTTTTTATATATTGATTAATAGTTTACTTTTTTGTCTTTAATAGTACCCAGACCGCACCATAACTAAAATTTAGCCACATAATGAGTGATCAATTTAAGCAAAAATTTGCAACCACCAGCCAAAAGTTCCGTCAAAGTTGGGAACGTGCGGAGGTGCAAAGACGTCCCGTGATATTATTAGAAAATTGCGATATTCCTATCCCCACTAAAAATAGAAGTCGAGGTCGTAACGGAAGGGATGTCAGCTATTCAAGAAAACAACGCCGCCAGACACAAAAGAATTCTCGAAAAAACAGTGGCAGGATGTCTCAACATAAAGCAGTAGATCCACCACCCACCGGTGGATCCAACCGTCGCCGGAGGTACCAATTTCCCAGATATTCATGAAAAGGCTGACCTGCCACCCACACCGGGAACTGTCCACCTGATCATTCTTTTTATGGATATCCGAACATACCAAGCTCGGGAGAATTCGTGTCGTCACCCGAAATCAGTGAAATGCCGCCAACACCGGGGAAATATGTCGATGGGGATGACAACGAAGACGTAGAAACCCTTCCCCGTCCGGGGGGAGAGTTTGTGGACGCTGATTTTCCAGATGTAAGTGCGATTGAGGATGAAATTAAGAGAGCCTTTTTCGGTGAAAACGACCGTGCTCTTGCCAAACGTGAAGCTTCGCCACCTCCAGTATCGGATGGCGAAAACGATGATCATAGACGGCCAACACCGCCTAAGAGAAAAGGGTTTGGTAGCATGCAAGTAGAGGAACGATCATATCAATACCTCGGCATGAAATGTTATGAAAAGATTGTAACCATGCGGCTTTTAGTACCCGTGGAGAAACCCGTCCCGGAAATCGGTAGTACATTAAAGAAAACGGAAGAAAAGGTCAATCGGGAAAAAGAAAAAATTCCGACATCACCAACTAAGTACGAAGAGGACAATATTTCAGTAAGTCAATACCCCGTGGCGCCAGCCACTCCACCAAGGTAAATGGTTTCCTCGGTCTTAATGTCAGATGGGCACTGGTCATCACCTGCGTCCGTGACATCCGCAACATGGTGCTCACCATTATCAACGTCATCCAGAGGTTCGTTGTCATCAAAGGCATCGTCCTCGTCCGCAACATCATCTTCGTCCGCAACATCGTCTTCATCCGCCACATCATCAGCATCGTCTTCATCCGCAACATCGTCTTCAACCGCCACATCATCATCGTCCGCAGAATCGTCCTCCACCGTGTCGTCATCATCCGAGTATAAGCCGGTCAAGGCCGCAGTGTCTCTACAAGGCCCCGAATGATCCCCACAAACACCCATCATCAACTCACAATCAGGTAGCCCTCTGGTAACTGGTTTACAGTTATCAGACCCTGGTTTACAGTTATCAGACCCAGTGAAATAACGTCTTCCACTGCCGGTAGAGATCGGGTCAACCACCGCTTACAGTCCGAATAACGTCCTGGGGAAAAATACTGTAACACCAACGATTGGTTAGAGGCTAACCCATCAATCCCAGCAGCAAAAGCTTCAGAGTGGGGCGATGAACTCCGCGTTATTCCCGCGGGGGTACAAACCTGTATCGCAAACTTGTTAAGTAAGAGGAAAAACAACGACCAGATACGAACACGTATTGAGGTGGACGGCATCTACTATCGTATTTTAATCAATAGGTCGAAAAAGGTACGTGTTTTTGCACGCGCTGGAAGAGGAGGGGCAATGTAATGACAAAAGTCGCCCGACTCGTTTTTGCCAACCATGTACATTCCCACAAGCAATATTGGAAAAAATGAATTAATATTATTTTCTTATAGTTTTATAACAAATTTGAATATGATTGTTTTTTTATTATTGTCTTTCTTATTACCCTTATATTGTAATTATTATTTTTTTTTTAATTAAAAAAATAATGAATTATGTTACCGAATTATTTAAAAATTTGAATGTAACGGAATTTGGGTGATGCCATTTAGTGGGAATTGTGCCAGTAAAGTGGCAACGCGATCAGCTGGCAGCCTATCAGCTGATCGCCTATCAGGGACATACATCCCTAATGTGATGGTGTGGGTGAGTGTTGTGAGGAAGCCACACGTATAAAAGAGCAAGAATTGACGGGTGGAGTTAGTTCGCCAGTGGACGACCACACGGTAGGACATATTTTGGTTATAAAGACGGGGACGACCAAACTAACCAAAGTAGATTCTTAAGTGTGGAAGACTGACAGTGTGGCTAGAATAGTAAAGTGGTTGGAGGGGACTGCGACTGCTTTACACTCATTACCAAGAAGATTGGAGGGGACAGCATTCTCGCTTGGTACCACACCCCGAGTCTTAGGCTGTGAGCATTGGAGTAATATTAAGGTGGGGAAACGAGTTGGAGGGGACTGCAACTTGTTTTCTTACTCGTCCGATTTGGATTGGAGGGGACTACGATCCATTTCGGGTGCTACACCACGGCCCGCTGCGTCAAGGGTAACCCCCACTGGTTTGAGCAACGACTGACGGCCTAATTCGACGCTGCCGCCGTATAATTCGACGCTGCTGTCCTAATTGACGTTGCCGCCTCGACGCTGCCGACGACGCCGCCGTATAATTCGACGCTGCTGTTCTATTCGACGGTGCTGCCACCGTACACATCAACGCTGCTGCCGCGCCGCTGCCGCCGTATATATACGACGTTGTTGCCGCCGTATTCGTCGTCGCTGGGCCGTAGTCATCGACACTGCTGCCATCCTATTCGACCGCCTATATTCTACGACCTCGACTGCTTCGTATACCTCGTGATATGTCCGTTTTTCCCATGGGTTAATAGTGTCAAATCGGGTGTTAAATGTGTAAAACTAGTGATAAGTTAGCTTTAGTGTTCCTCTAGGTGAATAAATAATTATAACGTTTGTATAAAAACAAAAACTATAACTGCTGCGATTACTCTCTCTCCGTCGGAAAATATAAATGGTTTGTAACGACCCTGACCCCCGATGAGTTCTAATGTGGAAACACGTCGTTACAAAATTATAAATTCAATAAATCGATAAACTACCATAAACTGAGAAGGCATAACTGACTGTTCAAGAGGATAGTTTACTCCTTCTACAATGCTGTATTGTGTGTTTCCGCATACGCCCACGTTTTGCATTTCCGATTCCAAGCTTTGGAACCTCAGAGACGACTGGAAGCAATAAGGAAGCATAATTACTACATCCGCTGCCGCACACAATGTCATATTGTGTAGGCAGCGAATCATAAGGCTTCGTAGCGATTTTTCAACAAGACTTGCATATCCAAGATTTAAATCTTATAGTTATATTGTTGGCATTCATGGGGAAAGATAAAATATAAAAATAATAAAATTATAATAATGACTATTTTAATAATAATAATGACAGAGTATTGATAGAGTATAACAGAAAAATAGAAAAAAATACATGATTGGATTAGTTAATTGTTGGAAGTGATTAAACAGGAATTGTATTTTATGACTTATGATAAATATTTAATACTTCCTACAAAGAAATCTTTAATTTTACAGTTTTAATAATCTTTCTTTCTAAGACGCATATAATTTTCTCCGCAACTACATATGTACATTAAAGTAGTCCAAGTAGTAAAGGAGGTTTTTCAAAATGCATTTTTAACTGAAAGATAACAACAAACACATCATGTCGTCCGGTAATTTCGGCAATTCTTTGCGTAAATTCAAATTGGTGGTTTTGGGAGAACATCGTTGATCCCCCGCTTCATGTACGATAGTTTTGACAACACTTCAGACAACGATTGGCATTGATTTTCTCTCAATAATAAATAAATAAATCAATTTGCAATCAATGTTAAATTTTTCTCGTGAAGTCTAGTCAGTCTATGGCGCAACGATAAATGACGTTAATTTGAGTATGTGTGATTACTTGAGCGTTTGGACACCATTCATATTTTATTATCAGGATCTTCGAGAAATATTTTGATACATTCATCTGCAAAATTGCATTTCAGTAATCCATCTATCAGTACACTCAAAGGAATTTGTCAGTAAAAGAAAGCAGAAAGTCTACTGAAAGTTCAGATTTTCTGCTGTAAAAGAGACAACAGATGTGCTGTTTTTAGCAATATAGAAAAAAAACTTTAAGCATATGTACAGAAAAGTATGACCACTTAAATATACATGTTAACAAAACTGTTTTGAATAGAAGTTATTATAAAGCAATTTATTACGCATATTGTCCCAAGCTAATATAAAAGGAACGCTTATCTATTTTTATATTTTAATTACCAGCAGTCAATTTTAGAAGACTGCAAACTCTTTAGCAGTGTTAATGGTGATGTAAGATTGCAGAATAACTGTTGTTATACCAAAAAACTGTTGCAATAGTAGAAATGTGTCTGCTGATAGACAGCAGACTTATTAACCGACTTGTTCTCTAAGTTTAGAACTTCCTTTTTTTCAAATAGTTGCTTGAAATTACATACTTATATATTTTAAAGAGATATTACACAAAAACCGATCGAATTCCTCGGTGATTGAGCCTCTTCAGGCCCCGCTGATAAATGCTGAAAATTGGATATGCCTCTTGACAAAGTATAGGCCTAAATATGATGTCTAATGAGTTTTTAATTTATACAGGAGTTACATGAGTAACAGGATGTTTACTCAAAATCTTTCTACGCATATTCTGAAGAAATAAAAATATTTGGAATTGTTTCTTAATTTTTTAATCTTTAATATGTATAAAATCGAATAACAAATACAGCTTTTTTGTACTCTATGAAATGCAAGACGAAAAACATGACAAACAATTCAATAAGTTAAAACTCATTTCTTATTGTTTCGCAACTTTAAAGTAGATTTTAAAATAGAGACCTATACGCAGAGAAAAAATGAATTACGTAGGAACGAAACTTTAGACACGTGAACATCGGTTTTGAGTTTCTTTTGTGGGAATAATTAGTTTGTTTGCGGTAAACATGTCATCAGTTGTTGTAAATGAACAAAGACAAATATGTTTACATATCGAGGGCTTATATTCATAAGTGGCTATGAACCATTTTATCGAAAATGAGTTTTTGATGCCAAACTATTATTTGGATGTCCTCTACATATCATCATATAAATTTGGAGAAGAGATTTTTTTCTAAAGCCATTTTACAAATTTTTCTGATTTGTCTATCTGCTGACACGTTAATTATATTATATATATTATATATATAATTATATATATCGCTACAACGATTTTGTTTAAAACTAAAACTACTATCAAATTCCATCATTACGCGGTTAATAGCATTTTGGTTCCTAAGTTATCAGGATAAAATAGGATAAATAGTGACTGTAAAGTCAAAAATTGTGAAAAGTTTCTTTAGAAAAACCCGCATAACTTTTTATCATATTGATAATACCAAAATATTTTTATGTCATATGATTGCTGACTTCATTCGGAATATTTGTGTCAGAAAAGTTTCAGAATCCTGAACAGAGAAAGTTTAAAGCAATTGCAACCGCGAATTTTGGATTCTTCAACAATTGCAGCCATTTTCGTGACTGACTTCATAAATGTTACAAGCGACATTGGTTCTTAATACACAAACAAAAATTCAGTCGGATCGCGAGACAATCATAAATCGAAAATGTGTTGTCATTTATTTTGGTTTAAGAATAAAGGTTGTGCTGAAGTCTTCAGCAGAACCCAAAATTAGCAAAAAGGCAAAGTGAGGCCTTTATTGTTGCAGCAGTAGTGTTTTTGTTCATAGCGACTTATGAATATAAACCCTCGATAGATCAAACAGTTTTCTTCGATTGTCGAAATGGATTTGTATTATCAGTACAAACTCCCAAAACGTTTAGAAGTAACAGAAACCTTTGTTGTTTCATATGTGATGAAAATAGGTCACATCGGTTCAGATTTAGATACAGCTCCATAAAAATGTCGCATCGCAAATGTTACAAACCACACATTACAAACGGAATATATGAAAAGCCACACCATATTATATTTGGCTTGTGAACATCTGTTATGTAAGTGGAATATGTAAGTCAATGTTTATACACTCCACGAGAGTATTATGTCTTTGTGCATTTGTTTGTAACACCCAAAAAGAAGAGAGATAGACCCATTGTTAATTATACCGATCGACTTAGAATCACTTTTTGAATCGATTTAGCAATGTCCGTCTGTCTGTCTGTCTGTCCGTCCATCTATTCTTGTAATCACGATACAGGTCGCAATTGTAGACAGAACCAAATGAAACTTTGGACAACGAAGTTTTTCGGGATATGAACGAACGCTATTTAATTTGAAGAAAATCGGTTCAGATTTAGATATAGCCCCCATACGAATTTCACTCCCGATTTGACTCTTTTCAGTCTAGATACCACATATTTTAACAGATTTTCTTCAAAATTGGCAAAACATCTTATATTTGAACTAGAAACACCTGTGGTAAAAATGTGTTAAATCGGTTCAGATTTATATATAGCTCCCATTAAAATTTCGCTCCCGATATGACTTTTTCCACTCTAGAAATCACATATTTTCTCAGATTGTAGTCAGAATTGGCAAAACATCTTATATTTAAACTAGGAACACCTATTGTGAAAATAGGTCTGATCGGTTCAGATTTATATATAGCTCCCATACAAATTTCGCTCCCGATTTGACTTTTTCCGCTCTAGAAACCTCATATTTTAACAGATCATCTTCAAATTAGGCGAAATATCTTATATTTGTTCTATAACAGTCATCGTGCAAATGGGTCAGATCGGTTCAGATATATATATTGCTCCCACACAAATTTCACTTTTTCCACTCTATAAACCACATTTTTTAACAGATCTTCTTCAAATTTTTCAAAATATCTTATTTTTCAACTAAAAACATCCATAGTGAAAATGGGTCAGAGCGGTTCAGATTTACATATAGCTCCAATACAAATATCGCTCCCAGATAGACTTTTTCCGCCCCAGAAACCACGAATTTTCACCGAATTTCTTCAAACTGAGCATAACACGTTATATTTGAACTGGAAGAACCGATATAAATATTTTCGATTTGACCAATTGGACCAAGTGATATTAGCCTATGATTAGGAAACATACAAAAATGCTTCCCGTTTTCACTTTTTAC
The DNA here is from genome assembly GCA_947397865.1 of Polietes domitor. Classification (NCBI taxonomy): domain Eukaryota; kingdom Metazoa; phylum Arthropoda; class Insecta; order Diptera; family Muscidae; genus Polietes; species Polietes domitor. The sequence goes on from OX377618.1 coordinate 103,173,009, forward strand.
TGAGTTGAATTGTATTCGGATAGAACTTGGAGTGTATCATATAGTCGGCCCCGCCCGACTTTAGCCTTTCCTTACCTGTTTTATATAGCCCTTATACAAATGTCCAAATCGATTTCTATACTCAGAGATGGGTATATCATTCGTTTGAATTGAAAGAAATTTAAAAATGCAAATTGTATTTTATTTAAAAATTAAAGTATTGTACTTTCTTTTGTAAAGTAAAGTAAAAAATTCTTAGGTTACTCCAATACTTTTTCGCAGAAACGAAGAACTTCGTCTCGCCAATAGATTTTTACATAATTATTAATTTAGAGGTAAATTACTTTTCAATGATTTCATTCCAATTAGACATACTACAAATTTGTCCAAAGTTTGGCACTCATAGTTAAGCTACGAGTTACCATCAATCAAATTATTTGCTTTTATTAAGAATGTTTTTAAATTTCATTATGATATCATGGCGATTCTTATCTACACTTTTTTTAAATTACTAAAAAATTTTTTATTAAATCTCCGAACATTAATTGTAGTACACTATTAAAAGTTCATAAGATATTGCTCTGGTTAAATGTCAAGAAGTGGTATCTGTTAAATAAAATGCATTTAGTTCTTTTGCATTTTTCATAAGCTTTGTCCGAAATTCAAGAAAGTGTCCACGATTTGTTATGTAATTTTAGTGTTTTTACTGCAAAATTACCATTTCAGGAGAATTATTTTAAAAAGAACTTAAAAATTCTATATTTTATTGATTCAGAAAATCCAGAAGGTTTTAAAAAAGTATATGTTCGAAATCTCTCTGGGGGTTTGAACCCCAAACACAATAGAAACGAGATTTCAATATTTTATTTCAACACGTATTGCTGCATCGTACGAACTACACAAACTTTGACAAACATAAAACAAACAATAACGCCATCTGTATGTGGATGTCATTCGTGCATCAGGTGATGTCGATCATATGGTCGATCTTCCACATGCCAGCATCAGCTGACCATATGGGCGATCGTCAACAACTAGCAAGTTCTCAACACTGGTTGTCCACATTGTTTTTTAATTCCCTTTTCATTACACCGAAAACACGACTTTGTGAAACTCAATTTTTCTTAAAATTAGTAAAGTAGCTAAGGAACTCCCAGAAAACGAAAAAGTAACATTATTTTTAAGACAACCGAAATGTGTGTGAAGTTTTCAAATATTGTATCTGTTGTCATTTATTTTGGTTTAAGACCAAAGGTTGTGCTGAAGTCTTCTGCAGAACCCAAAATTAGCAAAAAGGCAAAGTGAGACCTTTATTGCTGCAGCTAAAAGTTGACTCGTCAGAACTTTCGCAACGAATGTATGTCTTTGACTTAAATCAGGGTTCATATTAGTACCAGCGGTCACATGTGACAAATGAGAAGCGCTGATAAACAAAATATTCCACCGAACTAAGTCGACACACTAAAAATCTCACTTTGCCAATTCAATCTTAAAATAGCAGAAACGAAATATGGAGGAAATGCAACGCGAAATGGGGAGGAGCGGATTGACTTAATATTGGAAAATGCTTTCTGAAGAAGAAAAAGTGTTGTTTTTTCAATGTTAATAAAATTATAGCTATTTGTAATATAACAGAGATTTCATGTGGCACTTTCTTGTAAAGTAATTAAAAATAGTGATAATTTAATTAATGTCTTTCTGAGTGTAGTTCATCCACAAAAATAGAAATTTTAGCTTTTGGAAAGTAAGTGATTGGTTCTGTAAATGTTCTTACTCCGGAAATAAGTGTTTGAAGCGAACCCTTGTCTTCTTCCTTTAATTTGACGTCGTTGAAATTTCCTCTGGAAAGTCTTCATTTACTGGCTAGTTTGTCTTCATTTACTGTCAAGTTTTTACGACTTTGATACAAAAAACTAAAGATCTTTCGCCCAAAGCGGATACTCCGTTTTTTTCGTTTCCAAATTTCTTGATCATAAATTCTCGCATCAAAATTTCATTAATTTTAAACCATTAATAAGTAATTTCTTGCTTCACTTTAAAGGATAAAAAATATTTTTGTTTTTGTGAACTCATTTGTAATCACTTCTTTTCCATATATTCGTTCAAAAAAAAACGATATTAAGAACAAAACCAATTCATTTATTGAAAAAAAATGTTCACTCGATACAGGTTCGCATTTTTTCACTCTTTGGAATAACTAATACACAAATTTATCTGTTCATACGAACGAGTAGCAGGCTTGCCAGATGTGGGGATTTGACCCCAACCATGGGATTTTATGATGGTCAAAAGGACAAATGAAATGGGGATTTTTGTGGGAATTTCATAAAATATTTCGGGTATTTTGTGGGGATATTCGAAGTACTTTGGAAAATATTTAGTATTTTATTTAAACTAGGAATACAAATTTATTTACATATGTCCCGGTGTCATCTTATATCCAATATTTTCCAATCATTGCAAATAGGAGCAATATCAGAAAACACAATAAGAACACCAATAGCATATATACATTAGGCTGGGTCGCTGTCCATACAAATGGAAAAACAATTTCCAGTCATCCGATGAAAATAAAGTTTGGATTGTTTAATTGTTTTGCAAAATATTTCATTCCTAGATCAAGCCGTCTGTGAGCTAAACATTCCTGAAAATACCACTAAAAATCATGTTTTTCGCGTGTAATTTTTGTAGGTTGCATATTTGCGATCTAAATGCAACAAATACAATTAGGGTATACACTCTTGGTAGCATATTCTGCAACCCTTGCAGACTAGAAGAGTGAACGTCTTTTTGTCGCAGTTGATTGCAAATTGTATTTTGATGAAAGTTGTTAACTCTAGAGTAAAAAAACACGTCAAAATGGAATAAAAGATTGTTTATTTTGCACAGAACAAACAGCTGTTCCACGCTTGCAGAATTTGCAAGAGCTACAAGGGTAAATATGCTATGGGTTTTAGTCTTGCAAATGACACTAACCCTAGCAAATAACGTTTCTTTGTATTTTGTTGTTGTGGTGTAGAAAATCGTAGAAAGCATTGCTAGATCTGCAAGTTTTGCAAGATCTACAACCCCCATTTGCTACCAAGACTAAAAACCCTACACTTTTATTTGTGCTGTAATCCACAAAAAACTGTTTTGTGTCTTTTCTTAATTAATCAAAATCAATAAAATAATCACTGTTTTTAAAAATTTACCACCCCTGTCCAATGTTGTCTGTAGGCAACATCCTGTAATTAAAGAAACAGGACACCATGGACCTTGAAAATGTTGTCTGTTCATATTTGAGCCAAGACTAACACATATCTGCCATCAAACATTTTTTATCCTCTCCCATTTTAATTTGGGCATGAGAGGGCTAGACACAACTCAATATGTTGCAACACATGGTTGTGTTGGACATACATTTGAATTGTGTAGATGCAGCATTGGGAATTTTTGATTTATGGTTTAAAATTACCTTCCGTAATCGATATGCGTACATATTAGCGGAGTTCACAATCTGATGTATTGTGATAAATTTGAAAAATTTTGTACATCAAATCGTGATATAAAACACTAAATACAATAGGGGTTCAGCAACATATTTTTGACACATCATTGTATTTCAAAAGTAATATATGTTGTGTTACATCAATATTTTTTCGTCACATTACATTGACATGATGAATATTTCGCATACATTTTAAGTACATTTGACAGTGATTTAATGCGAAATTTTCTGTAAATTCAAGTAAGTATTTCCTTCATTTCATGAAGAATTTATTTAAATTTTCTGCTATATTGACATCAATTTAAAACAAGTTCATATATTACATATTGTTTCATCCGTGCTCCGAAAAAAGTAAATAAAACAATTGCACCCAAAACCCGAGCGAGTCCGGGAAAGTTTCCAAACTAGGGTTTTGGTGATTGGAATCTAATGTCGGAATCATTGTAGATCGTGTTTGAGAACGGTGTGCCAAGGATTTTGGCCTTACAAGTCCTTTAATTTTTACTGGAATGTGGCAAATGAAGAAAACAGTTATACTAGAAAAACTGCAAAATCAGCTGGTCTTGTTTTACAATATACTGGTCTAACATATATATGATATAAATAATGCCAGAAAGTAATTACATATCCACATTAAGTGCTGCCAAATGGCTTTAAGTGTTGCCATTCAGAAAACAATTGCCATTTAAAATCTAAAACTCATTGGTGGTTGTCCTGGATAGACTAATTTAAAAAGCTAAGCTTATAGATATGCTACATACACCTTCAACAGTTTTGCTTACGCCACAGTCTGTTACACCAAGCCAAGGAAAAAGGAAACTGAAAGACAGAAACATTGCCTCTGTTTGGTAATGTTCAAGTGGCGGATTTACTAAAAATGATGCAAACATCTATGGAAACATTGCTAGAAGAAAAACTAAAACTAAAAAACCTTTCTACCAAACCTGTTATGGAGGAGATCAAACAGAAAATTTATGAAGTCGACACTAAATTTGAAAAACTTTGACAAGAAACTGTACCCATCAAAAACAAAAAAAAAAAACATCTAGTGGAGAACTATAAAATGGAAACGTACTAATTAGGGGCGTGTTGATGAAGGGGATCCCGAAAGAATCAGTTGAGTACATATGCAAAGATATAATGAAAATACCATATTTCATATCAACAGTGCGAGACTACTTTTCAACAGTAATGACAATGGTAAAATCACTGTCGTTGCGGAAATGCAAAAGGAAGAAATTGCAAATGCAGTTTTTAAAAATTTGGAAAAACTAGCTGGATGATCAGTTAAGTTTGAGAGAGACTTAACTGAAGGAAGGCATCAGGATAGGAAAGTACTAATGTAGCTGAATGCAGAAATAACAGCATCGAGATAGGAACAAAATGCATGTCCTGGAAAGGACATGATGTGCGATAAACCAAAGGCACTTGATGTTTTGATTGATCTGTTTGGTAAACTATTTCTAATGTAAGTTTAAATTAAAAAACATTGTTTAATAAAAAAAAAATAGATATCAATATATGTAAGAGCAAATCTGTTGACGAAATACAAAATTTAAAACTATTATCATATAATATAAAAAGGTCTAGAAAATAAGTTATTTATAGATTTTTCACATATATAAACCTTTGACATATTTGCATTCGTGCTGGCAAAAGTTACGCAAAAACGGGAAACCCTTCAACCTTTCCAAATATGTATATAATTCGTTAGACGCTTTTGAAGGAAAAAAGTTGTGTTGGTCCAAAGTCAGATTTTTTTAGTTCCAAAACGCAATTTAGTCATTTTCGTCTCATTAAATTGTAAACAGTAAGCACGCAGATAAAAAGGTGATTAAATTTCTTGTATCTTCATGCTAAATTTTATAACAATCGGAGTTCATTTGCGGGAAATATGCCCAAAAAACCAAAATAATACCTGATTTAGCAGACATATAGTGCAAAAATTCCGATTTTTTAGTTCCAAAGCGAAATTTACTCATTTTCTTCTCATTATCTTCTAAAAAGTAGGTACGTATATTGAAAGATGAGTAAATTTCCTTTATTCTCATGCTAAATTTTATAACAGTCGGGAAATATGCCCAAAAAACCAAAATATTGCGTTTTGGAACTAAAAAATCTGACTTTTTGCACTAAATGTATCCTATCTTCCAAGGGTGCAATTTCGTGCAGACAAAAGTTACCCTACAAAAACGGGGAACCCTTCAGCCTTTCAAAATTTGTATACATTTCGTTAAAGGCTTTTGAAGGAAAAAAGTTGTGTTGGTCCAAAGTCAAACATTTGTTCAAAAGTTAAAAGTTAAAACCAGCGATAGTATTTTCTCTAGAAATTAAAATGAATGAAAGTGGAGTAGAGAATGAAAAATTGCTACCAAAACTGCAATGGAGTCAAAATATGTAGGCAGCATATCAAATAAAGCTTCGTGATATTCTAAGGAAGGAAACCCTGACGAAGGGTAATTCTGGTTTCGGAGAAATTACTGACATGATAAAAAAAGCTAGCAGAAAATTGTATGTTGAAAAACGCCCATTTCGGCAGAAGCAAAAATGGTTCACTGCAAAATGTAATAATCTGGCTTTATTACATTTTGTCTATTCGTCTATTCGCTATCTGAGAGAGTAAAGATGTAATGATGGAACCGAAAACAAACAAAAATATCTAAAAGCAAACCAAAATTATAAGAAGATTTGTAGAGGAGAGAAACTACGATACTACGAAATATTGGATGAAAAGATGGAAAAAGTTAATAATAGTAAGGACTGGTGACAAATTGTCAGATATGATATGTGACAAATTGCAGAGATACCAATCGACAGAGATGAAAGAAGTATTGAGTATTTTAAAAATGCGCCAGTTGAATTGTTTTACGAGCTGGTAAAAGCATAAAGTACACTAGCATTATGATAGCGGCAATACAAACAAGTCTTTCGTAAAAAACATCTTCCCAATTTTTAAAAAGGGAGACAATTCTGATCCCAGTACCTATCGTGGGATATTTTCATGAACTGCATAGCTAAAATAATGATGGGTATACTAACGGAACGAATCTCCAATGACCGGCATAACATAGTGAATGAGTACCATGTCGGTTTCCGGAAAAACAATTCAATGGCCGATAATATTTACAACCTGTCATCAATAGTACAATTGTATCTTCAAAGTGACAGAGCTCTTTTTGTAGACTTTAAAGCCGTTTTTGATAAGATATCGCGCAAAGCTATGACCTACAAATTACACACCATTGGAATGTCATAAAAAATGGCGCTGTTTATCGAAAGTGCACTGAAAAAATGTTTGATGCTGAAGCATACTAAAATCAAGTCAGAGAAATGCACTCAGTCTAAGTACATTTGTAATTAAAATGAGTAAATAAAACTCATTTTGAATAAATTTTACTTGATTTGAGTACGAACGTACTACATTCAAGTAAAAAATAAACTTAAATTAAGTAAAGGCAAAGGGTGTTCCTTAATTTAAGCAAAGGGTTAATTAATTTAAGTAAATTTTTATGGATTTAGTACAGTTTTTTGTGAGTGTGTGTCTAAAAGTACGAAATCCGCAGTATGGACAAGACAGGAGCTCTCAGAGGATTTCCCAATGGTACCATGGGTGAAATAGGGTTGCCTACTATCTCCATTGCTATTCTCTCTGTACCTGAACGATGGTATCGAATGCTTGGGAGGTGGTTTGGTTATAGGGAATTTAAACAAATTTCTCTGATAGTGTCACAGCACTCCAACGGATGATTGTTAACCTGGAAGATTATTGCAAGCGAGTAAGTATTTAAGAAAGTCTGAGATTATTGTTTTCAGAAAAGGTGTTACAATGGCCCCTAGAAGGGGTTTCACTTAGAGAAGAGAAACCGTAACAGCAAATGGTTTTTAATATATATATATATTTTTTTTTTCTTTTCAGATGACTTAGTTATGTGAGCAGTATAAAATGGATGTTGTTTCCTTTTTTGTTTCAATGCACCGTAAACATAAATGTCATCTATCATGAAGATGGCATCGTAAAATCACTCCATACACATCGGGGATGTTTGCGTAGCAAGGATGAAAATAAATAAAAATACGAAAATTTAATATTTTCAAATAAAACTCAATTCAATTTATTGTCGTAAACAATATTACCTTTTGTACAAAAGTTTGTGAGGGTGTTGTATGGACGTAATCCAATGAACAAGAGATTTACAATAACGAGTAAAACTAAAGCAAAACTTAGATGGAGAAAGGCGGCACTCAGTGCATTCGCTACTCGTTAGAAGGTGTTACTACTCTTTTTGTGCGTAATATCACAAAGTCGTATGACGAAAGTAGTAGACAAAATCTAACGAAGGAATACCATTTGACCGTAGGCCGCACACCAAGAAAAGGTGGAAACTGAGAAGGAGTACATTTGTAATTAAACATTGCCGCCCGCCTTGCAACATCCCGCTATGTTGTAAAGAAAATTAAACAATTTCAATCAAACCCTAATGTAATATAAATACGTATATACACTTATTGCTAAGGGAAATAAAAGGGGTATTTGTCAGTTTTTATGATTCATTTTTCTCACATACTAATTAACAAAAACCCTATATAGCTCGTAGAGCCCAGATTCGCAGTACCACAGCTCGTAGAGACCATAAGTACTGCTGACCACACCATAGACGTCGACGACCCGTAAGGCCAGCCTTGATGTGGTCCTACTACTACCTTCACTATGCTTTCCATTGTACTACGAAAATAGAAATGGCGCGATAGTATTACACAAAAAAAAACTTTAAATTACTGGGTCAAAGTGACCAGCTTTACTATAGGTCGTCTTACAACACCGTTTCCCGTTCGAATATCCGCGACTCTAACGCGACCGTCGATACCCGTATGGGCGTTATTTACCCGACCTAATTTCCACGAAGTGGGAGGCAGTTGTTCGTCTCGAATAACAACTAAATCGCCTATTTGAACATCGCGCTGCGGAAATTTCCATTTATATCTTTTATATAAGCTCTTCAGATACTCGTCTTTCCACCGTAGGCATAATTGCTGATTTAAAGCCTTAAATTTTTTGTATCGATTCACAATGTGTAATGTCGCATCTTCTATAGCTGACTCCGGTGGAGTCATATTGAAATAGAATAAATCTAACTGAGCATTCCAACGAATACCCAATGGCTTAGAACTACTAGCTTCCACGAAAGTGAGAAGCTTCGCATCGACTAAATGTTCCGTAGGAAACGGGACCTGTAATGATCCAGCCAAAGACCGTGTTTTGCGCGATCAATGAGCCTAATACGTTTTGAAGAGTTCCTTCCAAGAGAATTCTCGGATAAAGATCTGATCCCAGTAAAAGGTCCACAGGTCGACAATCAAAAAGATGCGTATCGGCCAAACGAATATTTGGCAAGCGAGAAGTCACATCTGATTTCGTTGAAAAAGATGGCAAGTTTCCCGAAATATGCGGAAGAACTAAGGCATTAGTTTCCATCAACAGCGCCGTATCCAAAATAGACCCTATACACAAAGAACATATTTTTCGAGAAGTAGCCGAGAATGACTGATTTACACCCAATATTTTAGCCTGAGTGGAACTGGCCGGAATGTTGAGGCGATTTTGCAATCGTTCCGTAATGAACGAAGCCTCTGACGCCGGGTCGATAAGAGCCCTAGCTGGGTACGAAGTACCTTGGTGTACTATATTTACCATCGCTGTCCCTAATAACACAGTTCTATCCTGCGAAGCATGATATACCTGTCTATTTATAGCACCAGATGAACCTCCAGAAGAAGTTGACGGCAGCGAAGGATTCACAAATGGAGGATTAGTATGCTGTGTGATCGGAACCAAACTCCCCGCAGGATTCGCTACAACAGCCGAACCCTCAGAATTCGATGTATCGCGATACAAAAGAGTATGATGTCTATTCTCATATTTTCTACATTTGTGAATACTTCCACACTTCCTAGCTTCGTGTCCACGCATCAAGCAATTTACACAGCAGTGATGACGTTTGACGGTGTCAAACCGGTCGGAGACCGAAAGGCCCCCAAATCGTGGACAATCATGAAGTTGATGAAATTGTCTGGGACAGAGAATACACAGTTTGTTCTGATGAGAACGAGAAGATCCTGATGAGCCTGCATTTGTAAAATGCGCACCCACCTTCCTACCGTCGGACTTCTTCGTGGAATCGATACCCTTTATGTCACGAAGACATGTCAGAGTTTGTATTCTTTCCGTAAGAAAGAGATCCAAATCTTTCCACGAAGACAAAGCCGACTTATTCTTCACACTCTGTTCCCATAACGTAACACTACTTTTGGGCAATCGCTGAATACACAAAAAAACTAATATAGGATCCCAACTATCCGTGGCTACGTCATAAATGGACATTGCAGAAAGACATCCATTTATTCCGCGTTGCAAATTTTTCAAACCTAAGCTACTTTCGCTATCAAGGACCGGAAGATCAAAAAGCATCTTGAGCTGGTTGTTCACCAAGATGCGAGTGTTATCATACACATCTTTCAAGGCTGTCCAGGCTAGAATAAAACTGCGATGGGTGAGTGGAAATTTGGATACAAATGACATAGCCGTTCAATGTCACTTAAGCGGGAGTTATTAATGTATACCGCTGAAAACAGATCCCTAAATGTAGGCCATGAGAGGAAATCGCCATGGCAAACGTCAGTATCGCATGGCCGCAACGAAAGGCCGTGAGCCATACTGTTGCTGCCCCCACATTGTTCCTGCTGCTCCCTTATAGATTCTGATCGATCAGAAGGAGAATCCAAATGATCTATCGAATATGTATCCGTAGAAGTACGGGGCGGAGTCGGAGGGGATGACTTCAGCGGAGCTCGAAGTTCATCTAATTTCCTATTAATAGCAGCGAGGACACGTACAAATGCCCTATACGCTACATCATATTTGCTGTCAGCAGAATCTATGTCCTCCTTCTCCGCATCCTGAGCAGTTTGGAGATGACTAAGACACTTATCGTACATGTCCTTAACATTACTCCATAATGTTCTCGCTTCTGAACCCTGTATTTCAAGGGAATATATGTCGAGGTCTTCATCCCGTAGGGTACTGAAGTTCGCATCAAATTTTACCAAAGCATCAGTTGCTCTGATAAAGAAGTCGAGTAGAGTGAGAGGCATATTGAACCAAGCGAGAATTAAGTAAAACCCAAAAAAGTAAAAACCTTTGCTAAATGAATTAAAAAATACCAGGAAAAACCACGTAGGTGCTAAATGAATGAAAACTATTCCATGCTATCCAAAAGATATTTCAAAAAGAAATCCAAAACCATTCACAGTGTACCGAAAAATACCCTGATTATTTTGAAAAAACACGAAAATGCTAAATGAATGAAAAATGTCTAGCAATAAGGTAGAACGAAACCCCAAAAATAGTCCAATATATCGAAAAATACACTGAATTTTCAAAGCTGAGCTCGAAATCTTCCCAAATCAGTTAAAAATACTAAAAAATGAGTTAATTCGAACACGCCCAACCAAATTTCCGCAAAATGTATCGAAAAATACACGAAAATTAGTTCAGTCACGAACTTTGGCCAAATTGCTATTAAATTTAACCAAAATTTTAATTAAAAATTATTAAACCTCACAGATTTTTTTCCCAGTGTATCGAAAAATACACGAACTTTTATTTAGAAGCACGAAAATGCCCCAAAATATTTCTTTGTAAAAGAAAGTCAATGGAAAAATCGAAAAAAAATATAAATTCCTATGTATGTTCACTTGACCGAGAGTAGGGTGCACGGACTGTATGATGCACGCAATTAATGTACGCTCGTATCAAGCAAAAATCAAAAATAAACCGAAAACCGAAAATTTTTTAAAATATTTTTCTGACAGTGTGGAAGACCGACTGTAGGGTACACGGTGTCGCGAAACCAAAATTTTTACTATATCCGGATAGTCCAACAATAATACTACCCGAGATACGAAACGGAAAAAATTCGATAAAAAATTTCAAATGTAACGAAGAACGACCCACGCTAATAAATTTCAAATCTCACCGAGAACGACCCGCGCTAATTATTAGGAGAAAATATATCTATGGCTGTGTGTGTATTGACGTACGTATGTACTCTTTCATACGCTGACCGTTGGGTATGATGATGTTGTTTTGCAACTTCGAACCGTATGGTAAGCAAATGTATGTTGTTGTTGTTTTGTTTATTCTTCTTTAACCGAGAGTAATGCAATTACTCGTTTGAATACATATGCTTTGTTGTTACAAAAAACCACCACCGATCAACGTCGAAAACCCAGCACTTTATTTATCTGTTTCAATAATTATTAACAGCACACTTTTCTCTTATTTCACTCACTGATAAATATTTTGAATATTCGACGGCAATATTTTAATATTTATCTTTATTTTCGCGTAACGAAAATATGTTCTAATGTACGGATGTATGTCCGTCCGTCTGGATGTATGAGAATCACACAAAGACACAAACAGACGCGGTACCGATGTTGTAAAACGACCGTTTTATTATTATTTGTACGGAAATATATTTCTTTATAAACAAACAAAACGCGATATGCTCACTTTTAAATAAAACTGACAATACGCTCCTTTTGTTAATAATATATATGATGAAGATGGGTGAAAGAAGATGGCTGATTTATGTGGGTGTTGTTGTTGCTGACGGAGTCAGGCTTGCCTTTTGAAGAAAAATATAAAAAACCAATTAATTGCTGGAAGCAAGTATCCGGTTCGAAGGACCAATGTTTGCGTAGCAAGGATGAAAATAAATAAAAATACGAAAATTTAATATTTTCAAATAAAACTCAATTCAATTTATTGTCGTAAACAATATTACCTTTTGTACAAAAGTTTGTGAGGGTGTTGTATGGACGTAATCCAATGAACAAGAGATTTACAATAACGAGTAAAACTAAAGCAAAACTTAGATGGAGAAAGGCGGCTCTCAGTGCATTCGCTACTCGTTAGAAGGTGTTACTACTCTTTTTGTGTGTAATATCACAAAGTCGTATGAAGAAAGTAGTAGATAAAATCAAACGTAGGGGAATAAATAAAGGAATGCCATTTGACCGTAGGCCGCACACCAAGAAAAGGTGGAAGTTAAGAACGACAACATTTGTAATTAAACATTGCCGCCCGCCTTGCAACATCCCGCTATGTTGTAAAGTAAAGTTAAACAATCAAAATTTCATGTAATATAAACATGTACATACACTTATTGCTAAGGGAAATAAAAAGGGTATTTGTCAGTTTTTATGAGCATTTATTTCGATTTCATTTTTCTTACATACTAATTATCCAAAACCCTATATAGCTCGTAGAGCCCAGATTCGCAGTACCACAGCTCGTAGAGGCCATAAGTACTGTTGACCACACCATAGACGTCGACGACCCGTAAGGCCAGCCTAGATGTGGTCCACGGAAAACCGGAAAACCGGTTCACCGGTCCTATCAGGACCCAGCCAAACATGGTGAGTTGCGCCCACGGAAAACCGGGACACAAATAGCGATCTGATGCTTTCCATTGTTCTACGAAAATAGAAATGGCGCGATAGTATTACACAACAAAACTTTAAATTACTGGGTCAAAGTGACTTTACTATAGGTCGTCTTACAACACCGTTTCCCGTTCGAATATCCGCGACTCTAACGCGACCCTCGATACCCGGATGGAATTTATTTACCCGACCTAATTTCCACGAAGTGGGAGGCAGTTGTTCGTCTCGAATAACAACTAAATCGCCTATTTGAACATCGCGCTGCGGAAATTTCCATTTATATATTTTATGCAAATTTTTCAGATACTCATCTTTCCACCGTAGGCAGAATTGCTGAGTTAAAGCCTTAATTTTCCTAAATCGATTCACAATGTGCAATGGCACTTCTTCTATGACCGGCTCCGGTGGAGCCAGAATCGGCGACCCTATCAGAAAGTGAGCGCCACCGGATCATGTGGATTGTCAGACATAGGACACAGAGGACGGGAATTCAAACAAGCTTCGATTCTTGAAAGAACCGTTGAAAATTCTTCAAACGTATATTTGAAGTTTTGTGCTTGCTTGCGGAAATGCAGCTTAAAGCTTTTCACAGCAGCTTCCCAAAGCCCACCCATATGAGGGGCTCCGGCAGGAATGAACTGCCATGAAAGTTCTTGATACTAGAATGCGGAACAAACCTGATCTCGACTCTCACGAAGCACACACTTGAAATCCCTTTCCAATTCCCTAGAAGCACCAACGAAATTAATACCGTTGTCCGAAAATATCGATTTTGGTCAACCACGACGAGAAATAAATCTATGAAATGCGGTTAAAAAGGTTATCGTTGACAAATCTGAAGTAGCCTCGAGGTGTATTGTTTTCGTAGAAAAGCAAACGGAGACGCAAACGTAACCTTTTGTTATTCTACATGCCCTACCAGTAAAAGATTTAACTTCGAAAGGACCCGCAAAATCTACGCCAGTAGTGACAAAGGGCCTTCTGATAACCGTTCTCTCCGGAGGAAGAGCGGCCATAATTTGAGTGCAAGATCGCCTTCTGTCTAACCAGCAGCGTTTGCAACGATTGATGGTCGTTCTGACTAAAGAAGTCAGACGTGGAATCCAATATTCAATACGCAGAATGAGAAGCATTAACTGGTTTCCACCATGAATAGTTATCACATGAACAAACTGTACTAAAAGCTGAGTAAATCTACTAGCCTAAGGCAAAATAATTGGATGTTGCTCGGAATATGACAGACTGGGCGATCTAACCAGTCTCCCGTGTATCCGCATGACCCCGCTTCATCCAGGAATGGATTTAGGGGCAAGAGCTCAGAACTCGAAATAGTCGAATCTCGGAAAAGATTATGACCCCTATGAGAAGGATGAGTTCTATAAAAATATCGAAAGATATATGCCACAACACTAAAGCTCTATCCCAAGACGAAAATCTTTCAAGTATATCCTCATAGTTCGTAAAGAACGATGCATGACTCTTGACAGCCCGTAATTCAATATCGGCGTCGAGAGGAGCTAAATCCCTAATATCCCATTGAGCGCTATCTAAGCGGAGCCATTGTGGTCCATGCCGGGCGAAAGCCCGCGGTTACCTAGATCAGCAGGGTTATCCTCAGACCGCACGTGATACCAATTGTGGCCACCTACATTCTCCTGAATCCTGCATACACGATTAGCAACAAATGTGCAGGGAGTTTTCCTAAGCCAAGAAAGGACGATCGTAGAATCAGTCCACAATAAAATCTTTGAAGATCTATATATATTTCCCTCGTGATGGTTTTCAACAACTCGGACGCCAACACAGCGCCACAAAGTTCTAAACGTGGCAAAGAAATTGATTTAAGTGGGGCAACTTTCGTTTTACTCGAAAGTAAATAAGTAGTAATATCCCCATTCGGTGCTACAATTCGAATGTAGACCACCCCCGCGTATGCCTTTTCTGAGGCATCAGAAAAAACATGAAGTTCAGCTGAGCAACTGGGGAATATCGAACCCACCGAGGAATCTGAATGGAATTCACTTCCAGGTAGGTATCCACAAACCTCTGCCATTCAAGTTCCGTCGTAGACGGAAGCGAATCATCCCACCCTATATTGTCCAGCCAAATGCTGCATAATTATCTTTGCCAGTACTATCACCGGCATAACCAACCTACAGGATCGAACAATCTCGCAATAGTGGACAACACTTCCCGTTTTGTATAGTTAGATTTTCGCTCGAGAGGAGTCATACTGAAATATAATACATCTAATTGAGCATTCCAACGAATGCCTAAAGGCTTAGAACTACTAGCTTCCACGAAAGTGAGAAGCTTCGCATCGACTAAATGTTCCGAAGGAAAACATTCTAAAATAGTCCGGTCATTCGACGTCCATTTCCTCAATTCGAATTTCGCAGAAGACAAAGCTCACAAGAGGTCAATGTAGTCTACAGATCATGGTAACCCGTTAAAACGTCGTCAACGTACATGCACTTTCGTAGAATGTGTGCAGCATGAGGAAATTCGTCTTCAGAGTCATCGGCCAGTTGTAATAACGTCCGTATGGCTAGATATGGAGCACAGTTAACTCCAAAGGTCACCGTCTGCAGCTCATAATCTTGAACAATCTTTTGAGGAGAATCCCTAAAGAGTATTCTCTGCAGAGGTATGGGCCGAATCGACTCTAATCTGGCGGTACATCTGAGTAATATCGCAGTTGAAAAGGAATCTAAATGGTCTCCACCTCAGAATGAGGAGAACTAGATATAATTGCAAGGTCGGACCTGTATGAAGAATATCGTTAAGACACTTCCCATTTGATGTTTTATTTGAGGCATTAAAAACCACTCGAATTTTGGTAGTCTTTTTATCCGGGTTAATTACAGGATGATGAGGTAAGTAACATACTGTGGGGGTTGCCGAAGAAGGGGCTGAAACTGGCCTCATATGGTTCAAGTCCAAATATTCCATTACCACCGCGTCATAAACTGTCTTGATATGTGGTTTTCTCAGGAGAGAAGCCTCGTTGCGCAGAAATTGTCGTAAACAATTTTCCCTTGATTGTCCTAAGTCCAGTTGTCCGCAAAATTCAGATTTAATGGGAAGTGTAACAATATATCTCCCCTCCGAATATCTACGGGTCGTCAGTTTATAATTGTCTTCACAAAATTTGTCCGAAGGAGAAAACATAGACCTTCTCGGGGTCTCCTCAAGTTCCCAAAATCGAAGAAGATTTTTGTTAAGATTATCTTCTTCTTCTGCGAACTCAATGGAGATAGAAAAAACTCGAATGTAAGAAGAGGAAACGGGGCCAATAATGATCCAGCCAAAGACCGTGTTTTGCGCGATCAATGATCCTAATACGTTTTGAAGAGTTCCTTCCAAGAGAATTCTCGGACAAAGATCTGCTTCCAGTAAAAGGTCCACAGGTCGACAATCAAAAAGATGCGTATCGGCCAAACGAATATTTGGCAAACGAGAAGTCACATCTGATTTCGTTGAAAAAGATGGCAAGTTTCCCGAAATATGCGGAAGAACTAAGGCATTAGTTTCCATCAACAGCGCCGTATCCAAAATGGGCTCTATACACAAAGAACATATTTTTCGAGAAGTAGCCGTGAATGACTGATTTACACCCGATATTCTAGCCTGAGTGGAACTGGCCGGAATGTTGAGGCGATTTTGCAATCGTTCCGTAATGAACGATGCCTCTGACGCCGGGTCGATAAGAGCCCGAGCTGGGTACGAAGTACCTTGGTGTACGATATTTACCATCGCTGTCCCTAATAACACAGTTCTTTCCTGTGAAGCATGATATACCTGTCTATTTATAGCACCAGATGAACCTCCAGAAGAAGTTGACGGCAGCGAAGGAATCACAGATGGAGGATTAGTATGTCGGGTGATAGGAACCAAACTCCCCGCAGGATTCGCTACAACAGCCGAACCCTCAGAATTCGATGTATTGCGATGCAAAAGAGTGTGATGTCTCTTCTCGCATTTTCCACACTTCCTAGCTGCGTGTCCACGCATCAAGCAATTTACACAGCAGTGATGACGTTTGACGGTGTCAAACCGGTCGGAGACCGAAAGTCTGGGACAGAGAATACACAGTTTGTTTTGATGAGAACGAGAAGATCCAGATGAGCCTGCATTTGTAAAATGCGCACCCGCCTTCCTACCGTCGGACTTTTTCGTGGAATCGATACCCTTTATGTCACGAAGACATGTCAGAGTTTTTATTCTTTCCGTAAGAAAGAGATCCAAATCTTTCCACGAAGACAAAGCCGACTTATTCTTCACACTATGTTCCCATAACGTTACACAACTTTTGGGCAATCGCTGAATACACAAAAAACTAATATAGGATCCCAACTATCCGTGGCTACGTCATAAATGGACATTGCAGAAATACATACATTTATTCCGCAATGCAAATTTTTCAAACCTAAGCTACTTTCGCTATCAAGGATCGGAAGATCAAAAAGCATCTTGAGCTGGTTGTTCACCAAGATGCGAGTGTTATCATACACATCTTTCAAGGCTTTCCAGGCTAGAATAAAACTGCGATGTTGGATACAATTTCGCGAGCCTCACCGCTCGCTTTCCTAATCAAATCACTTAAGCGGGAGTTATTAATGTATACCGCTGAAAACAGATCCCTAAATGTAGGCCATGAGAGGAAATCGCCATGGAAAACGTCAGTATCGCATGGCGGCAACGAAAGGCCGTGAGCCATACTGTTGCTGCCCCCACATTGCTCCTGCTGCTCCCTTATAGATTTTGATCGATCAGAAGGAAAATCCAAGTGATCTATCGAATATGTATCCGTAGAAGTACGGGGCGGAGTCGGAGGGGATGACTTCAGCGGAGCTCGAAGTTCATCCAATTTCCTATTAATAGCAGCGATATTTGCTGTCAGCAGAATCTATGTCCTCCTTCTCCGCATCCTGAGTAGTTTGGAGATGACTAAGACACTTATCGTACATGTCCTTAACATTACTCCATAATGTTCTCGCTTCTGAACCCTGTATTTCAAGGGAATATATGTCGAGGTCTTCATCCCGTAGGGTACTGAAGTTCGCATCAAATTTTACCAAAGCATCAGTTGCTCTGATAAAGAAGTCGAGTAGAGTGAGAGGCATATTGAACCAAGCGAGAATTAAGTAAAACCCAAAAAAGTAAAAACCTTTGCTAAATGAATTAAAAAATATCAGGAAAAACCACGTAAGTGCTAAATGAATGAAAACTATTCCAAGCTATCCAAAAGATATTTCAAAAAGAAATCCAAAACCATTCACAGTGTACCGAAAAATACCCTGATTATTTTGAAAAAGCACGAAAATGCTAAATGAATGAAAAATGTCTAGCAATAAGGTAGAACGAAACCCCAAAAATAGTCCAATGTATCGAAAAATACACTGAATTTTCAAAGCAGAGCTCGAAATCTTCCCAAATCAGTTAAAAGTACTAAAAAATGAGTTAATTCGAACACGGCCAACCAAATTTCCGCAAAATGTATCGAAAAATGCACGAAAATTAGGTCAGTCACGAACTTTGGTCAAATTGCTATTAAATTTAACCAAAATTTTAATTAAAAATTATTAAACCTCACAGATTTTTTCCCAGCGTATCGAAAAATACACGAAATTTTATTTAGAAGCACGAAAATGCCCCAAAATATTTCTCTGTAAAAGAAAGTCAATGGAAAAAGCGAAAAAAAATAAATTCCTATGTATGTTCACTTGACCGAGAGTAGGGTGCACGGACTTTATGATGCACGCAATAAATGTACGCTCGTATCAAGCAAAAAGCAAAAACAAAAAATCAAAAATAAACCGAAAATTTTTTAAAATATTTTTCTGACAGTGTAGAAGACCGACTGTAGGGTAGACGGTGTCGCGAAACCAAAATTTTTACTATATCCGGATAGTCCAACAATAATACTACCCGAGATACGAAACGGAAAAAAAATTCTATAAAAAATTTCAAATGTCACCAAGAACGACCCACGCTAATAAATTTCAAATCTCACCGAGAACGACCCGCGCTAATAAATAAGAAAAAATATATGTATGGCTGTGTGTGTATTGACGTACGTATGTACTCTTTCATACGCTGACCGTTGGGTAAGCAAATGTATGTTGTTGTTGTTTTGTTTATTCTTCTTTTAACCGAGAGTAATGCAATTACTCGTTTGAATACATATGTTTTGTTGTTGCAAAAAACCACCACCGATCAACGCTGAAAACCCAGCACTTTATTTATCTGTTTCAATAATTATTAACAGCACACTTTTCTCTTATTTCACTCACTGATAAATATTTTGAATATGCGTCGGCAATATTTTAATATTTTTCTTTATTTTCGCGTAACGAAAATATGTTCTAATGTACGGAGGTATGTCCGTCCGTCTGGATGTATGAGAATCACACAAAGACACAAACCGACGCGGTACCGATGTTGTAAAACAACCGTTTTATTATTATTTGTACGGAAATATATTTCTTTATAAACAAAGAAAACGCGATATGCTCACTTTCAAATAAAACTGACAATACGCACCTTTTGTTAATAATATATATGATGAAGATGGGCGAAAGAAGATGGCTGATTTATGTGGGTGTTGTTGCTGCTGACGGAGTCAGGTTTGCCTTTTGAAGAAAAATATAAAAAACCAATTAATTGCTGGAAGCAAGTATCCGGCTCGTGTGGACCAATGTTTGCGTAGCAAGAATGAAAATAAATAAAAATACGAAAATTTAATATTTTCAAATAAAACTCAATTCAATTTATTGTCGTAAACAATATTACCTTTTGTACAAAAGTTTGTGAGGGTGTTGTATGGACGAAATCCAATGAACAAGAGATCTACAATATAACGAGTAAAACTAAAGCGAAGCTTAGATAGAGAAAGGCGGCTCTCAGTGCATTCGCTACTCGTTAGAAGGTGTTACTACTCTTTTTGTGCGTAATATCACAAAGTCGTATGACGAAAGTAGTAGACAAAATCTAACGTAGGGGAATAAATGCCATTTGACCGTATGCCGCACTCCAAGAAAAGGTGGAAGTTGAGAATGACAACATTTGTAATTAAACACCAATGTCTCCTATGATTTACTTTTTCCGCTATAGAAACCACATATTTCAACAAATAACTTTTTTTTAATGCCAAAAAAAGTAACTACTGAATATTTTCTCAAATTAGACGTGTTTTGCTCTCCTTTAATACTTCCTTCTACTGATTGCGCAAACACTCACTCTCTTTTGTAATTTTTTTTATAAAGTTGTGAGACAACAATGAGCACTGGGTCTTACGTGGATTAAAGTCGACTCTATTCACTTGACCCCATTTGGAAATGACCAGTAAATCCTGGCTGTGTGACTCATCCATCAATCGCCTTTTGTCCTCAATTTCTTGACGACTTGGTCTATGATCGAATGAGTATGAATGACAGAGGTTGCTGTCATCCGAGTAGATGGATTTGGATTTGTAGTCCGATACAAGAAGTCATCGATGAAAATAAGAAAAAGGGAAGGGGAAAGGACAGAGCCATGCGGCACCCCTGCGGTTAACCTATGCTCGTCGAATGAGAACCCATCTACAACAACTCGTATAGTGCGATCTCGGAGGAAGCTCGATATAAATCGAGAGAAGTCACTACCAACACCAAAAGCAATGGGCTTTGATATGAGTGCGCCGTGCCAAACTCTATCGAATGGCTTGGAGATATCTAGAGCAACAACTCTACTCTCGCCAAACTAGTGGATGGATCGATTCCACTTTTCGGGAAGCACCGTCATCAGGTCTCCCGTAGATCGATTCCTACGGAAGCCATACTTTCGATCATTAAGTAAGTCGTTAGTCTCTAAATACCTCACAAGATGGTGATTTACCATACTCTCCATAACCTTCGAGAGCGCAGAGCACATCGCAATCGGGCGGTAGTTCGCAGGGTTATTAGCCTCACTTTTTTTAGGGATGGGCTGTATGTTCGCAATCGTCCAACGCGCTGGGAAGACCCCTACACGGTATGCAAGGTTGAAAAGGTTGCGAAGTGGACGGGCTAGCGTCGAAGAGCACTTACATAGGACAAGTGCTGAGATACCATCCGGGCCTGGAGATTTATTTGCAAGAACCCTTTTAAGTCCACGTGTTCGAAAAAATATCTGAGGCATGGAACTAGATACATTTTCGATTACGGGGAGTGGTTGATTGCTTTCCGACAAGGATGAATTCCTTGCAAACATTTCAGCCAATACGTTAGCTTTGGCAACCGGGTTAGTGAATATGTGGTCATCTTTAACAAGAGTTGGGATAGATGAGGAGTTATCCTTTACTCTTCTTACAAATGACCAAAAGCTCTTACTTCGCCTAGGAGAACTTTGTAACGAAGACGTTGTTCGTGTAGAAACTTTTCACGTCTAAGTACCCTGGCACACATGGTTCTTGTCTGCTTGCGTAACAGATCAGTGCTGGCATTTTTATTAAAACGCAATTTTCTGAACGCTTCCTCTTTGGATCTGACAGCAGTTTTACATGTCTGGTTAAACTAACTTTAATGGTTTATCCGAAATAACTTTGGTTAGAATAAATGACTTCATTTAAATCAAGATAATATTTTCAATCATTTCAGCCGCTGCATCTATAAAATTTCATTTAGTCAAAAAGTTGTTGAGCTCGGTCCAACGTGCCTTTTCGTAAACATAAATTGCCCGCTTTGGGGCTGGGGTTAAAGCGCCACGAAGAGCGGAATACGAAAAAGATGCTGAATACAGTGCTCCGAATTACCAAGAGGTGCAAGAACATCAACTTCATACTTTTCAGGGTGTGAAGTTAAGAAAAGTTCAAGAATATTTAGGTGTTGCCCTTCAACACACGAAATGTGAGTTGGTTCATTCACTAGTTGCGTCGAGTCATTATGCGCGGCAAAAAAACTCGGCGTATTGGCCCCCCGGAGTTGAGTGGCTCGAATGGGCAAGCCAAGAGGAATTATGCACATTGAAATCACCAGCAACCACGATTTCACTCTCAGAACAATCCTCTAAAATTTTTGTGATTGAGTCGGAAAGTGCGTCGAAGCCATTTATTTCCGCGTTTGGACTTCTATACACAAATCCGAAATGCAGTAATTGCGTTCCAATCCTGAATTTTACACAAATGGAGTTAAATTCCGGATTTTGTGAGCTCAAGTGTTGCTGGCTCTGGAACGCAATGTCATTTCGTATGTAAACCACAAGACAAAAAATTATTTGTTGATTTCATGTCATTGTTTGTCGACTATCATATCATCGTTTTTTCCCGGTCACAACACACTCCAATTTAATTGTATAATTATTTATTTAAGTTTGTTAAAAAGTGAGTTCCAAAGGAACTAAATAAAATTATTTTGAACTGAAAGGCAAATCAGTGAGATTTGTATTTTGAATCATATTTTCATTTCTTCCGTGGGATTTCTCTTTTGCTAATTTGTGTGTGTTCGAACGTGGGTGTGCCAACCAGCCAGCAGTCCCATCGTTCTAACGTAGCAACGAGTGGCTGTTGCTTTGACTCTGTGGCCTTTGCGGGCACTTCTGCGCCTATGACTCGCCAATACAACCAATAACAGTGATGGTGGGCGGTACCGTCCAGATACGGGGTTTGGAATCGCCGGCGCAGCACTACAAACATACGATATTAGGGTGCCCAGAATTTGAGTGTTTGAGTTGATGAGTTCGTTCATAACACAGTGCAACAACCAAAATAGGAGTGGGATGAAACCAACTACAAATTAAATTTGACATTATCCATAATAAAACCTTCAATGTTTTTTTAGTTCAGTGCGAGATATTTTTACACGCATTTGAAGTTTTGAAGTGAAGTGATTTTGGAACGCTGTGTAAGAAGAAAATATCATTGAAAATTTGATAAAATAATGCTTATTTATTTATATTATCGTGGAAAGTTGTTGTGTCTTAATGTTTTTGCTGTTTAGGAATTCATTTTTGATATATATTTTACGTAACGTTCACGCTAGATGGCGCTGTCATACAAATGGTGCTATTTCTTGTAGATTTTCATACAAAAAACTATTTTTAGGCTGAAAATACATTTTTGATGTTGGCTTCATTGTAAAACATATTTATATAATTTGATGTAGTTTTTTTATATAATTTCTAATGATATTACGAAGTAGAAAGTATTATTCTCAGTACGTTAGTATTACAAAATTATTATATTAAATTATAATATTTTTTATTACAAAAACAATTTTTTATTTAAAATTATATCTTATTTGGATCTCATTTTGGATCCGCTTATTCACTACCACTGTAAATTTGCATGTTGCATGTGGATCTCTGTATGTTTCTGGTTCTTGCTCTTCGTCAGTATCCTCTTCGGTTGTTCTCTTAACCACCAGCATAAATCACCTGACATAGAATCTAGTTTCTTTCCTTTATACCTACTTTCCATGGTTAAACCTACTTTGTTCACCTTGCTCATCAAATTCTGTGGAAAGTTAGTTTACAAACCAATCCATATGGTGATGGAGAAAATGAATTTTTAATGACATATTCACAAGAAGTTCCTCAAAGGCTTTCAAGAGACTTTTAACTCTTTGTGATCTTTAACTCTTTGGTCCACAGTTTCATATTTAATGGTGTTTCTAATTAAAAGTGTAGCACCAGCATGCGCTCTGTCTCCAGGGTGATTAGCGGTTACTAAGTCATAATTTTTAATTTTGAAGTACGATTTGTTTGTGAAATGAGTTTCAGACACTAACATTATATCAATAAAATTACGGTTTAGAAATATTTCTATTTCGTTTACATGGTTGGAAAGCCCGTTAGCATTCCATTCTGCAATTCTCAAGTTCAATTGCATAATTTAGACATTAACATGGACATCATGTTCATTAGAGTGTTCGTTAACTCTATTTGTTTGGCTAGCATAGATTCGATTTTTTCCAACAAATTCGTACCATTTGATGGACCGTTTAAAATACCTGCATATGTTGCATTTCCATATGACTGATTTGTCATACTTGAATACTCATTACTGTTTGAAAATTGTTGCTTTTTTGACCGTTTGTGGGTGAGCTTCTCTTGGTATTTCTTTTATTGAGAAGGGTTTCATATATTTCACAACCTTTATAATTTGCAGTATGCGGTTTCAAACAATGTACACAACATGCTGGTGTATCTTTAGTCTTTGTACATTCTGCCGTGGGATGATTCATTCCGCATTTGACACAACTGAATGGTTTCTTGCAGTAGGCTTTTGTATGTCCAAATTGTTGGCATCGATAGCATTGCACAAGATCATTGCTACGGAGTGGGGGTTCGATGGTAATAATTGCGTTATCAATACTTTTAATGCTTGAGTTGGTAGGTATGATAGGCTATTTTTGCTACTTCAAAATGTTTAACAATTTTTCGATAGGAATCAATAGATTTAATCATAAGACGAACCTGGCCATCACGTACTGATTTATAATTAAATTCCTTACTATCTATCACTTTTGAAAGATTTAATACCATTTTATCGATTTTTGCAACACTTGGAATAAATATTGGTGGTGGTTGAGGTACTCGAACAGCATTATCTTCCATCTTCGATTCATCGTCATCATTACTCAAAGCGGCAAATTTATTACTTGAGCTAGGCCCTTCATTAGTGCGTTGTTGCTTTTGTCTTTGCAGTGTAACGTTTCGAGGTTTCTTATTTCTTCTTTTATTACTGGTTACGTCTTGCCAGTCCGTTTCGTCGTCGCTACTTTCTTCACTCAGTTGCGTTGCTTTGGAGTTGTTGATTTTAACAATGCTCATATGTGTAATTTGTTTTTGCTTGGCTGCAATGAACGGTGGTGGCTTTGCAACACAAGCATTACTTTTATTGCCGAGACAGCAAAACAATTTGCAAACCACTTTGTCTGTTTTTAATTAATTATTGTTGTTATAAATAACAATCAGTATCAATACTGACTTTTGTTTAGTTTTTTTTTTCTTTTTTTAACGAAAAATAATTTTTTGGAGGAGACACACGTCTGTATGCAATCACGGCAAAATATGAACTGATAAGAAGAGAATGACTACAAAAAGCTTTACAACCAAGAATATATCCTATAATATACCGACCTATGAACTTTCTAGATATATTGTGGATATATTAGAAAACTTGACAAATGACTCTCGTTATAATATCAAGGACGCAACAGATTTTAAATTGAAACTAAACAACATACAAATAGAAGACGACGATGTACTAATTTCCTATGACGTGGTTTCCTTATTTCCGAGCATAGCAATAAATCTAGCCATTAAGACGATTGAAGATATATGGGACATTCTGGAAAAATATACACAAATCAATGAAGATCAGGAACCGTAAGCCAAAATTCTTGACCAAGTATGTGGACGACCTGTTCGGAATAATAAAAAAGGACGTGAAAGAGAAAATTCAATTTAGACTATATACACTAGAGATGCTCTATACAGTGTTACCGTTGTGCCACTAAAGTGGCAATTTTGCCACTTTTTTCGAGCCGAGATACTTTTGTGCCACTTTTCCATTGTGGTACTAAATGTGCTACTTTTTGCTTTTTTGTTCCACTTTTTTATCATTGGCGCCACTTTTTGATTGAATATTGAAAATAAGATATATTTAATATTTATATTCTTGAAATCATGAACTCACTAAACAAAAGTTTTCAAAGTGAGACTTCACACACTATACATCTTATTTCGAAGAAAAAAGAGATTATACTCCAACTTTTTAAAAATTAAAAAAAATAGTTTAAAATGTTTACAGAGATATGGAATATCGATTATAAAAATATTTTATACTATATTTTATATTCAAAGATGTGTCTAAAATATATATAGGCCATGATTAATTATTTCTTAAAATATATCAGAAAACGATATTAATATTATTAAAAGAAATCTACTTAAATTTTTACTAAACTGTTTGTGATTAAAAATTATTAGAATATAAGCCAAATAATAAAACTTATGGGAAGCTATTCGCAATTACTAATGTCGAAGTTTTCTGGTATAAAGTGGGAAATTTAAAAATAATAAATAATTTAAATGAGTACTTATATCAATTTGCCACATATTTTTTTACTTTGCCTCATAGCAGTGCTTGCGCAGAGCGCGTTTTTCGAAGCTAGCAATAATGAAAAATAGGTTTATTTTTTTATATATATTAGGATGGGTCACGAAAATGAACTGCTGCGGTCACCCCCCAGAAATGAAGATTGGGTTAAGCAGTCTTAGAGGTGTTTTTAGGAGCTAAACGCATGATGTAAATCATGTTTTCATGAGTAATTTTTATATGATACATTTCTGTCCAAATTTTTTCTATGAATTTATAGACCCTTGGAAGCACTTAAAATATAAATTTTTATACTTGTCACTCATTTGTGACATTATTGGTCGCTTAGATTGATTTTTTGTGGTTTTTCAAAGCTCCAGCTAAAAACTCATATTTCTTGGAAACTGGAAATGGTTTTTCAGATCCAAAATGTTCTTTTTACAAAAATTAGCACAAAATTGACGCCGCAATTTCTTTCCGATTTACATGATTTAGGTTATTCGTTATTCGAAAGGTACTGACGGCAGCTATTTATTTTTTATGAGATACTACCACAAAATACGAAAAAGTTTCCAGTTATCACTATGAAAAAAAAAACACATAAAAATTACTACAAACGTCCAATAAGTTGCCCTAAGACAAGAATCAAAATTTATATTTAAAGTGGTTTCATTAATGCAGAAAAATCAAATTGGACAAAAATGCAATACATAAAAAAATGCATGAGAAAACGCGTTTTTTAAGGTTGTTTTCAACGTAATATTTTGCAAATCATCATTAAACAACAATCCAAACTTTATTTTCAAGGTCTGGCTGGAAATTGTTTTCCCATTTGTATGGTATGCGACCCAGCCTAATGTATATATGTACAGAAATGAATTGTTTTTGTTAACTTCATGTAATCTGTTGTTTTCTCGAAATAAAAACTAAAAAAAGTGTGCCACTTTTTTCAAACAAATTTTGAAGAAATCCCCTTTTTGTGATACTTTTTGAAATTTCTCAGCGGTAACACTGGCTCTATATTACTGACGTTCCCACTGAGAAGAGACTGAACTACAAAACTGACATAGATAAATGCTCTCAAATGTATCGATACATTATCAATAAACACGGAAGAAACAAAAGCTAGTTGGTATTGAACTGTCACACAGGACAGCCACAGTTTTCTCTATTTCAAATTTAAATGTAAATATCTGTTTTTTGTTATTGTTTTTTAAAATATAAGATGACTACCGATGTTAGTCGAAATATTGGGCAACAATAAATAAAAATTAAAAAATAATACTACTTCTTTTTACTCAATAAGGATCTTGAGCCAAACTATAAAATAAACAATAAGTACTATTTTAATTTGTAGTGTTTTAAACGAACATTTCAAATCTTACGGATAAAATGGGAAGACTGTCGGCAGACACGTTTATTACTCATTAGCATTGTGTGACAACAGTGGTTTACCTTCCCATGACATACTTCGCTTGTCAACATATGGTGTGTGTGGGTACCAAAAATTTAGAGTATTGTGTGAGGCGAGTTAGTTCGCCAGTAGACGGCTTCACCAAAGCTCTTTCTACATTTGTAGGAGTATAGTAGTGTGAGAAGGTTATTTGTGTGACACTCTGTAACAAAATACGTCATTACAAGGGCAAATATTTACGGCCACCCCAATATTCACGATAGAATACATACATAAAAATGTGTGTTCACTGTCGCTACCTTATAATTATAACAACATGTGGAATTCTTTTCGCAACACTTCATTTCATTTCACATTCTCTCATTGTGAAATAATGCAAAATCGACCGACGAATCGACCGACACATCATCCACCATAAGAATATATTTCATCGAACTATATCAGACCATTGAAATTCTTCAGAATTTTGTTTGTCAGTCCGTCGTCCGTTGCACATGTGTCTATCTGTCAACTGTGTTGGGTGCCGTCCAGTTTCTGTTAGAATAAAAAAATAAAATAAAATGCACAAATCAAATAATAACAAAATATAACCAAAGAAAAATGTAAAACAACCAACCACATAAAGAACAAAAAACACGCCGCGCTACGTACCGAAACAAATAAACAACAAAACAGGAACAACAGCACATTATAGCAGCAGCCGCACATTGACCACACATTTTATGTGTGCGCATATTATTTATACGAAAGGGCACATTGGGTCCAGCTCAACCACTTTTTCCAACATTTTAATTGGAAGCTTTGCTTTCTATGCGACGATATAGATGCTGCGGCTGAAATGACTGAAAATATTATTTTGATTGGAATGGATTCATTTATTCCAGCTAAAGTTATTTCGGAAAAACCATCTAATAAAACTTGGTTTAGCCAGACATACAAGACTGCTGTCAGATCTAAAGTGGAAGCGTTCAGGAAATTCCGTTTGAATAAAAATTGCACCAATGTGCCTGGGTACTTAGACGCATAGGCGTAGAAAGGAAATGGCTTGGGTGGTCTAATACCATCCCAGAACTTTTTTAGCCCCCAAGAAATTTTTCATTAGAAGATTTTAAATTTATCAATGTCAATATTAGGGCTGAGCTCACAAAGATTTATTGCACAACTTGTGATCTAATTCTATATGAGTTAAGACTTTTCAGAGCAAAATATTTCTTCTAATATGTAATAGTGTTAAACAATAAAAAAATATTTTTCATCAGAAAGTGCTTTATTCAATCTCATAACTCCAATAGTAGATCGAGTTATTTTTCTCTTTGATGATGGTCGAGGCAAGGTATCATAAGATTTGCAATCAACTTCGAAGTAGAAGAACTATTCCTTTGTTTGTTGTGTAAGTAGAGATACCGATTATTTACATAAAAATAAGATGGAAAATATTCCAATAGTTGCACAGTCTTATGAAATGTGATGTCGGTCTACAAGAATGGACTTCAAAGGGATTTTTTATTCACTGCCTGGTACACAATTTAAATTTGATAATTGTCGGTTCAAAGAATCGCTGACAGCGCAAACTATTGTGCTAAGACATGACAATAAGCCCTGTCGAGAAAAAGGTTGATAAAAATATTTATTCAAATATTTGTAAACTTTTGCAAAGTTCCAAAAAGTCTTTCAATGAAATATGTTTTTCGGAGATGCGTCGAATTACAACTTAGCTTAGATGTGTAATGAACTAAGATCGATTTTTATTAAATGTCGAACACGAATTAGTAAAATAGCTTGTATCTGCTGATGATATTCATACGGCAGTGATCAGGTAGTTCCGATAGAGATAACCAGAAGTAACTCGTGTCAAATCCCACACTGACATCTATAATTCTCCGACAGTTCTTATTTTTTAAGAGTAGAAGAATCACTTATTTTATTCTTATTTATTCCATTCTGGTACTTTTTATGTTTCTTATGGAAAATTTTATTTATGTTAATACATTGTTATATATTTATTTATTAAATATTTTTTGCTTTAGAC
Organism: Polietes domitor; assembly: GCA_947397865.1. Classification (NCBI taxonomy): domain Eukaryota; kingdom Metazoa; phylum Arthropoda; class Insecta; order Diptera; family Muscidae; genus Polietes; species Polietes domitor. The sequence goes on from OX377618.1 coordinate 103,202,488, forward strand.
GATTGTCGTTGTTTTAAAAGACTGCATTCTTGTTTTTGTAAAGCTTTTAAAATTTCTCATTTAATTTTAACTGGGATATTGTTCTGGTTCAAGACCATTTTCCATCTAGATTGCAAATTTATTTACAAATGGCATGGTGGTATTTATTACTTGGTTGCACACTTCCACTATCATGAGCTCAACATGAATTAATTTTGTAGTTTTCATTCGTGAGTAAATAAATAGAATAAAAACATATTTTGAATTTACTTGTAAAAAATCTCATAAAATATAACAAATATTTTTTAATAAAAACTGTGGGAGGCATAAATCTATTGCTACGCTTATATTTAGACGTGAAAAGTTTCTGTTCGAACAACGTCTTCGTGCCGAAGTTCTTTCTTCTGCAAGGGTAAGAGCTTTTGGTCATTTGTAAGAAGAGTAAAGGATATCTCCCAACTCTTGTTGGGATAGATGGCCAGACATTCACTAACCCGGTTTCCAAAGCTAACCTATTGGCTGAAATGTTTGCAAGGAATTCATCCTAGCCTGAAAGAAATCAACCACTTCCTGTGACTGAAAATGTATCCAGATACATACCTCATATTTTTTCGAACACGTGGAATTAAAAGGGTTCTCGTAAATCTCGACGTAAATAAATCTCCGGGCCCGGATGGCATTTCAGCACATCTCTTATGTATGTGTTCTTCGACGCTTGCACGTCCACTTCGCAACCTTGCATACCGCGCAGGGGTTATCCAAAAAATCGAGAATATATAGCATATATGTATCCAAAAAAGTTTAGCCCTCAAATACCGCCCGATTGCGATTTGCTCTGCTCTGAAGAGTATGGTTAACCACCAACTTTGTTGTGTCTAAAGAAACACTCAAGTATTTAGTATTTTTAAAGCCGTGTAATAAATACTTCACTCCCTCTGATCTTCTGAATATATGCACTACCTACATTGGACAACCGGTCGCACTAGACATTACAGAATGAATTCGTTCTTCGCCCGTACTATCCGTATGTGGAATCGACTTCCGGCAAATATCTTTTCCGCCAATTACGATATTTAGAAATTCAAAACAGATGACAACAGACAGTACTCCTCTTTCCTCCTTCCAGTACCTTATCATCCTTCCGCCAAGTCAATGCACTGTATTTATAGGGGACATCCCTTGAGTTCAGTAAAAAAATCGTTCGAGAATTCTTGCAACAGATCAGTTGTCATCGATATGATAGTAATCACCGTGCAGAAGACGTATCGTCGTCAGCTAACAACCCAACTTAGCTAGTCTCCCGTAATGGTAGATAATACTGATGCATATGAATTTGGATTATCACCACTACATGCAAGAATACGACTTATGGAACACATTCTAAAAATCAGTTATGATTTGGATTTCGGGACTTCAGGATAAATAAGAAACAACGAAACCAACAAAGAGTTAAGAAGTTCAAAAAAGAAACATGTTCAAGATGAATATCACAAATTTAGATTGATAATAGATCAGCCAAAACAAGGGTCAGGTAATACAAATGATGGCAATACCGCAAGAAGATTCAGATCCAGAAAATGCATCTGACATAACAGGAGTGGATCTAAAACTTATTTTCAAATTTAAAATAATCCTAGAAGTACTTGCGTGCAATGAAGAAATAGACTCTAGAAAATTTGGAGATTATTCTATGGAGAAATATGTCTGCAACAGTTCACAAAATCCATTATCATGGAAAAAATGTTATTAAATATCATTTGGTGCCACTTAGAGATCTATCAGAGGAGGCTCAGGAAAAAAGGATAAGGATTACAGATTTTATAGAGAGCACAATACTAGAAAAATTTCACGAAATTCCACAAATGAAGCTTAATATATTATTGGCAACGTCAGATGCGGTCATCTCCAGTATTCGAAATCAATGGAAAGTTGAACATCGGGATTTAGATGAAGAAGCCAAAAAACTACTAAAGAACAGAAATAGCACAGAGCAAAATATGGAATATTTGCAATCAATACTCATCATTAGAGGTTATGTTATTGGGATGTATATCATTTAGTTCATAGAAAACAGGAGCTGTTGAGATGTTCTTTTGCATTTTGCAAATGGTTAATTATGTTTTCGATTTCCTTCTCAGACAGTGTGTTACCTGAAGATTGAATTTACTTAGTTTTGTACAGTATAAAACTATATTCGCGAGACCGACCGATGTTCTGCTTATGGCTGCTAATATCGATTTATTTACCGAAATACTAAAACCTTCTAAGTCAAAATGAATAAATAATTTCTTCGTTGTTCTCTGTTAACGTATTTTGTAAACAATTTTTATACACTCCATGAGAGTATTATGTCTTTGTGCATTTGTTTGTAACACCCAAAAAGAAGAGAGATAGACCCATTGTTAATTATACCGATCGACTTAGAATCACTTTTTGAATCAATTTAGCAATGTCCGTCTGTCTGTCTTCAAAATTGGCAAAACATCTTATATTTGAACTAGAAACACCTGTGGTAAAAATGTGTTAAATCGGTTCAGATTTATATATAGCCCTCATACAAATTTCGCTCCCGATTTGACTTTTTCCGCTCTAGAAACCACATATTGTATCAGATTGTCTTCAGAGTAGGCAAAACATCTTATATTTAAACTATGAACGCCTATGGTGAAAATAGGTCAGATCGGTTCAGATTTATATATAGCTCCCATTAAAATTTCGCTCCCGATTTGACTTTTTCCACTCTAGAAATCACATATTTTCTCAGATTGTAGTCAGAATTGGCAAAACATCTTATATTTAAACTAGGAACACCTATTGTGAAAATAGGTCTGATCGGTTCAGATTTATATATAGCTCCCATACAAACCTCGCTCCCGATTTGACTTTTTCCGCTCTAGAAACCTCATATTTTAACAGATCCTCTTCAAATTAGGCGAAATATCTTATATTTGTTCTATAACAGTCATCGTGCAAATGGGTCAGATCGGTTCAGATATATATATTGCTCCCACACAAATTTCACTTTTTCCACTCTATAAACCACATTTTTTAACAGATCTTCTTCAAATGTTTCAAAATATCTTATTTTTCAACTAAAAACATCCATAGTGAAAATGGGTCAGAGCGGTTCAGATTTACATATTGCTCCAATACAAATATCGCTCCCAGATAGACTTTTTCCGCCCCAGAAACCACGAATTTTCACCGAATTTCTTCGAACTGAGCATAACACGTTATATTTGAACTGGAAGAACTTATTTTTGAAAGTTAGTCACTTTAATCCATGTTTGAATATAGCACCGATATAAATATTTCCGATTTGACCAATTGGACCAAGTGATATTAGCCTATGATTAGGAAACATACAAAAATGCTTCCCGTTTTCACTCTTTACTGAGTTGAATTGTATTCGGATAGAACGTGGAGTGTATCATATAGTCGGCCCCGCCCGACTTTAGCCTTTCCTTACTTGTTAAAGCATACCTTAGAGATGTAATGTTTTATGGTATGCAGGCTATATATTAATCTTAAGTTCTATATTAAGGTATAATAGCCGTTTGCCATCGACTGAAAATAAAATATTTTTTATTAAAAATTTCGAAAATTTAATTGTGGAATCAAACGAAACCACTAGTAATGATTTGTATTAACATATATATTAAGAGGGGTCTACATCAACGACATCCTTAAAAATTTGCTGATGGTGAATCTAGTTTAATACCTCTCCGAGGTATTCATGATGCACACTTCTACACTCGTGTTTTTGTCTGAACAACATGTGCATAATTTCCAATAAACTTGTTCAATATTCCGGGAAATTGAAAATAAAATCCACAGTAGGTTGTTTTTAATCACTTTAGATATCCTTAAAATTTTTAGATAAACGTGGAATTTATGGATACAAATTTTGAAAACTAGATGTTTCTGAAAATGTAAGATTGTGTTACTTACAATTGACTGGTTCAAGATTTGTTGTTCTTGATGCTGTTGATGCTCTTGTTGTGGTTGATCTCTCTCCCATGGCACATAACGATTGCTGTACGCCATGGGACCATTCCAGTGATTCAGAACCATTGAATTATGACTGTCATCCGTTAAATTAGTAATGCTGAAATTGCTTTGATTAGAGTTCTTTGCCATTTCTTCTTTTGATTTGCTCTTCAAAGTTTTGCCAAAAGCACACAAACGCTTGTGATACACAACTCCCATAACGACACCTCCTGCCACAAATAGTGCACAAGCAATCAGAATACTAATAATCATTTGTGACCTTATCCCATACACATCATTGATAACACCGGTATTCGGAGTCACAACCGAATCTCTAATGGACTCATTTTTCACATTCGTGCTAAATCCGTAGGTAATATTTAATAGTGATGGCAATTTCCGATTTGTTGATGTTGGTACTGTCGGTTGCGTCGTTATTGATGATAAGTGTTTACCCTCAGTACTGCTGGTAGTACTAATTTCGCCACTGCTTGCTGTGTCTTCAGTTGTTGACCATAGCGGCGTGTGTTGATACGGATTGTAATTTAGTACAGATGGTGGATAATTATTTCCAAATCCAAGCGGGAAATTTGAAAGCCGACGATTTGGTTCGTGATTTCGTATTGATTGTACTCCTGGCAAACGATCAAAAGACGGCAAAAACATCGATATGTTATGAATAACGTTGGATATTGAAGGTGGGGGTCTGGCCCCACGATTTTTGCTATCTTTTACGGATAGAATATTAACAAACACTTCATTCTTTGCAGTCAACTGACCGTCGGTAACTGTGATGTACAGGAAAAAGTTTTCACCGCCCTATCAAAAAAAATCATATCATAATCATAGTTAATCAAAATTAACTAGAAAAAAATCTTAACTTACCCGACTAGTCAAACTTTCATTAAGGTATACTACTCCTCCAATCGGATCTATGCGAAAAGGAACTTTGGTCCCATTATAAGGTGATTCCAAGCCAAATATCAGCTCATCGTTTTCGGAGTCGTCAGCTCGAATACGCGCAATTATTTGTCCAACTACTTCATTCTCCGATATACGCCAATTACGATCCGGTACAATGAGTATTGGTGGTGTGTTTAAATGGAAACGTTCTTCACTTAACGCTATTTCGATTAATCATGAAATAAAATAACAACACGAAAAGAAATCCGTTAGTAAAAACAAATAAAAGTTTTGGAAAACGCAGATTTTCTGCTGGAACAGCAATTAGTTGTTTGCTATTTTTAGCAGAATTGTTTTCCTGTGTTTGTTAAGTACAAGCAAATTGTTTTGTGTAGTATTATGTGTCCGTGTGCTTAAAAAAATATTCATAGTCCACATAAAATAACCAAACATTTTATCCATAAAAATATGTGCAAAATACATCATTACAATAATCACAATGAAGGAAAAATAATAAACAGTCAAAATCAAATAACGCCACAAAAACAAAACAATAGAACTCGCGCCGCGACAGTAGTAGGATAATGTATGTTCGAAATCAAGAGGATTCCTCTGAGGAATAATGGCTTTCCCCAGAGGAATATGTGGAATTCCTTGGTCGGCGCATGTGTTAATGAGGTAATTGGAGCAATTCCTCTGAGGAATATGTAGAATTGCTCTTGATTTCGAACATACATTTGTTGTGGGGGGAGGGTACAACACCCACAACAATACTACGCACAGTGGTGAAATCCACAAGAAGAAAATATGAATCCGAATGAATATATGAGACAACAGGTACAACCACAACTTGATCAGACAATGACTTATGACGGCAGATAAATTCAAGAGGAAGAACTGCAACATCCTCTCCCCTCAACATCTACAACAGCTAGAAAGGAACTGTAATAACCTCTCCCCTCAACATCAGCAACCGTTAGAAGAAAACTTCAACAGCTGCTAGAAAAGAAGTGGAGCCAAATCTCCCCTCAACATCGGCAGCAGCAAAGGTAGTGAAAGATCCATCTATCGTTAGAGATGTTGGAGAACAAGTTTTAAAGGACGTTTATGTTATTAAAAGTGTTTTCAAAAATAGAATTATAACATATGGCTGTCGCAGTCAAAAAGGCACACTTCTTCTAAGTGAATTTGTTAAAGACAAGAAAGTCCATATTATTCGACTGTTAGAAAACAGTTAAATAAAGCACATTATTTTAAAATTTAATATGGAGCTAATAACAGAATATATAAATAATCTATGAAACCGAAGATAAAACAGAATCGATTGTTATTACTCATAGAGGCAGAATGGTTCTGCTGACGAGGGAACACTGCGTGGAGGATATGGTACAAAAACAGTTGGATGACATAAATATTAAAATGTCCGAATTCCAAGAAAGGGATTCTGGGTAGATATTGTTGAAAATACTCTGGCTGGACATAAATATAAATGAATCAAGCTTAATTAGAGGTTTCCACTACATTACGGCACCTAATAACCTAGCAGCAAAAAGTGTTTGTCTAAATATAAATAACGATAAACGAGATATGAACGCAGATCGCTATTTAATCTACAGCATTGCTACTATTGGTTCAGATTTTATTACTTTACGAAATGATATCATATTGAACTTTATAGGTTTAAATTTGCCATTGTCGGACAAACAGTCCATATAAATTTATTGCTGTTGGAGAAGAATGGACTATACCACTATATATTGGTCAATGACCTTTCAAGGTATTATATTTGAATATAATTGTTTAGTATTCCACTAATAGTATTTTTTCTTTACAGACTTTTAAAACATCAACTTACAAATCACTGAGAAAAACGTTTGGATGCTTGCAATATACTCAGTTAGAGTACATGGCGAGAAGACATAAAATGGAATGCAATAGGATTGCAACAGAAATGCCACTTCCAGAAAAGGCGGTTTTGCAGTTCACGCAGTACAAAAGGATTCTTGATGTCCCATTTACAGTCTATGCGGACTCTTGAAAGTATAGATGAAGAATTAAGTACGAAGAGTACGCTAAAGAGCAAACATATTCCATGTACATTTAGCTATTACATTAAGTGTAACTTTAACAACAGCATAGATAAGTTTAAAATATACACAGGGAGGGACGCTAGCGAAAATTTTGTAAAGTATCTGTATGAGGATTGCACACAAATTTACAGGTAACTACAGCCAAAATTTCAGGGTCTATAAAAGTGATTCCTTTAAACAAGGAGTTATACATAAATAAATTTATGCTCATGAAAAGAAAAGGAGTTTTTCCTTATGAATATTTGAATTCTTTTGATCGTTTAGATGACAAAGAACTTCCCCCTCAAGATGCATTTTTCAATACTCTCACTAACAAAAATTGTTCTGCAGCAGATTATGCTCATGCTAAAAAAGTATGGGATACTTTCAATTGGAGTACTTTACGCAATTATATGGAATTATATTGAAAAACAGACGTCATTTTGCTAACCGACGTTTTTTAAAACATTAGGAAAATTTGTAAAAAAATTTATAGCTTAGATCCATGTCAGTATTATACTGCCCCTGGGCTGTCATGGGATGCCATGCTTAAATTTGCAGGAGTCAAGTAGCAGCTCCTAACCGATATTGACATGTATAATTTTTGCAAAAGAGGTATTCGAGGAGGTCTCGTCCAATGTTCTAAGAGCTATTAAAAAGCGAATAATTCATACATGAACGATTTTGACTCTAGCAAACCGGTACACTCCATTATATACCTTGATGCTAACAATCTTTATGGATGGGCCATGTCTCAAAGTCCACCTATAAATAATTTTAAATGGTTGGAAGGGGAAGATTTTGAAAAACTTGTAGTAAGAAAAATATAGGAAAAATTGCAGACGATTCATCAACTGAATTTCTTTTTGAAGTTGATTTAGAATACCCTGACGAACAACACGACCTGCACAACGACTTACCATTTTGTGCTGAAAACAAAACGGTAGGGGCATCCAAATGCTGATTAATTGCTGATTTCAGCTCAAAGCTATTTTATCCCATTCATTATAGAGTTCTGAAGCAATGCTTGACAAATGGTTTAATTCTGAAAAAAGTTCACAGAATTCTCTCGTTTAGTCAGGAACCATGGTTAAAGGTGTATATTGATGAATATACTAAACATAGAACGGCAGCAAAGAATAATTTTAAAAGCGATTTCTTTAAATTACTTAACAATTCTGTCTATGGAAAAACCATGGAGAATGTGGACAAGAGGAGAGACGTACGCATAGTAACAAATTGGCAACGAATTAATAAAAATCATCTAGGAGCCCAAGATTGGATAGCAAAAACAAACTTGCATAGCGTAGCACATTTTTCGAAGATATGGTAGCAAAACAAATGAAAAAAATTAAAACCATTTACGACTTATCTAAGTATAAAATGTATGATTTTCATTATGGTGTTATGCAGCACAAATTTGTTGACCAGTTATCCCTAAATTATATGGACACAGACTCCTTTATTTATATAATATATAAAGTAGACTTTTATTCAAAAATTAAGAAAGTAGAAATTGAGCAATATTTTGACTAGTATCCAACTCATGTTATGAGTGGTTGCGGTTCTCTCATGTAATAGCTTTGTTGAAACTTGGCATACATTTCATAAAGAACGGCATAACGATTTTGGTCGAAATTTAAGTTCAGATCATCATATGGATACGAATCTGAATTTAGATGCACTTTAATGTTTCGTTTTCATCAGTTGAATAAAATGTGTTGATATCGCTTGAGCTCCGAAGGAGAATAAGATCATGCTTACTATTCAGAATCACCTTCTTATAGTCGTCAGCAAAACCAAGTAATAGATGTAGGGGACGTAAAATTAAATGCACCCATCGGCAAATCTTTACCATTATTCCATCCAGCATTCCTCATCATATTGCTTTCAAAGTCATTTAAGGAAACATAATTCTTTATCGTGCTCGATATATCCAAATAGCGAGTTCGATCAATTTCAATACCGTTTATTTCATAGCGTATTTCGTCAAACATATGGGCAACACAATTATTTCGCAATTTAGCATTATTAGATGATGCACCCACTTCTGACAGCGTTAGAGAGCCTTCTATATATAGGGATGGTAGGACATATAAGTCTTGATTTATATTGTTATTCGTATTTCATCATTATTTTTAAACGATTGGATGTAGGGTACATAACTGTGATATTCTTTTTTTACTATATTCTCATCTGAGAACGGTCTTTCCATAACATTAAGTATGTCGGACATTATTTTTTAACTTTAGATTTAGTGATCGATTAAGATTAGATTAAGTTTTTTGACATTTCGTCTAGTTTATATCCTGGAGGAACGTTTATTGTACATTCGTGAACAGTATGTGCAGGCATATTATTCATATATGAACCTGTAGTAATGCTACATTGTAAAGGGTGATTTTTTAAGAGCTTGATAACTTTTTTAAAAAAAAAACGCATAAAATTTGCAAAATCTCATCGGTTCTTTATTTGAAACGTTAGATTGGTCCATGACATTTACTTTTTGAAGATAATTTCATTTAAATGTTGACCGCGGCTGCGTCTTAGGTGGTCCATTCGGAAAGTCCAATTTTGGGCAACTTTTTCGAGCATTTCGGCCGGAATAGCCCGAATTTCTTCGGAAATGTTGTCTTCCAAAGCTGGAATAGTTGCTGGCTTATTTCTGTAGACTTTAGATTTGACGTAGCCCCACAAAAAATAGTCTAAAGGCGTCAAAACGCATGATCTTGGTGGCCAACTTACCGGTCCATTTCTTGAGATGAATTGTTCTCCGAAGTTTTCCCTCAAAATGGCCATAGAATCGCGAGCTGTGTGGCATGTAGCGCCATCTTGTTGAAACCACATGTCAACCAAGTTCAGTTCTTCAATTTTTGGCAACAAAAAGTTTGTTAGCATCGAACGATAGCGATCGCCATTCACCGTAACGTTGCGTCCAACAGCATCTTTGAAAAAATACGGTCCAATGATTCCACCAGCGTACAAACCACACCAAACAGTGCATTTTTCGGGATGCATGGGCAGTTCTTGAACGGCTTCTGGTTGCTCTTCACTCCAAATGCGGCAATTTTGTTTATTTACGTAGCCATTCAACCAGAAATGAGCCTCATCGCTGAACAAAATTTGTCGATAAAAAAGCGGATTTTCTGCCAACTTTTCTAGGGCCCATTCACTGAAAATTCGACGTTGTGGCAGATCGTTTGGCTTCAGTTCTTGCACGAGCTGTATTTTATACGGTTTTACACCAAGATCTTTGCGTAAAATCTTCCATGTGGTCGAATAACACAAACCCAATTGCTGCGAACGGCGACGAATCGACATTTCACGGTCTTCAGCAACACTCTCAGAAACAGACGCAATATTCTCTTCTGTACGCATTCGTGTGGTTGGTTTAATGTCCAATAAAGTAAACTGAGTGCGAAACTTGGTCACAATCGCATTAATTGTTTGCTCACTTGGTCGATTATGTAGACCATAAATCGGACGTAAAGCGCGAAACACATTTCGAACCGAACACTGATTTTGGTAATAAAATTCAATGATTTGCAAGCGTTGCTCGTTAGTAAGTCTATTCATGATGAAATGTCAAAGCATACTGAGCATCTTTCTCTTTGACACCATGTCTGAAATCCCACGTGATCTGTCAAATACTAATGCATGAAAATCCTAACCTCAAAAAAATCACTCTTTATCTGTATAGCATCCACTTTTAAAATGTTAACAGGTTGATTGGACACATGTTTCTTTTCTGCTTTCAATTTTCGTTCATTGAACCCAAGTAACTTTCCTATTGAACGTTCTCGATCGAAGAAGATTCTATCGTGAGAAGAGTGTATTTCGATTTGCTGATGTGTCAATAGTTTTGTTTTCATTGTGCTGCTTTTTATACATAACCGATAAGTAGTCAACGATATCTTCTAATTCATAAGATCCGATAGGATTTTCTATTACTTTGTCACCAATATGGAATAAATTGTTATCATAATCTATATTAGGAATAGAATTGTACGCGTGGAAATCTATAAGACAACACTCATAGTCACCAACCAATTCAATTGGTGGAAAATAGTTGGCGGTCAAGTACAATATTTCAGTTTTACTTATCCAAGAACTATGTTTATTTGAAAAGCCCAACTATTTTACATACGCCCTATCACCTTTAGTCTTAATTACTTTTTCAATCAGATATGTATTGGGAAATCGAGTGCGATTCCAAGCCAAATATCAGCTCATCGTTTTCGGAGTCGTCAGCTCGAATACGCGCAATTATTTGTCCAACTGCTTCATTCTCCGATATACGCCAATTACGATCCGATACAATGAGTATTGGTCGTGTGTTTAAATGGAAACGTTCTTCACTTAACGCTATTTCGATGAATCATGAAATAAAATAACAACACGAAAAGGAATCCGTTAGTAAAAACAAATAAAAGTTTTGGAAAACGCAGATTTTCTGCTGGAACAGCAATTAGTTGTTTGCTATTTTTAGCAGAATTGTTTTCCTGTGTTTGTTAAGTACAAGCAATGTGTCCGTGTGCTTAAAAAAATATTCATAGTCCACATAAAATAACCAAACATTTTATCCATAAAAATATGTGCAAAATACATCATTACAATAATCACAATGAAGGAAAAATAATAAACAGCCAAAATCAAATAACGTCACAAAAACAAAACAATAGAACTCGCGCCGCGACAGTAGTAGGATAATGTATGTTCGAAATCAAGAGGATTTCTCTGAGGAATAATGGCTTTCCCCAGAGGAATATGTGGAATTCCTTGGTCGGCGCATGTGTTAATGAGGTAATTGGAGCAATTCCTCTGAGGAATATGTAGAATTGCTCTTGATTTCGAACATACATTTGTTGTGGGATATCATATTTCACGACACGGACACGTTGGCGTGGACGAGGGAGGGTGGGGAAGGGTTGGGAATGAGGAAGTCTATGTATGTGCGAATGCATGTAAATGTACGTGTATGTATGTATGTGTGAATGTAGCATGCTCGAATGTGTGTATGTGAATGTACATGTATGGACGTGTGAATATGATTTTGCGTGAATCTACGTCTAATTTCAATCGATTGGCTGAGTTGCTGGCCGATGGAGATCGTTGCAAAGATTTTCGTTGGTGGTTCAGGGGTGGGTGAGCAGTGTCCAACTTGGATGTGGGAAGGGGGGAAGAAGACTTGGAATTATGGTACCGCCCCCACTTCAAAACAAATGTATGTACTGGCTTAAGAGGAATTACACATTTCGAGCATACATTTGTTTTGGGGGTATCATATTTCACGACGCGCACAAGTTGGTGTGTGAATGAAGAAGGGGCGGGGGATGGTTGGAAACGAGAAAGTGTATGTATGTGCGAATGAGTATTAACCAATGTACGTGTATGTATGTGGGTGGTCGAGGTTGGTGATCCAGGGGTGAGTGAGAAAGAGACCTTAACATTGTGTGAATGGGAGTGTAGTTCATGCATGGTCAGTAATTATACATATTTCTGCAGCAGTATAAGTACGTTCGTGTGAGGATACAAACCTAAAATAAAATGCATAAATTTTCATACGAAAAGACGAAAGCTATCAGTAACGATAAAATCTTTGAAACCATTCGAGCGGAGAGCTTATATCCACATTCAACACGTTGAATTACAAGAAGATCCTTAGTGTTAAGGATATGGAGCTAAATTAGGATTATCCGATAGAAGGCGCCCATAGGACTTCCAATAAGTACGGGGAAAGCATATTTTTGGAGCTGGAAAATAGGAATATGTTTCTTCCAAAGAGATTTAATACCCTAACTGACTATATGGTTGAGCACATAGCAAGTGGAAAATATTCTATTTCAAAGATGGCCACGAATGATAACAAGGATCCTAATCAATGCAGTTTGCAGCTGAAGGATGTTTTACACAGTCAAATGTTTTTCTCTAATTACAAATAATTTTTAAAATCAAATAAAAAATAAATATAAAATGCAATTTATTTAAAAAATTTTTAATTGTTTTATATTCTGCATGAGTTTTCAGGTATTTGTAAATTCGAGGCAGTGCTGTAGGCAAAGAAGCATTTTTCCAGTAATGGAACATAATGTTATTTTTGTGATTATTGGTCTCCGATAAAAATTTAAATAAAATTTTCTGTTATTATCGGGGAGGAATCGTTGGAACAATATAACTAAAAACCATGGGTACATGCAGCAATATTTTTCCCGACGGCGGTTTATTCACATGATTGAATGTTTACATTATTTTTATGCTTGATATTGATGCATGCATAAATCCAAACTCTTCTTGCATGATGGTGTACATACAAACATATGTATATACGTATGTAGACGTAAACAATGTATGGTGGCGAAATCAGTATGATGCTCCACTTGGACATTTTATTATTGTTATGATCGATTTTATAAATCCAAACACTGCTTGCATTGTGATTTTGATTTTATGTTTACATTGAATTGCGAATCCAAACATCACATCAAAAACGATTTGAAGATCAGTACGCATTCATACGCTACCTGCATCACGTTTCTCCTTATTGTTAAATATTGTTAAATATTTATTGTTATTGTTAAATATTTAATTTGTCTAAAAAATAAAATGGAATCGCACCAACATATCTGTAAAGTGTGCAACAATAGCTTCGATACAAAATGGAGCTATAAACGTCATATGCAAAGTCATCTGACTTGCATTGTGTGTTGAAATATATTTTGTAATAAAAACGAATTTAAGAAACATCAAATGAATCATCCAGAGGTGCTAACGTACTAACCCATCAGCAATATCCATACCCCAACCGATATCAGCCAGATGGGTACCAACTGCCCCAACAACAATATCCATACCCCAATCAATATATGCAAGGTGGCTACCAACTCCCACATCAACAACAACATTACATACATTGGATGAACCACTATATCCATACCATACAATATATGCACTTAACAACAACACTACATACAGTGGGCGAACCCCCAACTTATTCAATACGAGGAAGGAGGGTACCAACACCCACAACAATACTACGCACAGTGGTGAAATCCACAAGAAGAAAATATGAATCCGAATGAATATATGGGACAACAGGTACAACCACAACTTGATCATACAATGACTTATGAGGGCAGATAAATTCAAGAGGAAGAACTGCAACATCCTTTCCCCTCAACATCTACAACAGCTAGAAAGGAACTGCAACTACCTCTCCCCTCAACATCTGCAACCGTTAGAAGAGAACTGCAACAACCTCTCCCCCCAACATCAACAGCTGCTAGAAAAGAAGTGGAGCCAAATCTCCCCTCAACATCGGCAGCAGCAAAGGTAGTGAAAGATCCATCTATCGTTAGAGATGTTGGAGAACAAGTTTTAAAGGACGTTTATGTTATTAAAAGTGTTTTCAAAAATAGAATTATAACATATGGCTGTCGCAGTCAAAAAGGCACACTTCTTCTAAGTGAATTTGTTAAAGACAAGAAAGTCCATATTATTCGACTGTTAGAAAACAGTTAAATAAAGCACATTATTTTAAAATTTAATATGGAGCTAATAACAGAATATATAAAAAATCTATGAAACCGAAGATAAAACAGAATCGATTGTTATTACTCATAGAGGCAGAATGGTTCTGCTGACGAGGGAACACTGCGTGGAGGATATGGTACAAAAACAGTTGGATGACATAAATATTAAAATGTCCGAATTCCAAGAAAGGGATTCTGGGTGGACATTGTTGAAAATACTCTGGCTGGACATAAATATAAATGAATCAAGCTTAATTAGAGGTTTCCACTACATTAAGGCACCTAATAACCTAGCAGCAAAAAGTGCTTGTCTAAATATAAATAACGATAAACGAGATATGAACGCAGATCGCTATTTAATCTACAGCATTGCTACTATTGGTTCAGATCTTATTACATTACGAAATGATATCATATTGAACTTTAAAGGTTTAAATTTGCCATGGTCGGCCAAACAAATAAAAATCTTTGAAGCTAATAACCGAAACATCTGCATTTCAGGGTCTATAAAAGTGATTCCTTTAAACAAGGAGTTATACATAAATAAATTTATGCTCATGAAAAGAAAAGGAGTTTTTCCTTATGAATATTTGAATTCTTTTGATCGTTTAGATGACAAAGAACTTCCCCCTCAAGATGCATTTTTCAATACTCTCACTAACAAAAATTGTTCTGCAGCAGATTATGCTCATGCTAAAAAAGTATGGGATACTTTCAATTGGAGTACTTTACGCAATTATATGGAATTATATTGAAAAACAGACGTCATTTTGCTAACCGACGTTTTTTAAAACATTAGGAAAATTTGTAAAAAAATGTATAGCTTAGATCCATGTCAGTATTATACTGCCCCTGGGCTGTCATGGGATGCCATGCTTAAATTTACAGGAGTCAAGTAGCACCTCCTAACCGATATTGACATGTATAATTTTTGCAAAAGAGGTATTTGAGGAGGTCTCGTCCAATGTTCTAAGAGCTATTCAAAAGCGAATAATTCATACATGAACGATTTTGACTCTAGCAAACCGGTAGACTCCATTATATACCTTGATGCTAACAATCTTTATGGATGGGCCATGTCTCAAAGTCCACCTATAAATAAATTTAAATGGTTGGAAGGGGAAGATTTTGAAAAACTTGTAGTAAGAAAAATATATGAAAAATTGCAGACGATTCATCAACTTTCTTCTCATTCTTTTTGAAGTTGATTTAGAATACCCTAACGAACAACACGACCTGCACAACGACTTACCATTTTGTGCTGAAAACAAAACGGTAGGGGCATCCAAATGCTGATTAATTGCTGATTTCAGCTCAAAGCTATTTTATCCCATTCATTATAGAGTTCTGAAGCAATGCTTGACAAATGGTTTAATTCTGAAAAAAGTTCACAGAATTCTCTCGTTTAGTCAGGAACCATGGTTAAAGGTGTATATTGATGAATATACTAAACATAGAACGGCAGCAAAGAATAATTATACACTCCACGAGAGTATTATGTCTTTGTGCATTTGTTTGTAACACCCAAAAGGAAGAGAGATAGACCCATTGTTAATTATACCGATCGACTTAGAATCACTTTTTGAATCGATTTAGCGATGTCCGTCCGTCTGTCCATCTATTCTTGTAATCACGATACAGGTCGCAATTGTACACAGAACCAAATGAAACTTTGCACAACTAAGTTTTTCGGGATAAGAACGAACGCTATTTAATTTGAAGTAAATCGGTTCAGATTTAGATATAGCCCCCATACGAATTTCACACCCGATTAGACTCTTTTCACTCAAAATTGGCAAAACATCTTATATTTCAACTAGAAACATCTGTGGTAAAAATGGGTCAGATCGGTTCAGATTTATATATAGCTCCCATACAAATTTCGCTCCCGATTTGATTTTTTTCCGCTCTAGAAACCACATATTGTATCAGATTGTCTTCAAATTTGGCAAACTATCTTATATTTCAACTAGAAACGCCCATGATGAAAATGGGTCAAATCGGTTCAGATTTATATATAGCTCCCATACAAATTTCGCTCCCAATTTGACTTTTTCCGCTCTAGAAACCACAAATTGTATCAGATTGTCTTCAGATTTGGCAAAACATCTTATTTTTCAACTAGCAACACCTGTGGTAAAAATGTGTTAGATCGGTTCAGATTTATATATAGCTCCCATACAAATTTCGCTCCCGATTTGATTTTTTTTCCGCTCTAGAAACCACATATTGTATCAGATTGTCTTCAAATTTGGCAAACTATCTTATATTTCAACTAGAAACGCCCATGATGAAAATGGGTCAAATCGGTTCAGATTTATATATAGCTCCCATACAAATTTCGCTCCCAATTTGACTTTTTCCGCTCTAGAAACCACAAATTGTATCAGATTGTCTTCAGATTTGGCAAAACATCTTATTTTTCAACTAGCAACACCTGTGGTAAAAATGTGTTAGATCGGTTCAGATTTATATATAGCTCCCATACAAATTTCGCTCCCGATTTGATTTTTTCCGCTCTAGAAACCACATATTGTATCAGATTGTCTTCAAATTTGGCAAACTATCTTATATTTCAACTAGAAACGCCCATGATGAAAATGGGTCAAATCGGTTCAGATTTATATATAGCTCCCATACAAATTTCGCTCCCAATTTGACTTTTTCCGCTCTAGAAACCACAAATTGTATCAGATTGTCTTCAGATTTGGCAAAACATCTTATTTTTCAACTAGCAACACCTGTGGTAAAAATGTGTTAGATCGGTTCAGATTTATATATAGCTCCCATACAAATATTAAAATGTCCGAATTCCAAGAAAGGGATTCTGGGTGGACATTGTTGAAAATACTCTGGCTGGACATAAATATAAATGAATCAAGCTTAATTAGAGGTTTCCACTACATTAAGGCACCTAATAACCTAGCAGCAAAAAGTGCTTGTCTAAATATAAATAACGATAAACGAGATATGAACGCAGATCGCTATTTAATCTACAGCATTGCTACTATTGGTTCAGATCTTATTACATTACGAAATGATATCATATTGAACTTTAAAGGTTTAAATTTGCCATGGTCGGCCAAACAAATAAAAATCTTTGAAGCTAATAACCGAAACATCTGCATTTCAGGGTCTATAAAAGTGATTCCTTTAAACAAGGAGTTATACATAAATAAATTTATGCTCATGAAAAGAAAAGGAGTTTTTCCTTATGAATATTTGAATTCTTTTGATCGTTTAGATGACAAAGAACTTCCCCCTCAAGATGCATTTTTCAATACTCTCACTAACAAAAATTGTTCTGCAGCAGATTATGCTCATGCTAAAAAAGTATGGGATACTTTCAATTGGAGTACTTTACGCAATTATATGGAATTATATTGAAAAACAGACGTCATTTTGCTAACCGACGTTTTTTAAAACATTAGGAAAATTTGTAAAAAAATGTATAGCTTAGATCCATGTCAGTATTATACTGCCCCTGGGCTGTCATGGGATGCCATGCTTAAATTTACAGGAGTCAAGTAGCACCTCCTAACCGATATTGACATGTATAATTTTTGCAAAAGAGGTATTTGAGGAGGTCTCGTCCAATGTTCTAAGAGCTATTCAAAAGCGAATAATTCATACATGAACGATTTTGACTCTAGCAAACCGGTAGACTCCATTATATACCTTGATGCTAACAATCTTTATGGATGGGCCATGTCTCAAAGTCCACCTATAAATAAATTTAAATGGTTGGAAGGGGAAGATTTTGAAAAACTTGTAGTAAGAAAAATATATGAAAAATTGCAGACGATTCATCAACTTTCTTCTCATTCTTTTTGAAGTTGATTTAGAATACCCTAACGAACAACACGACCTGCACAACGACTTACCATTTTGTGCTGAAAACAAAACGGTAGGGGCATCCAAATGCTGATTAATTGCTGATTTCAGCTCAAAGCTATTTTATCCCATTCATTATAGAGTTCTGAAGCAATGCTTGACAAATGGTTTAATTCTGAAAAAAGTTCACAGAATTCTCTCGTTTAGTCAGGAACCATGGTTAAAGGTGTATATTGATGAATATACTAAACATAGAACGGCAGCAAAGAATAATTATACACTCCACGAGAGTATTATGTCTTTGTGCATTTGTTTGTAACACCCAAAAGGAAGAGAGATAGACCCATTGTTAATTATACCGATCGACTTAGAATCACTTTTTGAATCGATTTAGCGATGTCCGTCCGTCTGTCCATCTATTCTTGTAATCACGATACAGGTCGCAATTGTACACAGAACCAAATGAAACTTTGCACAACTAAGTTTTTCGGGATAAGAACGAACGCTATTTAATTTGAAGTAAATCGGTTCAGATTTAGATATAGCCCCCATACGAATTTCACACCCGATTAGACTCTTTTCACTCAAAATTGGCAAAACATCTTATATTTCAACTAGAAACATCTGTGGTAAAAATGGGTCAGATCGGTTCAGATTTATATATAGCTCCCATACAAATTTCGCTCCCGATTTGATTTTTTTCCGCTCTAGAAACCACATATTGTATCAGATTGTCTTCAAATTTGGCAAACTATCTTATATTTCAACTAGAAACGCCCATGATGAAAATGGGTCAAATCGGTTCAGATTTATATATAGCTCCCATACAAATTTCGCTCCCAATTTGACTTTTTCCGCTCTAGAAACCACAAATTGTATCAGATTGTCTTCAGATTTGGCAAAACATCTTATTTTTCAACTAGCAACACCTGTGGTAAAAATGTGTTAGATCGGTTCAGATTTATATATAGCTCCCATACAAATTTCGCTCCCGATTTGATTTTTTTTCCGCTCTAGAAACCACATATTGTATCAGATTGTCTTCAAATTTGGCAAACTATCTTATATTTCAACTAGAAACGCCCATGATGAAAATGGGTCAAATCGGTTCAGATTTATATATAGCTCCCATACAAATTTCGCTCCCAATTTGACTTTTTCCGCTCTAGAAACCACAAATTGTATCAGATTGTCTTCAGATTTGGCAAAACATCTTATTTTTCAACTAGCAACACCTGTGGTAAAAATGTGTTAGATCGGTTCAGATTTATATATAGCTCCCATACAAATTTCGCTCCCGATTTGATTTTTTCCGCTCTAGAAACCACATATTGTATCAGATTGTCTTCAAATTTGGCAAACTATCTTATATTTCAACTAGAAACGCCCATGATGAAAATGGGTCAAATCGGTTCAGATTTATATATAGCTCCCATACAAATTTCGCTCCCAATTTGACTTTTTCCGCTCTAGAAACCACAAATTGTATCAGATTGTCTTCAGATTTGGCAAAACATCTTATTTTTCAACTAGCAACACCTGTGGTAAAAATGTGTTAGATCGGTTCAGATTTATATATAGCTCCCATACAAATTTCGCTCCCAATTTGACTTTTTCCGCTCTAGAAACCACAAATTGTATCAGATTGTCTTCAGATTTGGCAAAACATCTTATTTTTCAACTAGCAACACCTGTGGTAAAAATGTGTTAGATCGGTTCAGATTTGTATATAGCTCCCATACAAATTTCGCTCCCGATTTGATTTTTTCCGCTCTAGAAACCACAAATTGTATCAGATTGTCTTCAGATTTGGCAAAACATCTTATTTTTCAACTAGCAACACCTGTGGTAAAAATGTGTTAGATCGGTTCAGATTTATATATAGCTCCCATACAAATTTCGCTCCCGTTTTGATTTTTTCCGCTCTAGAAACCACATATTGTATCAGATTGTCTTCAAATTTGGCAAACTATCTTATATTTCAACTAGAAACGCCCATGATGAAAATGGGTCAAATCGGTTCAGATTTATATATAGCTCCCATACAAATTTCGCTCCCAATTTGACTTTTTCCGCTCTAGATACCACATATTTTAACAGATTTTCTTCAAAATTGGCAAAACATCTTATAGTTCAACTAGAAACACCTGTGGTAAAAATGGGCCAGATCGGTTCAGATTTATATATAGCTGCCACACAAATTTCTCTCCCGATTTCACTTTTTCCACTCTATAAACTACATATTTTAACAGATTTCTTTCAAAATATCTTATATTTCAACTAGAAACACCCATGGTGAAAATGGGTCAATCGGTTCAGATTTACATATAGATCCAATACAAATTTCGCTCCCGGATAGACTTTTTCCGCCCCAGAAACCAAAAATTTTCTCCGAATTTCTTTGAAGTGACCACCAAGCGTTATATTTGAACTGGAAGAACTTATTTTGAAAGTTAGTCACTTTATTCGATGTTGGGATATAGCCCCGATACAAATATTCTTTTCGATTTGACAAATTGGACCAGGTCATATAAGCCTATGATAAGGAAACATACAAAAATTCTTCCCGTTTTCACTTTTTACCGAGTTGAATTGTATTCGGATAGAAAGTGGAGTGTGTCGTATAGTCGGCCCCGCCCGACTTTAGCCTTTCCTTACTGGTTTTAAAAGCGATTTCTTTAAATTACTTAACAATTCTGTCTATGGAAAAACCATGGAGAATGTGGTACGTCTCTCCTGTACGCATAGTAACAAATTGGCAACGAATTAATAAAAATCATCTAGGAGCCCAAGATTGGATAGCAAAAACAAACTTGCATAGCGTAGCACATTTTTCGAAGATATGGTAGCAAAACAAATGAAAAAAAATTAAAACCATTTACGACTTATCTAAGTATAAAATGTATGATTTTCATTATGGTGTTATGCAGCACAAATTTGTTGACCAGTTATCCCTAAATTATATGGACACAGACTCCTTTATTTATATAATATATAAAGTAGACTTTTATTCAAAAATTAAGAAAGTAGAAATTGAGCAATATTTTGACTAGTATCCAACTCATGTTATGAGTGGTTGCGGTTCTCTCATGTAATAGCTTTGTTGAAACTTGGCATACATTTCATAAAGAACGGCATAACGATTTTGGTCGAAATTTAAGTTCAGATCATCATATGGATACGAATCTGAATTTAGATGCACTTTAATGTTTCGTTTTCATCAGTTGAATAAAATGTGTTGATATCGCTTGAGCTCCGAAGGAGAATAAGATCATGCTTACTATTCAGAATCACCTTCTTATAGTCGTCAGCAAAACCAAGTAATAGATGTAGGGGGACGTAAAATTAAATGCACCCATCGGCAAATCTTTACCATTATTCCATCCAGCATTCCTCATCATATTGCTTTCAAAGTCATTTAAGGAAACATAATTCTTTATCGTGCTCGATATACCCAAATAGCGAGTTCGATCAATTTCAATACCGTTTATTTCATAGCGTATTTCGTCAAACATATGGGCAACACAATTATTTCGCAATTTAGCATTATTAGATGATGCACCCACTTCTGACAGCGTTAGAGAGCCTTCTATATATAGGGAGGGTAGGACATATAAGTCTTAATTTTTTATTGTTATTCGTATTTCATCATTATTTTTAAACGATTGGATGTAGGGTAGATAACTGTGATAGTCTTTTTTTACTATATTCTCATCTGCGAACGGTCTTTCCATAACATTAAATATGTCGGACATTATTTTTTAACTTTAGATTTAGTGATCGATTAAGATTAGATTAAGTTTTTTGGCATTTCGACTAGTTTATATCCTGGAGGAACGTTTATTGTAAATTCGTGAACAGAATGTACAGGCATATTATTCATATATGAACCTGTAGTAATGCTACATTGTATCTTTATAGCATCCACTTTTAAAATGTTAACAGGTTGATTGGATACATGTTTCTTTTCTGCTTTCAATTTTCGTTCACCGTAGGCAGAATTGCTGAGCTAAAGCCTTAATTTTCCTAAATCGATTCACGATGTGCAATGGCGCTTCTTCTATGACCGGCTCCGGTGGAGCCAGAATAGGCGACCCTATCAGAAAGTGACCCGGCGTAAGCGCCACCGGATCATGTGGATTGTCAGACATAGGACACAGTGGACGGGAATTCAAACAAGCTTCGATTCTGGAAAGAACCGTTGAAAATTCTTCAAACGTATATTTAAAGTTTTGTACTTGCTTGCGGAAATGCAGCTTAAACCTTTTCACATCAGCTTCCCAAAGCCCACCCATATGAGGGGCTCCGGCAGGAATGAACTGCCATGAAAGTTCTTGATACTAGAAAGCGGAACAAACCTGATCTCGACTCTCAAGCACACTTGAAATCCCGTTCCAATTCCCTAGAAGCACCAACGAAATAAGTGCCGTTGTCCGAAAATATCGATTTCGATGCGGTTAAAAAGGTTGTCGTTGACAAATCTGAAGTAGCCTCGAGGTGTATTGCTTTCGTAGAAAAGCAAACGAAGACGCAAACGTAACCTTTTGTTATTCTACCAGTAAAAGATTTAACTTCGAAAGGACCCGCAAAATCTACGCCAGTAGTGATAACCGTTCTCTCCGGAGGAAGAGCGGCCATAATTTGAGTGCAAGATCGCCTTCTGTATAATCAGCAGCGTTTGCAACGATTGATGGTCGTTCTGACTAAAGAAGTCAGACGTGGAATCCAATATTCAATACGCAGAATTCGAAGCATTAACTGGTTTCCACCATGAATAGTTATCACATGAACAAACTGTACTAAAAGCTGAGTAAATCTACTAGCCTAAGGCAAAATAATTGGATGTTGCTCGGAATATGACAGACTGGGCGATCTAACCAGTCTCCCGTGTAGCCGCATGACCCCCGCTTCATCCAGGAATGGATTTAGCGGCAAGAGCGAACTCTTACGATCTAATGGTCTTTTTTGCAACAAACAATCATATTCATCCGCGAATAATGCCTTCTGAGCAAGTGAGGCCAGACGTAGCCTGACAGCTTTCAGCTCAGAACTCGAAATAGTCGAATCTCGGAAAAGATTATGACCCCTATGAGAAGGATGAGTTCTATAAAAATATCGAAAGATATATGCCACAACACGTAAAGCTCTATCCCAAGACGAAAATCTTTCAAGGATATCCTCATAGTTCGTAAAGAACGATGCATGACTCTTGACAGCACGTAATTCAATATCGGTGTCGAGAGGAGCTAAATCCCTAATATCCCATTGAGCGCTATTTAAGCGGAGTCATTGTGGTCCATGCCACCAAATCTGAGACGTGGCTAGCTCTGCAGGCGAAAGCCCGCGGCTACCTAGATCAGCAGGGTTATCCTCAGACCGCACGTGATACCAATTGTGGCCACCTACATTCTCCTGAATCCTGCATACACGATTAGCAACTAAATGTTCCGTAGGAAAACATTCTAAGATAGTCCGGTCATTCGACGTCCATTTCCTCAATTCGAATTTCGCAGAAGACAAAGCTGAAATTAATTGATCACGAGAGGTCAATGCAGTCTCCAGATCATGGTAACCCGTTAAAACGTCGTCAACGTACATGCACTTTCGTAGAATGTGTGCAGCATGGGGAAATTCGTCTTCAGAATCATCGGCCAGTTGTAATAACCACCTCAGAATGAGGAGAACTAGATCTAATTGCAAGGTCGGACCTATATAAAGAATATCGTTAAGACTCTTCCCATTTGATGTTTTATTTGAGGCATTAAAAACCACTCGAAGTTTGGTAGTCTTTTTATCCGGGTTAATTACAGGATGATGAGGCAAGTAACATACTGTGGGGGTTGCCGAAGAAGGGGCTGAAACTGACCTCATATGGTTCGAGTCTAAATATTCCATTACCACCGCGTCATAAACTGTCTTGATATGTGGTTTTCTCAGGAGAGAGGCCTCGTTGCGCAGAAATTGTCGTAAACAATTTCGCCTTGATTGTCCTAAGTCCAGTTGTCCGCAGAATTCAGATTTAATGCGAAGTGTAACAATATATCTCCTCTCCGAATCTCTACGGGTCGTCAGTTTACAATTGTCTTCACAAAATTTGTCCGAAGGAGAAAACATAGACCTTCTCGGGTTCTCCTCAAGTTCCCAAAATCGAAGAAGATTCTTGTTAAGATTATCTTCTTCGGCGAATTCAATGGAGATAGAAAAAACTCGAATGTAAGAAGAGGAAACGGGACCAATAATGATCCAGCCAAAGACCGTGTTTTGCACGATCAATGAGCGTAATACGTTTTGAAGAGTTCCTTCCAAGGGAATTCTCGGATAAAGATCTCCTCCCAGTAAAAGGTCGACAATCAAAAAGATGCGTATCGGCCAAACGAATATTTGGCAAATGTGAAGTCACATCTGATTTCGTTGAAAAAGATGGCAAGTTGCTCGAAATATGCGGAATATGGTGTGCGATATTTACCATCGCTGTCCCTTATAACACAGTACTATCCTGCGAAGCATGATATACCTGTCTATTTATAGCACCAGATGAACCTCCAGAAGAAGTTGACGGCAGCGAATGATTCACAAATGGAGGATTAGTATGCTGGGTGAACGGAACCAAACTCCCCGCAGGATTCGCTACAACAGCCGAACCCTCAGAATTCGATGTATTGCGATGCAAAAGAGTGTGATGTCTCTTCTCGCATTTTCCACATTTGTGAATACTTCCACACTTCCTAGCTTCGTGTCCACTCATCAAGCAATTTACACAGCAGTGATGACGTTTGACGGTGTCAAACCGGTCGGAGACCGAAAGGCCCCCAAATCGAGGACAATCACGAAGTTGATAAAATTGTCTGGGACAGAGAATACACAGTTTGTTTTGATGAGAACGAGAAGACCTAGATGATGAGCCTGCATTTGTAAAATGCGCACCCACCTTCCTACCGTCGGACTTTTTCGTGGAATCGATACCCTTTATGTCACGAAGACATGTCAGAGTTTGTATTCTTTCCGAAAGAAAGAGATCCAAATCTTTCCACGAAGACAAAGCCGACTTATTCTTCACACTCTGTTCCCATAACGTTACACTACTTTTGGGCAATCGCTGAATACACAAAAAAACGAATATAGGATCCCAACTATCCGTGGCTACGTCATAAATGGGCATTGCAGAAAGACATCCATTTATTCCGCGTGGCAATTTTTTTCAAACCTAAGCTACTTTCGCTATCAAGGATCGGAAGATCAAAAGGTTGTTCACCAAGATGCGACTGTTATCATACACATCTTTCAAGGCTTTCAAGGCTAGAATAAAACTGCGATGGGTGAGTAGAAATTTTGATACAATTTCGCGAGCCTCACCGCTTGTTTTCCTAATCAAATGACATAGCCGTTCAATGTCACTTAAGCGGGAGTTATTAATGTATACCGCTGAAAAAAGATTCCTAAATGTAGGCCATGAGAGGAAATCGCTGGAAAACGTAGGGTACTGAAGTTTGCATCAAATTTTACCAAAGCATCAGTTGCTCTGATAAAGAAGTCGAGTGGAGTGAGAGGCATATTGAACCAAGCTAGAATTAAGTAAAACCCAAAAAAGTAAAAAACGTTGCAAAATGAATTAAAAAATACCAGGAAAAAACACGTAAGTGCTAAACGAATGAAAACTATGCAAAGCTATCCAAAAAATATTTCAGAAAGGAATCCAAAAACATTCACAGTGTACCGAAAAATACCGTGATTATTTCGAAAAAGCACGAAAATGCTAAATGAATGAAAAATGTCTAGCAATAAGGTAGAGCGAAACCCCAAAAATAGTCCAATGTATCGAAAAATACACTGCATTTTCAAAGCAGAGCTCGAAATCTTCCCAAATCAGTTAAAAATACTAAAAAATGAGTTAACTCGAACACGCCCAACCAAATTTCCGCAAAATGTATCGAAAAATACACGAAAATTAGGTCAGTCACGAACTTTGGCCAAATTGCTATTAAATTTAACCAAAATGTTAGTGGTATGTATGGTTGACCTTTTTGATGTGTTGCGTTTTGTATTTTGTTCGGCTTGAGGTCAGTTTTTTCCAAATAATAAAACAAAAATGACTATTTTATTATTTTCTTGTTTTTTATTTCCCAATATTTCGACCAACTCCGTTGGTCATCTTCAGGGGTCTATTACAAAAAACACAAATTATTCAATTACAAGCATTAACAATCAAAAATATCACAATATTTATATTTACATTTTTAAAAAAGTTTTTCACAATAGGAAAATTCTCCTGCCACTCTCTGCAAGCTTTTGTCAACTACTGTCTAATTTGTCGTCTATGTTTTTCCACCGTGTTCCTATATATTTGAGCACAACCGTCTGTGTCTCTCTTATAATTAAGCCTTTTTCCAGGGGAGACGTCAATTATATTTAGCATTTCCAAAGTGTATCTCCTTGTATAATTATTCTCTTCCGCTAATATTTCGACGTCATTAAAGTTTGGTTTATGTCCCGTCAAGGTACAGTGGGCTGCAAGGGCAGTTTTTTGCTCAATGGGTTTGTCAAGAGATTTGTGTTCGGTTTTGTGTGATGAAAGTCTGGTTTTCAATTTGTTTTTCGTAGTGCCGACATATACCTTCTGGCATATGTCGGACTTGTCACCATTGCATTTTATTTTGTACACGACGTTTGGTTTCTCCTCTTTCTTGATTTTTGATTTTGTCCTACTAAATAGTTGGTTGACGGTCCTGTGTGTTTTATATGCCAACTCAAATTTTTCTTTGTCGTAAATATTAGAATGTTTTAGTCTTTCGGATAGTCCTGGAATGTATGTTGTGGATTTATAAATTTTGCTTGGTCTTTCGTCATTTTTGTTAAGTTTTTCTTCCGTCGTTCGCTTGATTAGATTACTTATTAATTTTTCGGGAAAGTCGTTCATACGCAGTATATTTCTAATTTTGGATTTGTTAGTTTCGTGAAATTCCTTATCACTGGTTTGTAGGACCCTGTTTATAAAATTCGTCGCGGTGTTTATGATTGTTCGTCTTGGGTGCTTAGAATAAAAATTAATTAGACGTCCGGAAGCCGTTTGCTTTTGGTACCAGTCAACTTTCAGCAGATTCCCTTGTCTAATTATCACCGAATCCAAATATGGTAGTCTATTGTCCAATTCTTTTTCCATCGTAAATTGTATTTGTCGGTTGAAAGAGTTTAATGCGTTAAGTATGGCTTCTACTTCACTGCGCTTTACAATTGCGAATAAGTCGTCTACATATTTGGTCAGTATTCTTGGTTTTTCTTTTATCTTTTCCATCGTGGCGTCCAGCAGTTCTTCCATAATGATGTCAGCAATTACAGGTGAGGCTGGTGACCCCATTGGCATCCCCTTTTTCTGTTCATACACCTTGTCTTCGTACTTGAAATAGCGTGTCTCTTTAATGCAGAAGGTCAATAATTCTATGAAGAGGTCCCGCGGTATTCTTGTATGTTGTTCAATTTGATTCCATTTCTTATCTATTGTCATTATGGCTAACACACAGGACCGTCAACCAACTATTTAGTAGGACAAAATCAAAAATCAAGAAAGAGGAGAAACCAAACGTCGTGTACAAAATAAAATGCAATGGTGACAAGTCCGACATATGCCAGAAGGTATATGTCGGCACTACGAAAAACAAATTGAAAACCAGACTTTCATCACACAAAACCGAACACAAATCTCTTGACAAACCCATTGAGCAAAAAACTGCCCTTGCAGCCCACTGTACCTTGACGGGACATAAACCAAACTTTAATGACGTCGAAATATTAGCGGAAGAGAATAATTATACAAGGAGATACACTTTGGAAATGCTAAATATAATTGACGTCTCCCCTGGAAAAAGGCTTAATTATAAGAGAGACACAGACGGTTGTGCCCAAATATATAGGAACACGGTGGAAAAACATAGACGACAAATTAGACAGTAGTTGACAAAAGCTTGCAGAGAGTGGCAGGAGAATTTTCCTATTGTGAAAAACTTTTTTAAAAATGTAAATATAAATATTGTGATATTTTTGATTGTTAATGCTTGTAATTGAATAATTTGTGTTTTTTGTAATAGACCCCTGAAGATGACCAACGGAGTTGGTCGAAATATTGGGAAATAAAAAACAAGAAAATAATAAAATTTAACCAAAATTTTAATTAAAAATTATTAAACCTCACAGATTTTTTCCCATTGTATCGAAAAATACACGAAATTTTATTTAGAAGCACGAAAATGCCCCAAAATATTTCTGTGTAAAAGAAAGTCAATGGAAAAATTGAAAAAAAAAAATATAAATTCCTATGTATGTTCACTTGACCTAGAGTAGGGTGCACAGAGTGTATGATGCACGCAATAAATGTACGCTCGTATCAAGCAAAAATCAAAAATAAACCGAAAACCGAAAATATTTTAAACTATTTTTCTGACAGTGTAGAAGACCGACTGTAGGGTAGACGGTGTCGCGAAACCGAAATTTTTACTATATCCGGATAGTCCAACAATAATACTACCCGAGATACGAAACGAAAAAAAATCGATAAAAAATTTCAAATGTCACCAAGAACGACCCACGCTAATAAATTTCAAATCTCACCGAGAACGACCCGCGCTAATAAATAAGAGAAAATACTCACACAGCCGTATTGACGTACGTATGTACTCTTTCATACGCTGACCGTTGGGTATGATGATGTTGTTTTGCAACTTCGAACCGTATGGTAAGCAAATGTATGTTGTTGTTGTTTTGTTTATTCTTCTTTTAACCAAGAGTAATGCAATTACTCGTTTGAATACATATGTTTTGTTGCACAGCACACCACACTTTTCTATTATTTCACTCACTGATAAATATGTTGAATATGCGACGGCAATATTTTAATATTTATCTTTATTTTCGCGTAACGAAAATATGTTCTAATGTACGGATCTATGTCCGTCCGTCTGGATGAGAATCACACAAACCGACGCGGTACCGATGTTGTAAAACGACCGTTTTATTATTATTTTTTCGGAAATATATCTCTTTATAAATAAACAAAACGCGATATGCTCACTTTTAGATAAAACTGACAATACGCACCTTTTGTTAATAATATATATTATGAAGATGGGCGAAAGAAGATGGCTGATTTATGTGGGTGTTGTTGTTGCTGACGGAGTCAGGTTTGCCTTGGAAGAAAAAATAAAACCCAATTAATTGCTGGAAGCAAGTATCCGGCTCGTGTGGACCTATGTTCTGTAAACAATATTACCTTTTGTACAAAAATTTTGTGAGGGTGTTGTATGGACGAAATCCAATGAACAAGAGATTTACAATATAACGAGTAAAACTAAAGCAAAGCTTAGATGGAGAAAGGCGGCTTTCAGTGCATTCGCTACTCGTTAGAAGGTGTTACTTCAATTTTTGTGCGTAATATCACAAAGTCGTATGAAGAAAGTAGCAGACAAAATCTAACGTAGTGGAATAAATAAAGGAATGGCATTTGACCGTAGGCCGCACACCAAGAAAAGGTGGAAGTTGAGAATGACAACATTTGTAATTAAACAGTTAGGATTCTCGAGATTTATTTTCATCAAACCTTTGCCCGCGTAAGTAGTATATATATATAGTATATAGTATATTTATATCATTTGTTTCCTTTTGTTTGTTCGTCTGGAGCAAAATTTCGTTTGTTGTAATCAAAATGTTTTTGTAGATTTCTAGCTCAGTTCCATCATAATTTATGGGTTTTTATAGAAAAGCAATTCAAACAATCCCGGTGTAAATGCCCAGGATCGATTTCCGATAATTATTTTATAGTTGGTTAATTCCAAACTGGTGTTACCAAATTTCCAAACACCATTTTTATCCTTATGGGCTCCATATATATAATCCAGTTCCTTTCAAAAGTGGTAAATCAATATCATAATCTTCGGTTTGAGAATAGATGAATCATCATTCGCGTCTTCTTTATCTTCACTTTCGTCGTCTTTAGCATCTTCATGTTTAAAGAGCTTCTTTGGGGTAATGAGTTCAAAGTCATATTTTTTCAGTTTTTTCATAATTTCAAATTTAGAACTTTCATTTCAATATTTCAATTTCATTTGTTTCATTACTTTACTTAGAGATATACCGCCTGTCATCAACGTTACTTGCCCAGTCTGCGTCACAGAAACCAACTAGGCTGCTTGATTCGTGTCCATACACCAGTCCTTTGTCGATAGTACCTTTCAGATATCGCATTACTCTCTTTACCGCATTCCAATGAGGTTGACCAGGATTAGCATTGAATCGGCTAAGCATATTCACGGCATAGCTTATATCAGGTCGTGTAATTTGTGCTGCAAACAAAAGACATCCCACAGCCTGCCTATATGGCATCTTTGCCATCTCCTGCTTCTCACATTCGTCGGTAGGACTGATTTCTGCACTAAGTTTTAGTCCAACATCCATAGGTGTTGCTACCGCTTTACAATCACTCATATGAAAACGATGCAATACTTCTTCGATGTATTTAGTTTGATCAATCTTGATTGTGCCGTTTTGATTGTCACGCGTGATCCTAACTCCTAATACAGAAAACTCTTCACCCAAGTCTTTCATCTTGAAATTCGTGGTTAGATCAAGTTTCAACTGATTGACTATATTCATGTCATTGCAAAAACCAAGACGTCGTCTACATAAATGGCTACATACAGTATTTTTTCACCATTTATGGAATAGTAGACACACTGATCGACGTCGCAGCGCTGCAATCCGAATTTAAGTAAAGCTTCGTTCAGCTTTTTGTTCCAAACGCGGCTGGACTGCTTTAAGCCATATATCGATTTTTTAGGGCACAAACATTACCGCTTCCATCATCGAAGCCTTCTGGCTGCACCATAAAAATCTCTTCTTCCAAATCGTCGTTAAGGAACGCTGTCACTGCATCTACTATACTACTATCTACAAATAGAAAATGTAATGATGTGTAGCGAACTACCGGTGCGAACGTCTCTTCGTAGTCGATACCTTTTTTGTTGGCTGCACCCTTTCACAACCAACCTAGCTTTGTGACACACCACATCACCATTTGCATTGACCTTGGTTTTAAAAACCCATTTGCACTTGATGGCCTTCTTTCCACTCGGCAACTTTGTCAGGCACCAAGTACTGTTGGCCACTAGCGAATCCATTTCAGAAATCATAGCTGCTTTCCACAAATCAGCTTCCGATGAAAAATAGCGTCTTCAAAAGTTTCGGGAACACCCTGCTTGTTACCACATTCAATATTTGTAACACACAAATTGTATCTTCGACGAGGTTTATTTGCTAGACGTATTGAGTGTCGAGGTGCCTCAACTTCACCGTTGACGTCGCCATCATGATCATCGCTGCTACTGCTGCCACCAGTCGCATCTTCAAAATCGCCACTGTTGTCGAATCCAATAAAGTCCTCTTCTTTCTCTTCTGGAACAGTTGACAGTTCTACACTACTTTCTTCCCCTGAATTGGACACTTGTTCAACACCAATATCAACTACGGGAAAATTACGATTAGTAGAAACATTTTCGTTGACACGTACCTTTTCATTGTTTTCTATGAAAACGACATCACGACTAACGACAATCTTGCGAGTAATCGGATTTTGTAGCCATACGCCTTACTCTCGCTGCTATATCCCATTAAAATGCACTCTGTTGACTTCGCATTCAGCTTATTGCGTTTCTGCTTTAGTATGTGGACGAAAGCTCTGCTGCCGAAAACACGTAGATGTTTCACGTTGGGTTTTCTGCCTGACCACATTTCATCCGGACAGCATTCGTTACCTCGGCATGGTATCAGATTGATCAAATAAGCTGAAGTCATCGCTGTCTCTGCCCAGTAAACATCATCTAAGCGTGCGTCTAACAGCATACACCTTACGGGTTCCATAATAGTGCGGTTAATGCGCTCCGCCACGCCATTCTGTTCAGGCGTATATGGTGCCGTTTTTTGATGTTGTATGCCACAGTCTGCTAAGTATTTCTCAAACTGATTACTGGTACACTCGGTGCCATTGTCAGTTCGCAACACCTTGATTCTACAATCACACTGCGTCTCAGCAAAAATTTTAAATTGGCAAAACTCCTCCAAGACATCTGATTTTCGTTTTATTGGTATTACGAATACTTTACGAGAATAATCGTCAACGAAAGTCAGAAGAAAACGATTTCCCGAAAAAGATTTTGTAGCAAGGGGACCCATCACGTCTGAATGAATTATGTGTAGCAAACCGTCAGCTCGATGACCTGGCTCTTTAAACTATGCTCTTGTTTGCTTACCTTTTATGCAAATCTAACATTGGGGTATGCTACCACCAACACATCGTACGCTATCAGCTGCACCCATTACTTTCTTCAGATTATTTTCGCAAATATGTGCAAGCCTCCTATGCCACAGCTCAAAATCATTCGAAACAACTAATGCGTTTTCGCTTTTGTTTACATTAACAACACAATGCAGTTTATAGAGGTTGTCAAAAGCTTTTGCTGATGCGAGCAATTCACTACTTTCGTTAAAAATTTGACACCTGTCATCTTCGAAAATTACTTTGTTGCCTTTCAAAGTCAATTGTCGCACAGAGAGCAAGTTAACGGACATATTTGGAACATATTCAACGTCTCTTATAAAAGCTTCTGTCCTTTTCTCGCCTGACTGCAAAACAACACTTACATCACCAGAACATTCTATCGACATTCTCTCATTATTTGCAACCACCACAAGTTTGTTGTTCACTTTCGTTGAGTTGCGCAAAATACTTTTTGCATTTGTCATGTGCGAGGTAGCCCCTGAGTCTATGAACCATTCGTTAATGTTGTTGTTGTAATTGTCTGCAAGAAATGAAGAAGATGAAAACAAAGATGCAGCTAGAGAGGTTTTTTCTTGTGGATTCTTCTTTGTCGCTGCCGATGTTTTTGCTTTTTGTGGACAATTTTTAGCAATATGCCCTTCTCTTTTGCACGCATAACACTTTGGCTTACGGATGTTCCGTTTCTTATTAGAAACCAAGGCTGTTTCGTCCGCCTTTGGACAATCAAATTTTGCATCCTGCAATAGCAAATTTTTGACCAAGTCAACACTTATTTCCTGCTTTGAATTTTCGACGGCCATCACAAGGGGAACAAATTCGTCTGGCAATCCGGCTAACATAAGTGATGCAATCAACTCATCATTCAGATTCAAGCCCGCCTGCTTTACTTTCAGCGACATCATTATTGTTTGACTCACATACTCCTGTAGGCTATCAAGTCGGATAGCTTTAGCTGGACCAAACGCTTAAGAAGCTCGACCTTTCTGGTCAGACCTGTGTCCTCGAAGGCTTTTAACAGTGCGTCCCATGCTTCTTTTGCGCTGCTCGCTGTAGCTATGTGAGCAAAATTTGTCGGCTCTATCATGAGTGTGATTTCAGCAAGTGCGCGTTCATTTTTTTCCAGATCTTTCTCAGTAGAAGTTGCACTGAGACCTTCTGTCACTATATGCCAACAACTCTTCAAATAGGATTTTGCATGGCGCTTCCAAACGTCAAAGTTTTCTCGCCCGCGCAATTTATCAAATGGAAACGATAAATTATTCGAAGCCATTCTCGATGCAATTGTGGCTTTGTGACAAATGAAAAAAATGTACTTTACTTAAAACGTTCTTTTATTTTCCGCGTAACATGCGGCCCATAACCTGTTGGTTTGAATGTTAGTAAAGAACAACCATTTTATTTCAATTTCATTTGTTTCATTACATTACTTAGAGATATAAACTTACTGACTACTTTGTGTAAATAGTTTATTCGAGTATTCACAACAATAATGTTATTGGTTTGATTTTATATTTCTATCACTAGTTAATGTAATAAGTTTTTTAACGGTTCTGTTAGTGGTCTAAATGTATTTTCCAATTTGTCTCAAATTCCTTTTTTTTAATATTTTTCTAGATTTGATTAATTCTTCCAAAACTTTTCTTTCGTCCATAGTATTGACCAAGTCCACTTTTAACAGAGATATATTCAGATACTGGTAGCGAACAGAACAGCAACTGGTAGCGAACAGATCAGTATCTGGTAGCGAATAGAATAGTAACTGGTAGCGAACAGATCGACATGTGGTAGCGAACAGAACAGCAACGGGTAGCAAACAGAACAGCAACTGGTATACACCGATTCTGCAGTTCACCTTTCAGAATAGAGTGGCGTACGTCCGTTGCATACAAATGTTTCAATATTACTAAAGTTGAATAAATAGGTCAAAGTCTTTGTTATATCGCCCGCAATCAATTGCATCGTCTTTACAAATAACTAAAAAGCCAAATTTATCTATCCAACATTCACGACACATATCATGAATCACTATATACATGTTTTGTGTTCAATTCATCTTGTTTAAATGTAAATATCAGGGATACGTGTATACGTTTGACATAAATAAAATGAATCGATATTATTATGTCGTCCCATGCAGAAGTATGATCCAATATTATTATGTTCGAATATCATGATTAAATTTGGTTTTGCCTCATCAGGTGGGATAACATCTGCATTTTCAGATAACGAAAAATAGCCCATATTTTTTAAAGGTGAAATATGTTCCCTTAGATATTCGTACTTTAGCTGATGTAAGGACTTTGAGTATAGATAAATGTTTTCAAATTTTAAACCATTTGGAGATTCGATTAAGTTGATCATGATATTAGTCTTCCCACAATTCGATGGGCCTACAATTATAGCTCTTATAGAATTTGGTAGTATAGCTGTGTCTTGTTTTATTAATATTTTTCTGTAGGAAAGCTACGTTTACTGTAATATTCGTATCTGCTTAACGAAACGCATTTTGACAACAGAACAAATAATTGAGAGAAGTTTTTATTTATGAAATTTCAGGGCAACATAATCATATAAATATTTCTTACGCTAAAAACGAAGTTAATAGCAAAAGAAGCGTCCATGGAAGAGGACTATTAAACAATTCAATTAATTCGCTACCATTCGAAATTCATCTTCCTGGATATCAGTTTTGCGGGACTGGAACAAAGTTAGAGAAAATATTGCAAAGGGGTGATAAAGACATAAACGAATTGGATGCAATGTGTAAGGTACACGATATTGCATACCCACAAACAGAAAACGTCACCAAGGCGAAAGAGAACTAGCTGATAAAGCTTGGAGGAGATTGAAATCTAAAGACAGCACAGTAGGTGAAAAAATAAGTGCAACCAACGCAATGAAAGCCAAAACAAAATTCGGCATGGGCATTGAGAAGAAAAAACAGAATAAGCCCAGCACTTTAAAGAAACAGAAGCAGGAAGATATAAACAGTGCCATACAAATTGCACGAAAAGTTATCGGAAAGTCGTTTAGAGGAAAAAGTCACAAATTAAAACTCCAAGAGTGTATCAAAAAACTAATAAGGCAACTACCCAGACGATCACTTACTGAATATATATATATATACTATTTGGACAAAAGTATATTCCATATTTTAGAGGAGTCTACATGAGAGACAGACTCCCAAAAACCCCTCAATATAGAGAATGTGGAATAATTAATTTAGACTCAAATGCAGGACCTGGAACACACTGGGTAGCTTAATACAAAAATCAGAATATTGTTGAATATTTTGATAGTTTCGGAAATCTCCAACGTTATGCGTTATTTGGGGCATAATATAACTTATAATTACAAAAGGGAACGAAATTTCGGTTCTTTCAACTGTGGAGATTTATATTTGCAGTTTTTATCTAAATATACATAAATAAAGTGCAAATTTGAAATAAAAGAAATTTCTCCGACGTTGTCTCCTTCAGTTGCTTTTCAACTCCACCAGTGAAATGTTTAAATTCAGCGGAGCCAAGATCGCAGTAGTTGACTTCCAATATTGTCATGGAAGTGAAAAGCATATATATCAGGGAACTAGCTTTTATGTGTGGAACATCTGTGGTACCAAACTACTTTTTATTTGGACCCCCTTTTGATAGCAGAGAACTTACAAGAGATGGATATAAGCGAAACATGTATTGCAAGAAATTTATAAACGGGCTCGATTGATGGATGGTACATTAGATTATTGCATTGTTGGATACGTACTTTCCCAACTTAATAGTTTTAAATACATTTTTATCGTTGGAAAGGCTAAAAAAGACTTCTTGAAAAATAATATTAATACAAATATTATAAATTATAGAATCAGATGAGTTTAAAAATCGAACAAATTATTTTACTGATTGACAAACTCATAACGACATGAAATACAAATGCGCTCTCAATAATTTGTTCAAGATTTTTGTTTTCATAGAACAGAGTGATTGTAAAATTGGTGAATTAATTTGTGACGAAATAAAAGATTAAAATGAAAATAAAATGTTTTTATTTATCTTTGTTTGCGTTTATTAGTTGATAAATGTAAAGGATCAGAATACAAATTAAAAGCTCATGCTGCACTGGTGATTGAGGCACAGCATTTCGACGTACAATTTCCATATTATGAACGGCACATACATCATAAGAGGGCTCATGTAGTATGCTATCCAATTGGTCGAGATTTATGGGCACATTGCTGGTGGAATGTCGTCTCAACAACGAACAACTCGGAGACCAACGTATATGTTCAGATATTGGCTGATCGTCACGTTGCCAATGATCAATTTCCACTTCACAAAAATAGATTTAGATAAAACTGACACCCATATATAACATGTCAGTCATAGCTAATTCAGGATAATTAATGAAATCCAGTGGCCAATTTGCAAACGTTTTCAAACGTTCATCTTCACGGTGGAAACTGACGTCCATTGCACAACACTGTATGAAATGTTTTAACTCGAGAGAATTCATAATCGTCTCTGAGCTGTACATTTGCAAGACTTCTTCACCCCTTCCTCCATTCAAGTCGGACACTACTCACTCACCCCTGGCTTACCAACGAAGATCTTTGCAATGATCTCCATCGGCCACCCACGTACATTGACGAATACTCACAGTCACACATACATATACTTCCTCATTTCCAACTCTCCCCCGCCCCTTCCTCAACCACACACCGCGTTGTGAAATATGATACCCCCCAAAACAAATGTATGTTCGAAATCAAGAGGAATTCCACATTATTCTATGAGACAGGGCCGTGCGCAGGGGGGGGGGGGGGTTTGGGTGTTCAAACCCCCCCAGAGAGGTTACGAACATATACTTTTTAAAACTTTCTAGACTTTCTGAAGCAAAAAAAAATATAGAATTTTTAAGGTCTTTTTAAAATAACTCGTCTGATATGGTAATTTTGCATTAAAATCATGAAAACAGGAAAACAGGAAAATTACATAAAAAATCGTGGACACATTCTTGAATTTCGGACAAAGGTTATGAAAAATACAAACAAACTAAACGAATTGTACCAATTTCAAGATTGTGTAGTGCTAATTTCGCTAAAGGACACCAAATTGTTCGGAAAATTTTCATTTTTATTAACCGACACCACTTCTTGACATTCGACTAGAGCAATAAAAGTTTGGAAATTTAATAACAAAATCGTTTAGTAATTTTAAAAAAGTGTAGATAAGAATCACTATGATATCATAATGAAATCTAAAATATTCTTAATAAAAGCAAATAATTAGCTTGATGCTTGTAGAGCACTAAGATGTAACATTTGCGATTGGAAATTTTTATGGAGCTGTATCTAAATCTGAACCGATGTGTCCTATTTTCATCACAGATGCAACAACAACGGTTTCTGTTACTTCCAATGTTTTGGGAGTTTGCAATTATAATGCAAATCCATTTCGACAAACGAACAAAATTGTTTGATATACATAAACTTATTTCTCTTTGTTCATTTACATCAACTGATGGCATGTTTACCGCAAACAAACTAATTTTTCCCACAAAAGAAATGTTTTTTTTTCTGCGTGTAGGTCTCTATTTTAAAATCTACTTTAAAGTTGCGAAACAATAAGAAATGAGTTTTAACTTACTAAAATTTTTGTTATATTTATCACTTATTTTCAGAGTTAGTATTTTTGTAACAAGTATTATTCAAAAGAGAAACAACAAATTCGTTAACTTGGATCTACGTAGGAAAACGAAACTATAAAATACAATTATTTGGTTTTTTGGAATTAAAATTTCTAGTTGTTTCTTCTTGCATTTCACCGAATACAAAAAAAACTGTATTTGTTATTCGAATTTATACATATTTTAGATTATAAAAATGTAGAAACATTTCCAAATATTTTTTATTTATCGGAATATGCGTATCAAGATTTTGAGTAAACATCCTGTTACTCATGTCCTATATAAATTAAAAACCCCAAAACTCTTTAGACATTAGACCCATACTTTGTCAAAAAGCATATCAAAATTTCTGCATTTATCATAGAAAAATGCGGGACTGAAGGGTTTTTCGCCGAGGAATTTGATCGTTTTTTGTGTTATTATTCTTCAAAATATATATCGAGGGCTTATATTCAGAAGTGGCTATGAAACATTTTCTCGAAAATGGGTTTTTGATGCCAAAGAAAAGATTTTTTCTAAAGCCAGGTTATAATTCGCTACAACGATTTTGTATAAAACATTTTTCTAGATTTAGGGTATATCGTGCTATCAAATTCCATCATTACGCGGTTAATAGCATTTTGATTCCCAATTTATCAGGCTAAAATAGGATAAATAGTGGCTGTAAAGTAAAAAATTGTGAAAAGTATATATAGAAAAACCGCCGCAACTTTTTATTATATTGAGAATACCAAAATATTTCTTTGGCATGTGATTGCTGACTTCATTGGGGAATATTTGTGTATGAAAAGTTTCAGAATTATGAATGAAGAAAGTTAAAATATAAGGAATTACAAGGGCGAATTTTGGTTTTTTCATCAATTGCAGCGATTTTCGCAACTGGCTACATATATGTTGCAAGCGACCAATCTGACGGATGAAGCTGGAATCTTTAAATTCGCTGTGTACATCAGAGAAAATGCGTTTTCTATACAACATTGCCAAAGTTTCATGAAAAAAGTTATGGAGTTTAAATCTTATTCTTATTTCAATATTCATAGTGCTCAATTTTAAACATACAAAAGTGGCTATGAACCATGAAACCGCGAATACTAGGAAATTGCGAAAACTTTTTAATCGTAGCAATTAGTAATCCTATTTAGATTAAACTGTAAAAGAATGATTAATAATTTCTCTTAAAATTAAGGAGAAAATCAGTTTTATCGCTCTCCTGAAAAGTTATGTTTTTGTTCATAGCCACTTATGAATATAAGCCCTCGGTATGTATGTATGTAATTTCAAGCAACTATTTAAAAGAAGTTCCACACTTAGAGAACAAGTCTGTCAATAAAAGCAGCGATTGTCTGCTGCCTATCAGCAGACACTACTATTACAGCTGATTTTTGGCATAACAGCAATTTTCTGCAATCTTACATCACCATTCACACTGCTAAAGAGTTTGCAGTCTGCTAAAATTGGCTGTTGTTAATTAAAATATAAAAAATAGATAAGCGTTCATCAGCGAGTTTAGCTCGAATTTTATTTTATATTAGCTTGGGACAATATGCGTATCATATATATTGCTAAAACCAGCAAACAGCTGTTTACCATCTCAGTAGATACAAATCTGCTGTCTTTTTTTAACAGCAAAAAATCTGCTCTTTCAGCAGACATTCTGCTTTCTTTTACTGACATATTCCTTTGAGTGTACTGATAGATGGATTACTGAAATGCAATTTTGCCGACAATATCTGTCGGCCGAATGTATCAAAATATTTCTCGAAGAACCCGGCAATAAAATATGAGTGGTTTCCAAACGCTCCAGTAAAAATTTCCTAAAAAGTTGGAAAATTAACCAAGTATGAGTAAAATTTCCTTCTTTCAAAT
This sequence comes from Polietes domitor, assembly GCA_947397865.1. NCBI lineage: Eukaryota > Metazoa > Arthropoda > Insecta > Diptera > Muscidae > Polietes > Polietes domitor. The sequence continues at coordinate 103,242,654 of OX377618.1, forward strand.
CCATAGTAAAAAGTTCATTTACTAGAAAAAGGGTAGTAGTTTTACTTAAAAACATTTCTTTGGAACTAATAAAAAATACTTACAATTGAGTACATTCAAACTTATGTGGAAGAATATTTTCAAGGATTTAAATGTGAAAAAAATCTGAAATTTTTTGTATGGAAAAAATTCCATTTAGGAAATTTTAACTTAAAAATGTGTTTCTTCCTGAAATGAAATTAAAATGTTTACTGAAATTTATGCCGAGTTCTTCATACATTTAAGTATTGATGAACTTATAAAAAACATTTGAAATTGTTTAAAAAATTCTTGAATATTACTAAGAAGCAATTCTCGTTCGTTTGCAGAGACTTATTTCTTAAATACTTTATGAATTATTCTAAACAACCACTGCGAAGACGCCTATCTTGCCTTCGCAACAATCATGGAGTAATAGCTCAACTCCTTATGGCCTTATGATACCTCTATCAGGAAACTTTTGAGAAATATTTCATGCTGTCATTGTTTGTATCAGTTTTGCATACTCTGAAGCAATGCTATTTGTTTGATTTTTTAGTTTAATTGAACTTATTTTAATTTCACCTTTTTTCCTTGTATAAAATAAAAATTTTCTCAGTTTAAGTAAAAATTTACTCGTTTTGATTAAAAAGACAGCAAAATTGTCTTCAGTTTGAGTAAATATTTACTTGATTTGAGTAAACATTTACTTAGTTTTAGGAAATTTTCAGCAAAATTTTACTAAGATTTAGGAAAAATTTACTTAGTTTTAGGAAAATTTTGCTAAAATTTAGTAAAAAATTACTTGGTTTTAGGAAAAATTTACTTATATTTAGGAAAATTTCTGCAAAATTCTACTTATATTTAGTAAAAATTTACTTGGTTTCCTAAATTGTAGTTAAGTTTAACTCATTATAGGGTTAACTTTTTTATGAGTGTAGATGAAAACCCCCCCAGAGGAAAATCCTGCGCACGGGCCTGCTCTGAGGAATATGTGCAATTCCTCTTGAGCCAGTACATACATTTGTTTTGAAGTGGGCGGTACCATAATTCCAAGTCTTCTTCCTACTTTCCCAACCAAGTTGACACAGCTCACCCATCCCTGAACCACCAACGAAGACGTTTGCAACGATCTCCATCGGCCAGCAACTCAGCCAATCGATTGAAATTACACGTACATACACATACATTCGAATACGTACATTCACGCAAACTCATATTCACACGTACATTCACATACTTACATACGCACATTCGAGCATACTACATACATACATACACGTACATTTGCATACTTACATACATTCGCACATTCATACTTACATACACGTACATTTGCATACTTACATACATACACTACCTCATTCAATAATCAATAACAGCAGCCGCAACTATAACAGCAACAGCAGCCACACACTTACCAACCACACATACCGTTTTCGTGGTGCATTCGATGCCCCCTTCCTTCCCCATTCCTTTTCGTGTAATTCAGTTGGCACTTTTTCATTCGTGTCGTTGTTCCTCAATGCTCACGGTTGAGAAAATAATAGGTTGTCCATTGCGCGGGTCCGTTATTCGATGGTAGATCGTGAGAGTAAACAACTACGTCACAGTTTCAACATTTCTTGCATACTTCTCGTTGACGTCTGTGACAAATTTTGAAAACTTTTTGAAAATAAGTCAAAAATGAAGTGTTTTGTTAAACAAATATAGCAAGGGAAACAAAAAGAAATTTTTTGGGTTTCCAAAAGATAAAAAATGCAAAAGAAGAGGCTAGTTTTTTGTGGCAAATCATGGAATTAATAGGAAAAATCAGTGTGATCTTGATAAGTAATAATTTAATCAATATGTATTAAATTGTCATTTGTAAGAAGAGTAAAGGATAACTCCTCATCTATCGCAACTCTTGTTAAAGATGGCAAATCTAATCTACTCATTCGCGGATGACAGCAACCTCTGTGATTCATACTCAAGAAATTAAGGACAAAAGGCGATTGATGGATGAGTCACTCAGCCAGGATTTACTGCCCATTTCCAAATTGCGAACGTCATGAAAATGGAAGGAAGAAAATGATTTACTTTCAAACTATCCAAAATAACTGTTATAACCGCAATATATTCTATTCAATTGGGCGTAACTGAAAAATTTTAATTGCTATTTCAAAATTACCGATATATACCTACCTCAAGTCACTTTACGATATATAAGAATTTTCTCTTCCTTTGTTTACTTCACAAATGTTTGTCAAGAAGCTAATTTATAATCAAAGAGATTTTACAGGCAGAGAGTGAAATGGCTCCCTTAGCATATTAAATTTGAAGCAACAGTAGTATTATTTAGTATATAGTATATATTGATTAGTTGATAAAAATCTATTATTTTTGGATGTTTTAACACATAAAAATAACTTACTTGGCAATGTTGACTGTAGTACTACTAATTTTCACGTTTTAACCAAAACGAACTGTTGACAGTCTAATGCTGCTCCAAATGCTAAGGGAGTCATTTCCACTCTCGGTGTGTAAAATCTCTGCTGTTTCACACAGTTTCTGATTTTCGAGTCCGGTCACATTTAGAGGAATTCATATCAGTTGTCAAAAGTATAGAACAACATGTCACCTTCATGCTTTATCCTTTAGCATATTTTATTCGAACTATTTATCTACAGTGGGACGCCATTTTTTGAACGTTTGAAAAATTCACAAGAAAATTTTTTCTGCAGAATTCAAGTTCATTATATCTGCATCCGATGGGTAAAAAATTACGCCGCAACCGACGAATAAAGAGTTAGAAGAAAATATTCTAAAGACAAGAGTAAGTTAATAAACAAAAAATATGTTTATCCAATAATAATAAACAATCAATGTACATAGTTATATTTTTTATCAATCTTGCTAAAACCTGTAGTATTTATAAGTGCAAACTAAGCAAAATTAATTAAATATCTATTTAAAAAAATATATCTATCTACTTTACTATCGGTAAATTTGTAAAACTTATAAATCGGATCAAATAAAACAAACAACTTTGCTCCAAACACCATAAATTTGAGAAAGTTGAGTAACTGATTTGAACTCACTCAATTTCCTGACTCAGTATCTGCACCTCGGTTAGGTTGTGATGGCAGTCAGAAAGTCATCTGACAGTCATCAACTATTTGACTCACTTAAACCAGAACAAGTTCATAGTGATACCATGAGCTTTTACGCCCCGCATCGGAAAATCGGACTCACACAATCGCACTATCCATTACTTCAGCTTGATATACTCCAGTGTTAATATTTGAAAGTTTGAAATTTGCGCCGAATGTATATGTAAAATGTTATCTTCGACAGTGCCAACATCAATGTTTATAAGATATATATATTTATTTTATGGTTAATTCGCATATACACTCCAAATTGACTTTTTTCAGATTTTGATTTTCAAACTCGATATAAAAAATTCCAAAATCTGGAAATATTGGATTTAGGGTGTATAATCTATATTATATACCACTTCTTTTTAATAAGGAGTTTTTAATAATTTTCAAACCTCCTTTTCAAAATTTTTTCGATTTTTATTTAACATTTTATGCTACATTCCCGTTTTTATCACCTTTTCAATATTTTCATTTTCTTTGGACATTTATTCCCAGCCCGAGGCACAATTTCTTCGTCCTTAAATATTGTCTATTACTTTTATTTTAGTACGAACACTATAACATGGAGGGATAAAAATACCCTCTCCCCAATACGAAAACAAAGGTAAACATATGAAACGCCATATGAAAATATGTAGTACATCTTTACTGACATTGTCGCTGTTGTTCATATATAAAATGGGTCCAAAAAGCCGATGTAAAATAGAAAGTATTATTTATTAAATGAGCGTAAACACAATGTAATAAAGCACTTCAGAAGCCAATTTGAAGATGACAAAAATTAATCATTTTGAAGCAGATTGATCAAATATTGTATTGAATTGTGAAATAATAAAAATGTCCGAAATTGGTATTGAGTGACACCATTCTACGGGTAGCCTTTGTTTGCAAATAAGGTTTGTCGCGAGTAGCCGAGATTTTCAGTGATACAGCGACTGGATCATATTTACAATACCTTGTTTCTATCCGAATTTGGGTATCGCCGTCATTACCAATCCAGAGTGGAAATTGTTGAAGGAAACGCTTGTCCAGGTTATCTCCAAGAAATACATCAGAAATTAGGTATGTCCGACAGTTTTAAGCAACCAGCTAGAGGTAGCCAACTGTACAAGGAGTAGACGACAGAACTTTCCTGAGCCTAGCAGTCGCTGAAACTTCTTCATAGAAAGACCGCCTTGAGCATTAATGCGTGAAGAATATATGGTCAGTATTTGTTTGTCTGTCGTCGCATTGACACTCGCTGTCTTTGACGTACGTGTTTTCTTTAAAAACAAGGTTGTGATCCGACTCTTCATCTGAATCATGAGATTATTTCTCCTCCAATGAGTCGGATCAGAAGAGTCCTACTTTGCATATGGCAGCCCTGTACAGTACCGATTACATTGACTTTGAAAGGTAGAATAACATTCATTTTTATTTTCAGATTTTTGGCGTTTTTCGTTTTTCATTTTCTTATCCTGTTGTCCCTTAAAAGGACTTCAAAGTTCCAAAGGATAACATTTTTCTAAAAATATTTTAGATACTTATTCACATCCTATGACACAGGTATAAATACTAAATCAAAGAAGAGAATATGTGCTAAAAATACTTTAAATTTTAATATTCTATCCATACTAACAACCATTTCAAATTCTGTCTCTGAAAAAGCATGATATGAATAAACTAGAAAAACTAAGGAGTAAACTTGAAATAGATGTTAATGGTTAACTGATACAGATAGAAGCATGATATTTGAAGTATTTTTAATAGATGTTCTCCTCTTTAATTTGACACTAATAATAGGATGAGGAAATGAAAAACTAAAAACGCCAAGTAATCATCCGGTTCAAGTGTAACTTTTTTAAATAAATACGTTTTTTATCGCCGATTCTAATTTAAAGTTTTAAAGCCCTATACATGCGGAAAAGTCATCAAATTTTGAGTACAAACAGAAATTTGTATACAACTAAATTAAAAACCTTACTAATAAATAAGAAGGTTGACATTGATACTTATATAAAGTTGTTTCCGTGCGACATCTTAGGAGTGAAAATTAAAAAATTGAAAAAATTCTTACATAAATAATTTATTTATGTAAATAAATATTTTTTAATTATTTCAACATAAAAAGGAGAAAAAAACGAAGGCGAAAACAATTAAGAAAGTTGAAAATGGCGGAGAAAAAGTTGAATGAAGATCAAATAAAACAATAAATTAAAAAAAAAAACTAATATTTTGTGTTTGGTTTTATTATGTGAGAAGAAATACATTGAATACTTCTGTTGATTTACAAAATGTTTATTATCTTTAATTTCAAAAAAGTGGAACAGAAACAACATGAAAATATAAATTAAAGAAAAATTATTAATAATTTTTGGAAAAATCAAAACCATTTTTAAAAGTCGTTTGGATTTTATTATGTGAGAAGAAATAAATTGAATACTTTTGTTGATTTAAAAATGTTTATTAACTTTAATTAAAAAAAATTACAACAGAAACAACATAGAAAGAAAGATGAAAAAATGTCCCATGCTACAGAACGCTAAAGTCGGGCGGGGCCGACTCTATGATACCCTCCACTTTCTACCCCAATACAATTGAATTCGGGGAAAAGCGATATCTGGAACGATTTTTTCCATCAGATGTGGTCTCTAGAGCGGAAAAAGTCAAATTGAGTGCGACTTTTGTATGGGAGTTATATCGAAATCTGAACCTATCTTCAAATATAAGGTTTTGTGTCAAATTTTAAGAAAATCGGTTAAAGTGGTCTTAGAGCACAAAAAGGTAAAAGAAAGCCGAAATTTGTATTGGAGTTATATCTAAATCTTAACTGAGCGGACCCACTTTCACCACATATGTTTCTAGTTAAAATATAAGGTTCTGTGCCAAATTTGAAGAAAATCTATTAAAATATGTGGTTTCTAAATTAGAAAAAGGGGGAGAAATGTGTATGGGAGCTATATCTAACTCTGAACCGATCTAACTCACTTTTACCACAGATGTTTCTAGTTGAATCCAAATTTAAAGCAAATCCAGTAAAATATGTGGTTTCTAGAGCGGAAAAAGTCAAATCGGGAGAGACATTTGTATGGGGGCTATATCTAAATCGATCTGAACCGCACAACTCATTAGGATCGTACAATAATTGCGACCTGTACTGTAGACGGACATTGCTAATTCGACTCAGAAAGTGATTCAAAGTCGATTGGTATACTTAACAATGCGTCTATCTCGCTTGCTTTTGGATCTTATAAGGAGGGTATAATTAAATTAAAGAAAAAAAAATTTAATTTTTGGAAAAATCAGAACCTTTGTGCGGAGAAAAATTTTAATGAAAATCAAATAAAACAATAAATTAAAAAACTAAATATTTTATTTTGACTTTATTATGTGAGACGAGATACATAGAATACTTCTGTTGTCTTAAAAAATGTACAACAGAAACAACATAAAAAATATCCCGTGCGACAGTGCTTAAAATTAAATTTTATCATTTTTGGAAAAATTAAAACCGTTTGTGCGAATGCTTTGCTTTTTGCAATTATCTTGAAAACGAAAAATTGCCCAAAATCAGCATTAGCACCGATTATACAGTTTAAGAGCCATAAGTTATGCATATGTTAAAAATGAAAATCCATTTTTTTACTTTTTTGTCACTTTAAATTTTTACATCATGGAAATGTCCGTCTATTTGTTAACGAAATGATGGTCCGTCTATTTGTTAATGAAATGATGGGCTATATATCATCTCCAAAATATAAAAGTCATAAGCTTTTTTAATGATCACTTTATTAATGGTAGGTCTATACCTATATCAACCTATATCAACTTTTTAATTAGTTTGCCATAAAATGTATGTTTTGTAGATGCTCATAAAACTGGAAAAACAACCATAAATGATTTCCATTCTTTTAGAAACTATAATCTATTTAATTGTTTACAATACACGAAATAAAATTATTTTCAAAAGTATGTTGAATTAAGGGAAAAGATAGTAGGAAAGCGTAAACTCCGTAACGTGACGTAACGTCCGTCACTGACGAAATTAAAATTTTTAGATGAACCATGAGCTGTATAATCCTCGCAAATTTAAAATATTCAAATAGTCCTCTTCCTTTTCTGTATTTCGTTTATTCTGCTTATTGCGGAAAAAATGATAAAATGATCCAATTGAAGTCCAAATCCATTTCCATTTTTTGTAACGTCCGCTACAACACCCTCGACACGAATATCATATTTCAAAGCACTCTCAAAGAACTGTGTTTGTTCAATATGAAAATATCACATTAGAACGCCAACAGGGTTATTATTAGCAAGAAACATCCGAAACTGCCACTCAGGATTTACCCATATCCAGTACAAACTTTTCCTTTAAAATATTCCATTTTGGAACTTGATTGTAGTTCAACTTTTACTCAATGCAAGTAGCAGTTACCGAAACTGAAAAAAAAAAAATTTCTTCAAATTAAGTACATTTTTACTAAATCTGAAGAAAATTTTGCAGAAATTTTACTCAAACCAAGCTAATTTTTTCTCAAACCAAATAATTTGTAGTCAAACCAAGTAAATTTTTACTTAATCTGAGGAAAATTGTCGCCCAAACAAGTAAATTTGTAGTCGAGCTGATGAAAGTTTTCTTCAAACCAAGTAAATGTCTGCTCAATCTATTAGAATGCAAGTAAAAAGGCGTTAAGTTCGGCCGCGAAGAAACGTATATACCCTCTACCACGGAGTGCAAAGTATAACCGACATATTCGAGGCTCTCGATTTCACGTAAAAGTGCAATGTGCTCACACTGACTAGAGCACATTGTTACTGCGCACCACGGAAAGAGATATTTTTCAAGTCTAAATATTATGAGAACTCGAGTTTCTTGGAAATTATTTGTAAACTAAAAGGAGAGGCGCTTTACGTAGTCTTACAAGGCGAGAAGTATGACAGTATTGCAAAAAACAAATTATTTTCTTCTCATTTTGTAAGACTCCATAAATCATCTCCTCTATTTTTTCAAAACCTTCATCTCACTTTTGCGTATGCATACTCACACTTGTTTTCTACTGCGAGAGAGAGAGAAAAGTAATAACAGAGTTGCATATGAGAACAAATTTTTACAAATCGTTTGCATGTGTTTGTCAACGTCGCTTGAGTAATGCGTGCAATTTTTGTATTATGCATTCATCGTTTGATCTTCAGTGTTAGCACATCAGGCCTGTTCGATTGGGCTTACTAACTTATTTTTTTAGTGATGCTACGAGATGTTTCTTGTTGATTCATTTACGAAAAACCAACGGGTAACAAAGTTTCCACCTTATCAAGTCTCTTAATTAATCAGGCCTGTTCGATTTATATTATAAGAGCTCTTATATTTATAAGAGCAACTATTGTTCTCGTTTATCGCAACTTTTCTACAAGTTTCGTTTATGTTCGTTTGTTTTGATTGATCATTTTGTGTACAGATGAATATACTTCAAATTTATTTACATTTAACTCCAATGCAAATATTTAGTTAATTATAAATAACGAGCGGTTGCTATAATAGGTGGTTGCAATCATCGAGCTCGCACTGTATATAAAACTCACACAAGACATATTATATCCGCAGCATTCGATCGACACAATTTAAACAAAAACTCTGAATGACCAGAACGTGTTAAACGTAATAGTAATATTCAATATTTTAACAGTAGTAATATTTAGCATTTTTAATTTTCTCAAGAATTCCGAATATTATACTTATTATAAATTATTTTTCCTGAATTTATATTTAAGTGTATTAGGATATATACTTCATACACGAATTACATAAAATGCAGCAGACTCTCTTTATAGCAAATACCACAATTCAGTTGCCCAATCGAGAAAGAAAGGTTTATGGAATACTAACATTCCAGTTTAACCTATTTTGGCCAATGTTGTTTGTATATGTTACTTATTTTAACAAATAGAATGTACTTACAATTAATTCAACGAAAACTATAATTTTAAGACAATTTGAAATTGATATCATGTTAATATATAATGTAAAATTTAAGAATTATTTAATTAAAAGGAAAAATTAATTCAACAAACATGAATTAAATTTTCACTAAAAACCAAAGATTTTTTAGGTTTTAGGAAAAATTTAGGTGGTTTGAGTAAAAAAATCAGTAACATTTTCCTCAGTTTGAGTAAATATTTACTTGGCCTTAGCAAAAATTTGCTCAGATTTACGGAAAAATTACTTGGTTTGAGGAAACAAATCAAACAGATTGAATAAATATTTAAGTTGTCTTATCAACATTTTTCTCAGTTTTAATAAATATTTACTTGGTTGGAGGATAATTTTATTCAGATTTAGTAAAAATTTTTGGGTTGGGTTGAAGAACTTTTTAATTGGGTTGAAGAAGATTTTAATACAATTGAGAACAGTTAGAGAAAAATTAAGCTAGAATCAAATTCAAATCTTTCAAGGAAAAGTTTGAACTTGTTAAGAGGAAATATGCCGTCGCCGATACCACTGCTTGACATTTGACTAGAGCAATATCTTATGAACTTTTAATTGTGTACTACAATAAAAGTTGGGAAATATAATAACAAAATCTTTTAGTAATTTTGAAAAAGTATAGCTAAGAATCACTATGATGTCATAATGAAATCTAAAAACATTCTTAATAAAAGCAAATAATCTGCTTGATGCTAACCCGTAGCTTAACTATGAGTGACAAACTTTGGACAAATTTGTAGAGTATCTAATTGGAATGAAATCATTGAAAAGTAATTTACCTCTAAATTAATAATTATGTAAAAATCTATTGGCGATACGAAATTCTTCGTTTCTGCGAAAAATTTTTTTTACTTATTGGAACGGGTGTGACAGTTTTCATTGTATATGTTTAAATATCTCCCATATCCATTGACTGAGATTTTTTTATATTGTCAATTGAAAACGTCAGGTTAATTGGAATATTATTGCAAATACAAATATGTCTTAGCGTTTTAAATATAGGAGATATACTACAATCTACAGCGTCACGGGTGTGACCTTAACTTTGAAGAAAATCTTGAGGTTTTACTTATTTTCTTGAATTCTGTAATGTTCTTCCATTACATGACTTTATTCATTTTTGTTAATCAAAAGAGTAGTCCAAAAAACTTTATGATGTCGGTACTCTTTATGAATATAGGAAATATAGGATATTTAAATTCTAATGGGCGTGACATTTTGACGGAAATCCTGTTACGACACCAGTCTATATTGGTGTCTTATAGTTTTACACAAATATCAGAAACTGATTCACGTTTCCGAATCTGCCGTTATCTCAATTTTGGTGTTTTGGCACTTGTGTCTTTCTTTCTTGGGACGGCAGTATTGTCATAAGTTTTTTGAAATATAATCAAAAATATGTCTGACGAGAAGTATAAACGTTACGAATATTTCTCGGTATTTTCTTAAATTATAAATTGATTTTGTAATTTGTCGAAAAAAAGGTATGGCGTGGCAATTCGTATATTCCGTTTGGAATACGTGATTTGTAAAGCGCTAAGATGTAACATATGCGATGCGTCATTTTTATGAAGCTGTGTCTAAACCTGAACCGACGTGACCTATTTTCATCACAGATGCAACAACAACGGTTTCTGTTACTTCTAAGTATTTTGGGAGTTTGTAATGATAATACAAATCCATTTCGAAAATCGAAGAAAACTGTTCGATATAAACATATTTCTCTTTGTTCATTTACAACAAGCGGTGACATGTTTACCGCAAACAAAATAATTTTTCGCACTAAAGAAACTCAAAAAAGATGTTCACGTGTCTAAAATTTCGTTTCTACGTAATGTATTTTTTCTCTGCATGTAGGTCTCTATTTTAAAATCTACTTTAAAGTTGCGAAACAATAAGAATTGAGTTTTAATTTACTGAAATTTTTTGTCATATTTCTCACTTGTGTCAAATATTTTATAATATTATTTATTTTTTTTTGTGTACATATGTAAAAAGTGTTATTCAAAAGAGAACCAACAAATTCAGTAACACGGATCTACGTAGGAAGACGAAACTCTAAAATACAAATTATTTGGGGTTTCGGTATTAAAATTTGTAGGTGTTTTTCGCCTTGCATTTCATCGAGTACAAAAAATTGTATTTGTTGTTCGAATTTATACATACTTAAGATTATAAAAATTAAGAAACATTTCCAAATATTTTTTATTTAATCGGAATATGCGTATAAAGATTTTTATTAACATCCTGTTACTCATTTCCTGTATAAATTAAAACTCCCACAACTCATTAGACATCATATTTAGAATCATACTTTGTCAAGAAGCATATCCAATTTTCTGCATTTATCATAGAAAAATGCGGGAATTGTAGGGTTAAGCACCGAGGAATTCGATCTTTTTTGTGTAATATTTCTTCAAAATTTATATGTATGTATGTACTTTCAAGCAACTATTTGAAAATGGAAGTTCTACACTTAGAGAACAAGTCTGTTAATAAAAGCAGCGATTGTCTGCGGCCTATCAGCAGATACTTTTCTGCTATTACAGCAGTTTTTGGGCATAAAAGCAGTTTTTCTGCAATTTTACAGCAACATTCACACTGCTAAAGAGTTTGCAGTCTGCTAAAATTGGCTGCTGTTAATTAAAATATAAAAATAGATACGTTCATAAGCGAGTTTGGCTCGAATTTCCTATTACAGACCAAAAAAATACAAACGAAAAAACTAAAACATATGAGCGTTGGCACGGCAAAAGTATATACACATACTTACATATGCAACTCAATGAGATGCTTGTAAGATGGCATGCGTACTTTATTACTTGTGGGATTTTTAAACGCCAATTCGCAAGTGAGTTGTGCTTTTCGTTTGTTTGTGAGAATCATCTCTTTGCGAATCCACTTGAAAAGACTTTTGACATGGTCGAAATCATGATCGTGATAGTCTGCAGCCAAGTAATAAAAGTCACCATGCCATTTGTAAATAAATTTGCATTCTATTAAATATAGATGCAAAATGGTCTTGACACAGTTCAAATCAAAAATTGACGAAATTTTAACCTGCTTTATTTTTTGTAAAACTAGCTGAAACCCCCTCCCAGGGGAAATCCTGCCCTGTCGTTCGGGCCAAAGTTTATATACCCTCCACCATGGATTGCTTTCCACAGAGGCTACCGATTTTCGTAGTACAGTACAATTACAGGAAAATGTTATAGTAAAAAACATTTTCCTGTTAATTCCAATTAAAGATATTGTAAACATAATTTTATAAATGTATATAAAATTTTAATTATTTTAAACCACACTTAAAAGGCAAGGCTACCAATATATTTACACTATATACATCGAAATAAATCTTCAAGTCATTTCAAAATGTAAATATAAGACAGCAATCTTCAAAAAGCTTAAAAACTTGGTTTGTTGTAATTCCAAAAGTAGAAATTTTGAAAATCCATTATCTCTCACATACACAGTGCAAGAAAACTAACTTCATGATTCTAGCAACTTGCTCGCTACCAGTTTAAATGTACGAAGTTGGAATATGTTTTTACATCGCGTGTCTATACAGTCAGAGGAATGCATACACCGAATTCTATGATTCTAGCTGCGGACATTTGGATGGTAAAATTTTTATCCCCTTTTTCCAATTTCACCCATTTAAAGTACGACTATCGAAAACCTCTTTGTTTTTAGTATCTACGTAATCAGTTCATCATTCTAGCTGTAGCCGTTTAGTTGATTCCATTTTTATCCCTATGTTCCCATTGTACCCCTCGAAAGTACGAAGTTGGAAAAACCTTTTTATTTTTCGTGTTTACGCAGACGAATGTAAAGGAAGAAAATCTTTCAAGATGCCCTCAAAATTCCGGAAATAGGAAAATGAGATTTTATGAACTTACGTTCCAAGTCAGTCTCGGAAATTATAGCAAGACTGGAATCAGGCCAACGATCGGATGGTTCTTGGAGCCATGAAGGCCCAGACCTGAAATAGAAGTCCGCCACTTGCGAGATCTGCAGGATTAGTTTCGGATGGAACATGGCGCCACTTGGAAAGATCAATCATCTGAACGATACAAGACACTCTGTTGGCTACGAAAGTCATCCAACAGCAAGCAGGTTTGGATAGCCAGGAAAGGACAATGGTGGAATCAGTCAGCAGAAAAAAGAATATTTCGGAATATCCAACATTGGAAGCAAGCTATCTATCATCTCTGCTAAAAGAACAGCCCCACACAATTCCAGCCTCGGAATGGATAGTGTCTTTATAGGAGCAACCCTTGTTTTGGAATATACCAGATGAGTGGAACTACCGACAGCTATTGGTACATATAAAGCAGCTGCGTATGCTCTCTCTGAAGCATCGCAGAAACCATGGAATTGAATATCGGAACTTGGAACATAGTTGATCCACCTGGTAATCTGAACGTTGTCAAGAGTGGAATAATCGGATTGGAACGTCTTCCATTGTGAAAAAGTGTCAGGACTTAAGACTTCATCCCAACCAGTGTCTTCAGACCATATCTTCTACATGAGAACTTTTGCCACGAGAAATTCCCTTTTTTACTTCTGCAGAAGTCTTGGAAGGGCTTTGTAGTGAAATAAAATGAATCAGAACGAGCATTACAACGAATTCCTAGCGTTTTTGCTGTGTTACTGTCATCGAAATTCAGGAAATCTTCACACAGCAAATGATCGGATGGAAGATACGCTAGGATATCCTTTGAATTTGCTGTCCATTTTCTCAATGAAAAACCAGCTGATTCAAGAGCGGATTTTAGCTCATTTTTTGCGCGAATTGCCATTGGAATTGAATGTGTACCAGCAAGTGCATCATCCACATACATAGAATTGCTCAAGATTTTACTGGCAATTGGATGACTGGAGTGAACAGCTAGTTGGAGCAAAATACGAATAGTTAGGTACGGAGCACAATTGACCCCAAAGGTCACTGTCTTCAATTCGAAATCTTGAACATTCTCATCTGGACAGTTGCGGAATAGAATTCTTTGAAAGGGAAAGGGTCTGATCGGATTGAACCAATATTTGCCGATACATCTTCTGGATGTCGGCGTTCAACTCGAATCGAAAGAACCTCCATTTCAGAATCAGAACCGTTAAGTCATTTTGTAGCACAGGGTCAGTATGCAAAATGTCGTTAAGACTTAACCCTTTGGAGGTCGCAGAAGAAGCATTGAAGACCACTCGAACTTTAGTGGTCGTACTCTCCGGTTTTATAACTGCATGGTGCGGCAAGTAATAATGAAGAGGATTTTTGCTAAAACTCGGAGGCTGGACTGAGGACATATGCTTCAACTGAACGTATTCTTGAACAACTTGATTCTTGAACCTCCCAGAGAGCTTTCGAACATATACTTTTTTAAAACCTTCTAGAGTTTCTGAAGCAATAAAATATTGAATTTTTAAGTTCTTTTTAAAATAACTCGTCTGAAATAGTAATTTTGCAGTAAACTCATGTAAACACGAAAATTACATGAAAAATCGTGGACACTTTCTTGAATTTCGGCCAAAGGCTCTGAAAAATACAAACAAACGAATTGTGCCTATTTCAAGACATTTTACTAGAGCAATATCTTATGAACTTTTAATTGTGTACTACAATACAAGTTTGGAAATTTAATAAAAAATCTTTTAGTAATTTTAAAAAAGTGTAAATAGGAATCACTAGGATATCATAATGAAATCTAAAAATCTATATAATAAAAATTAAATGATGTTCGTTCGTAATCGTATCACTTAAGAACGGCTGAGCCGATTTGGCTCCTTTTTGTTACAAACTGTTCGAGGTAGTCCGAACTTGTAATAAACTGAATGTGCCTTTTTCTATAGGATTTTTGAATTAACTCAATACTAGATGTCACGATTCACACAATGAATATGAGAAATTCTTGGACTTTATGAATCGGCGAAAGTTTTCAGTTCAAAAAATGTAGGTAATTGTAAAGACATATTACTAAAAATCTTAATGTTTTATGCATTTTTTCATAACTGGCTATAGGAACGACATATTTTCTTCATTCATTTTTGTTTGGTTCTTATTACTTTCGTCTTTACATATGAAAATCTATACATTAATCACTGAGAACTACCTTTTTCTCATTTCCGTTTTATTCAAATATTTGAAATAGCTTTTCAAAAATGCACACAACGATCATAAAGAAACTAATTGAAATGTTGACAGGCAAATTTCTGTCGGGTCAGCTAGTTCTTAATAAAAGCAAATAATTTGCTTGATGCTTACGCGTAGCTTAACTATAAGTGTCAAACTTTGGTCAAATTTGTAGTATATCTAATTGGAATGAAATCATTGAAAGGGCTATATAAGGGCTATATCAAAACATTGACACACATATTCCACTTCCACAACAAATGTGCACAGGTCAAATATAATATGGTGTGGCTATTCGTATATCCCGTTTGCAAGGCGTGGTTTGTAACATTTGCGATGCGACATTTTTATGGAGCTGTATCTAAATCTGAATCGATGTGACCTATTTTATCACAGATGAAAAACAACGGTTTCTATTACTTCTAAATGTTTTGAGAGTTTGTAATGATAATACAAACCCATTTCGACAAACGAAGAAAACTGTTTGATATATGTAAACATATTTCTCTTTGTTCATTTACAACAACTGATGATATGTTTACCGCAAACAAACTAATTTTACCCACAAAAGAAACTCAAAAACGATGTTCACGTGTCTAAAGTTTCGTTTCTACGTAATGTATTTTTTCCCTGCGTGTAGGTCTCTATTTTAAAATCTACTTTAAAGTTGCGAAACAATAAGAAATAAGTTTTAACTTACTGACATTTTTTGTCATATTTCTCACTTTTATTTATTCACAAATATTTTTTATTTATTCGTATAAAGATTTTGAGTAAACACCCTGTTACTCATGTAACTAAAGTATAAATTAGGGTGGTCAGTGGGGGTCAATCGTCGAGGAATTCGATCGTTTTTTGTGTAATATTTCTTCAAAATATATATCTATGTATGTACTTTCAATGAACTATTTAAAAAAAAAGAAGTTCTACACTTAGAGAAATGTCGGTTAATAAAAGCGATTAAAAGTGATTGTCTGCTGCCTATTAGCAGAAACTTTTCTGCTATTATAGCAGTTTTTTGGATAACAGCAGTTATTCTGCAATCTTATATCACCATTCACACTGCTGAAGAGTTTTCAGTCTGCTGAAATTGGCTGTTGTTAATCAAAATATAAAAATTAATAAGCGTCCCTTTTTATATAACCTGGGGACAATATGCGTGTCATTAAAAAGACAATCGCAATATCTCCCCGTGGTAACAAATTGCTTTATAATAACTTCTATTCAAAAACGTTTTGTTAATATGTATATTTAAGTGGTCATACTGTTCTATACATATGCTTAAAGTTTTTTCTATATTGCTAAAAACAGCAAACAGCTGTTTACCATCTCAGCAAATCTTTTATATAATATAAGTCGAATGTATTTCATTCGCAACTTTAAATTTGTTATTGTATTTTAAAAGGGCACTATTTTAATTCACAAAATAATATTTTAATTATAAAATAATTTGATTGAGATCAATTTAAAATTTTCTTTGTACATTTTATAAATACATGTTTGAATTTGACATTTTTGCTAAATCTTGGTTAATGTCAACATCAAAACAATTTGAGTTATTAAAGAATAAAGAATGCCTTCTAAAGATTCATTTTCGAAGGAACGTCGAAACTTATTTTTATTAACGTTGACTATACTAAAAAATCTTTCCACGTTTGCGGAAGAATGTGGTAGGACCATAAGTTGTTGAATAAATTTAGTCAGCACTGGAAATACAATTCTACCTTCCCCACGAATCAATTCAGATATTTTTTGCCAAAAGATCTTTAAATCGACTTCGACTCTAAAACCTTTCTTCAAAATTTAAAAATGTTAACTCTCGCAGCTCTGAATCTAATAGTTGTTTTTCTTTATCAGAAATAAGTTATTCAAAACTGTTTGTGCTTCAAATGAAAAATAAATTTTCAACGTTGTAAATTTGAAAAAATAATACACATATTTAGACAACTGATTTAAAATCTCTCATCCCTCTCAATTTCTTTTCTAAGAATTTAGTAAAGAGAGCCAAAAATATGTTAAATCATGTCAGTGTTGACACAAACAATAAAATCGCCATTTTTGGAGTAAAAATCGGCACTTTGCTAATTTTGAAGGAAAAAATGAATGTACGTCGTTTGTGTGCGATTGTATGGAAAAAGGGAATAGAGCAATGTCTTTACGATGCACCACCAAGGCGACAGCAAGAAGAAGAATAAATAAACACTGTTTTGCGGCCGAACAAAAATATGAAATGGATATAATTTGGTTAAAAAATTCCAAAATTACAGAGAACGAATGTTTTTTACACGAAACTATTTCACACCGATCACCGTCTAAAAAATACCCAAATAATCTGAATCCCTTCCAGAACACTGTGCAAGTATTTTTGAATTTAGAAAAATTGAAATTTGCCGTCGGCAAAACACACATGAAATATTGAACTTTGAACGGTACGGAAGGTAGCTGGTATAAATTCAATATCGTTTCACTTTTTAGAAATAAACAAAACACAACCGACCTTGTATTTCCGTGGATGATTTAAATGAAGGATGAAATGGAATTGATGAATTGGAGCTTTGAAGAATCCTCACAGCTGTAGCACAATTCCGGTTCGAATAGGACCAAATGAAAACGCCAAAGACTTGTTTGTTGTTGTTTCCTGGAGAAATTGGTAGGTGTTAAGCTTTGAGTCAGAAAATAGTACCAGCGACATGGGAATATTTTCTCACAAAAATTGTTCACCGAAATAAAAGGAGATAAAAGAAAAACAATTGAAAGTTTTCTTCCTTTATTGGAATTCGAACAATTTTTAGCAGGAGTTTTACCATGATAAACAGAGTGTGTTGAGCTTCGGATAACAAGTGAAGTTTTATTTTACAATTTTGTAGGAAGAAAGTGAAAGGAGAGTACATAGGATTCTAGCCATATTTAGAACTAGAGAATAAGGAACACAATCAAAACTATTAGAACTTGCGCATGTGTGGACGCTACACAGCCAAGCTGTGACAAAGTTTCGGCGGGAGAATATTAAAGTGGCCTGCGGTTATGGACCACGAATATTTTGCATTAACAGTATAGTTTGAAGACTTTTGCATAGTGTATACCGGTCACATCCCGTTCACAGAAATAATTCATATTTAAACCTACTCAGCTCGTAATCAGATCGGTATACTTATAGTTGGGTCTAGATCAAGAATTTCTTGGCTGTTTAGCTCAAAACCTATCTAAACAATGAATTTTACTAGAATCCTTTATTCCCATTCTTTATCACAAAATCCCCAAATGACGACTACTTATTGTGTAAATACGCTACTAAATAACTGAATTGGAAATATTTACCTGTAGATACATGTTGCAAATACTGCTTCCTCTAAGAATTGTGTTTCTATCATTTTCTTCAACAAAACCTTTTTACTGGTAAGATCTTGTCCACTTTTCCTAATCCGTTGTTTTTTCTATCTATTCTTGGGAATATTTCACATAATTCGGATCTACATAACCAACTCGTTTATGCATACAAGGCTCTTTGTCAGCATCATTCGTATATTCCTCATATCCACTCTATCTCCTATTGTGATCTCAGTGGTGTAAAAAAATCTCAGGCTTAATTCGATCTCAAGTCTCTTACAAGAAGAGCTTTCACTAATTGCTTTGTACCTGAGCTTCGCGTAGAGACATCAAACTCCGTGTGTGTGCATGCTAATCAGGTGGAGATTATCACTCATTGAGAGCATTTACTTAGTCCACTTTCTTTTCTATTTATTAGGCTGAGACATCAAACTCCGTGTGTGTGCATGCTAATCAGGTGGAGATTATCACTCATTGAGAGCATTTACTTAGTCCACTTTCTTTTCTATTTATTAGGCTGTTTGAGATTTTTTTCGGAATATCTACTTCCAATACAGAAGGTTCAATGACTTTACTTTAGTAGTTTTCCATAGACATTTGAAACATATCGTTTAACTTATGTATGTGTGACATACATCTATATGCTAACAACTTTTACGGGATTTCTTTTTAATTTTGGACTTAATATATATTAATATAAAATTGCAGTGCTCGTATTTACTTCGAAGAAAGAGATTGATTACACCAGTTATTCACTTATATACATAAATATAAATATAATTACACATATGCAATTCACTGGGTGTTTGGAAATTTGTACTGAGTGCTTTATGAACGCGACCATCAAAATTATATCATAGATTTTTTACCTGTTTATTTGATTCCATACGATCTGATCCGTCCAGACTTTATAGTCTCTCTATTGGGTTATTTGAGACATTTTTCCGGTTTGATCTGATTTTTTGCCCCTTTTAACGATTAGTTTAGATACCTTTCGAACCCTACTGTAGATACATTTAGCTCCAACATTTGTCCGCCATGTCGCTCGATTGAATTTCATTCGATTGGCTGAGCGCTTAGTGGAATTTGAAGCTTCCTTCAACAATCAACAACTGCTTATTTCTTCAGTCTACGCCGTAGAAACACATAAGATTGAGCATAAATCAATCTGGGACAGATTGAATGCTGCGTACGTGCAATGTATATCAGATATTCTGAAGACTCAGGTCTACGAAAAGACGAAGCCAGCCAAAAGACAAGAACCGTCAAAAGATTCATCCAAAGATTCGTCCGGCGACCAAACCGAGGATGGAGACGAAGAGGCAAATGAGGTCGATATTGTGAAGGAGAAAGCGTTTAAAATGCATACTGTAGATGAATGACAAAGCAAAATACAAAACCAAATCAATCATTGCTTTGTTTTAGTTTCGGCTCACTGAGTACTTTGTTTCTGTCCTTCCAGACATCCAATCCATCAGGTTGTTGGTCTCCCATAATTCAGCGAATCCAGCTATTCCCAATGTGTGTTTATATTCATACATACGTATCAGGGATAGCAAAAATATTACTTCATGAAGGCTGTATAGACGCTAAACAGCTAACGAAATTAAATCAACATCCTTGTGGCTGCATAAGTGCTAAATCGCCAACGAAATCCACATCTACATATATGTAGCATGCATTCGTGCGAAGATTCTGTGAAAGCTTGCTGTCGTATTCCAGCTACTAATACTGTAAGTCAAGTGAATTACACCTGCAAATTAAACTAGTTTACGGGAAACTATGCATACATGAGAGTAAAATGAATTTTAATTTTTGAGTGTGCTAGAAAAATTTTCATCGCTGTAGATTTGTTAAAGTGCTTGCACAAAGGCTCTAACACGTGCGGTATGTTAATGTTACAGATTATGTTATGTTAACATTCATTCAGGAACATTCATAGATTTTTTTATATTACCTACTAATTTATACATGCATAGCTCTTTGTCAGCATCATTCGTATATTCGTCATATCCACTCTCTCTTCTCTTGTGATCTCAGTGGAGTAATCAGAAGATCTCAAGAGCCTCTTACAAGAATATCTGTCACTCATTGCTTTGTACCCGAGCTTCGCGTAGAGACATCGAACTCCATGTGTGTGTGTGGTAATCAGGTGGAGATTGCCGCTAATTGAGAGTATTTCTATATATTAGGCTGTTTGAGATTTTTTTTCGGAAGGTTCAATGACCTTACTTTATTTGTTTTCCATAGAAATTCGAAACAGCTGATATTTGGTGTTTTTTGCAGTGTATACACATACATATCAGGCCTGTTCGATTGGGCTTACTGGCTTATAGTTAAGATACTTGATAAGGTGACAACGTTGCTACTCATTGATTTTTCTTAAATGAATCAACAAGACAAATTTGGCAGCAACACTAAGAGAGTTACAAACTACTTTCTTGTTAAGCGAGTAAATTCCATACAAAAATTAAGCTAGTAAGTCCAATCGAACATGCCTATCGTTAAACATATTGATGCGTGACATACATCTCTATGCTAATAACTTGTTCGACTTTTACGGGATTTCTTTTTAATTTTGTACTTAATATATATTAGACAAATTTGTCAGAGTTCGTATTTACTTAGGTTTGATCTGATTATTTTTCTTCCTTTAACGATTAGTTTAAGATACTTTCGATTGGCTCACCGCTTAGTGGAATTTTAAGCTTCCTTCAACAATTAACAACTGCTTATTTCTTCAGAATACGCCGTATTATGGCTGAAATTTTGATTTCATTGGCCAAAAGTCTAATTTTTTGTCACCGATTTTCAAAATTTTTCGCCTTTTTGTAGCAAATATATCCAGATTAAGGCAACCAAAAACTTAGGTTAAACTATTACTAATTATGGGCGTGGCATGCTGTCAAACTCAACTGTTTTTTTTTTAATTTCAGAAAAAGGTGTTTATTGTTTTTTTTTGTCAAAAATAAATGGTTACTACTCGCAAGCTATCATCGATAATGGCCTGCGGTCTCTTTTATAATATTGGTAGGATTATAGTCTTTAGTTGTTTTACGTGGTCACAGCTCTAGCGTTTAATATTATGAAATATTTATGAAACTGCTATATTTTTTTCAAATTTAAACTTTAGTGGAATAGAACTTCTAGGGAACAAGAAACGTATACCACCCGGAGAAAGATGAAAGTGTCCTCTTTAATCCTATATATTCTTGTGTACCCGCCACGACCCGCGGATAGAACACTTTTTTCATTTCATTCATTTTAATGAAATTACTCTAAATAATCAAATTACGATAATTTAAACAGCCCTATAAGTACTCATATGCAATGGTGTATTAAACAATGGTATTAAATATACAATGGTATTTTATAGCTTATAATGAAATTTGGTTTTTAAGTTTGTTGGCCTAGGGACGAACCCTATTGAAATTGGTCGAAATCGGTTTATATTTGGACCACGCCACATATAATGGTGCCCCAAAATGTTTACTTAAATCCTCATAAAACTCAAAAAATACACAATATATGTCTAGAATTTGGTTTATACACCTTTTCTGAACTCATAAATGTGTGCGCTATGTTTGAACGAAATCGGTCCATGTTTGGACCAATCCCCATAAAACTCAAAATATACACTACCTTTCTCAAATTTGATAGTCACATTTTTAATATTTTTAATTTTTTTTTTTTTTAGTTTTTTCGTTTGCATTTTTTTTTTGGTCTGTAATCAATATTTGATTTGAACTGGGATATTGTCCTGGCTCAAGACCATTTTGCTTCTATATTTAATAGAATGCAAATTTATTTACAAATGGCATGGTGACATTTATTACTTGGCTGCAGACTACCACTATCATGATTTCCACCCTGTCTAAAGGTTTCATTCAGGTGGCTTCGCAGCGAGTTTTCAACATCAAACCCGGCCTCTATAAGGAGATGATTCTCACAAACGAACGAGAATCACAACTCACTTGCCGAATTTGCGTTTAAAAAATCGCACCAAGTAATAAAGTGCACATGCCATCTTACAAGCATCTCATTGAGTTGCATATGTAAGTATGTTTATATGGAGGTATAGTTACCCAGCAATACTTCTGCCGTGCCAACGCTCATTTGTTTTAGTTTTTTCGTTTGTATTTTTTGACATGGTCGAAAGCATGTGTACTTTATTACTTGGTGCTATTTTTTAAACGCAAAATGGTCTTGAGCCAGGACAATATCCCAGTTCAAATCAAATGTTGATTAGAGACCAAAAAAAAAACAAACGAAAAAACTATAACTTTATATTTTTTATATTCAGAAAAATATGGAAAGCTTTAGTTATAAAGAACTGGCAGAAGAGTATTTTATGAACAAATGTGTAAAAATATATTAAAAAACATAAATACAAAAAAAATAAAAATTTAAATTTTCATTAAAATCGAAAAATACGAAAAGTAGTTTATTGCAGAACTCTAAAATGTCTACTAGAACCAAAATTACAGAATGTTGGTCAATGAAAAAAGATTTTAAGCCTCTGTGCGCCGTAGAAACATTGAGTTTAAATTGAAGATTGAATGCTGCGTACGAGCAATGTATATCATATATTCTGATGACTCAAGCCAGCCAAAAGGCAAAAAACGTCAAAAGATCCATCCAAAGATTCGTACGGTGACCAACCCGAGGATGGAGACGAAGAGGCAAATGAGGTCGATATTGTGAAGGAGAAATCGTTTAAAATACATACTGTAGGTGTATGACAATGTTGAGCTAGCTGAGTACTTTGTTTCTGCCACTCCAGACGTCCAATCATCATGGTCTCCCATAATTCAGCGAATACAGCAATTCATTGGTGATACAACAAACTTATAATACACAAATTCACAATTTTTCATTCTGAATTAAAAAACAAAGGTCGGTTTAAACCGCGATTTGAGTTGGTTTAAACCTAATTTCGAAAAAACCAACCGAATTTCAAAAACCGGGGCTTGGTTACTGTACTTGTGGTTCTAGTTTTACAATGGCCAAAGTTGATACTCATTTTGAAAAAATAGTTTCGGTAAACTCTAACAAAAATTAGAAAAAAAATCGTCAAATGCATTTTTTACAATGGACAGAGTTATTCAGAAAGGAATGTTTCGAAAGGTTTCAGTACGCTGAATCATCAAAATTGGTATATTTGCAAGAGCGATTAGTATGCATAAACCAAATTTAATTAAGTCGTAAAAGATAAAAATCTACACTGCCTCAAAATCTTCTGGAATTACCTTATAATGAAAATGTTACCCCATTTTTTACTGTTTTATGAAAAAAACACAAAAAACCCGCTCAGACAGTTTTCTTTTTTTTTTGAAACACCAAAATAGCGATGGAAAATAATCCCACAGTATTCACGAAATAAGAGCTGTCGAAACAGTTAGTAAAATTAATAGAAAACCAGCTGCTCATAAATTTAATTTCTAATTTAGGGTTTGTGAAATATGTGACATCAGGTTCTCACATTACCTGTATGTATCAAGAATAGTGAGAAAATCGAAAATTATTCGCTAAATGTAAGCATGGGTATAAAAACCATTTCTTTCTTCTTAAATTATTTCAGACGTATGCTTTGAGTATTTTACATTTATTGTCAAGTTTTTATGAAATAATTTATTTACCAATCTTTTGTTTTTTATTTTTAGACTCGATTTCGGATCTCTTTTTGAGCTTCGAAATGCTCTAATTTACGGACGAGATTAAATTACAAGACAGGTATAGCGAAATGCGCACACATGTACACTATGATGAGTCACGAAAATAAATGAAGATTGGATTGTCTAATGAAGATCTACAAAATATTTCGTCACTGGGTCAAGCCATCTGTGAGCTAAACGCTCCTGAAAACACCTCTAAAAATCATGTTCTTTCGTGTTATTTTTTATGCAGCATTTATGTCCAAATTTTTTCTGAATTAATGAACCCATGGAAGCACTTTAAAAAATTTTTATTCTAGTCTTAGAATAACTAATAGTCTTGGAATTATTGGACTTTATATTGATTTTGTGTGTGTTTTTAAAGTGACAGTTAAAAACTCATATTTCATGGAAACATTTAAGGAAGAAATACCATGTTTGTAAAATAATTTGGAGATGGTTTTTCAGAGCAAACATTTTCAAACTCTTTTAACAAAAATGAGCGCTACGGCATCAATTTCCTTCCGATGCTCCTCATTTAGGCATCTTTTTATAAAATACAATTGGAGAATGGATAACTTCAGAAGAGGATAAGGCACAAGTTTACGCCGATCATTTGGATCAAGTTTTTCGTCCAAACGAGGCTAGTAATAATATTACGTTAGCTGATGCAGTGGACGACAATGAGTGCTCTCAAATATCCTTAACAACAAATCCGTACGAACTCACGCGTACTATAAAGGATACCATTAAACTGGGAAAAGCTCCCGGATACGATCTTACAACGCTGAAAATGATTTTGGAACAACCATTTATGGCGATACGGTTCCTTTCAAATTTGTTTAATTCCATTTTTAGAATATGATATTTTCCAAAACATTGGAAAATGTCATTAATAAAGATGAAACCTGGAAAGGACAAAACAGTATAGGCCAATAAGCTTACTTATCTAAGCTATTTGAGAATATTCTCCTCGCTAAACTTAAACCATTTCTCGCATCTAAAAACGTGATTCCAGACCACCAATTTGGATTTCGCGAAGGTCATAACACTATAGAGCAGGTAAGCAGATTGACCATTGAAATACGAAATGCTTTTGAAAAAAAGAATACTGTTGTGCTGTATTACTCGACGTTGCCCAGGCTTTTGGCAAAGTTTGGCACAAAGGCCTGAAATACAAAATTCAAAAATATCTACCCGCGAACA
The DNA here is from genome assembly GCA_947397865.1 of Polietes domitor. NCBI lineage: Eukaryota > Metazoa > Arthropoda > Insecta > Diptera > Muscidae > Polietes > Polietes domitor. The sequence goes on from OX377618.1 coordinate 103,268,070, forward strand.
CTCACAGTCTTCTTAACTCATACTTGAAACACCGTAACTTTAGAGTAAAGTGCGGGCAATATATCGGCAGGAGTAGGGAAATAATGGCAGGGGTCTCACAAGGTAGCGTACTGGGCCCTATCCTCTCTCTTGTACACCCATATCTTCAAGCGTCCACATGTCAACTTTCGCCGATGACACAGTCATAACGAATAGACACAAAAACCAGATAATGACATCAATTACCCTACAGGTTCACTTAAAACGAGTTGAAGCATGGCTGTCTATCTGGAGGATAGAAGTTAACGAGACAAAGTGTAATCAGATAACATTTACTTTAAATTTTAATACATGCCCAACGGTAAAACTAAACAATATTTCTCTTCCAAAATCTGACTATGTTATAAGCCTGGGTATCCACCTGGACCGCCGATTAACTTGGCGAAGACACATTAAAGCCAAAAGAACTCAAATTAACCTAAAAATCCGACAACTTCATTGGCTGCTTAATCCAAACTTGAAGCTAAATCTAGAATAGGTACTGCTCTACAACAGCGTGATAAAACCAATTTGGCATTACGGCGCTCAACTATGGGGCAATGCACAGGCCCGTACGCAGGATTTTCCCTCGGGGGGGGGGTTCATCAAAACTCATAAAAAAGTTAACCCTACAATGAGTTAAAATTAATTAAAATTTAGGAAAGCAAGTACATTTTTACTAAATATAAAATGAATTTGCTGAATTTAAAGTAAGTAAATTTTTCCTAAAACCAACTATTTTTTTACTAAATTTAAGCAAAATTTTCCTAAAACTAAGTAAATTTTTACTAAATCTTAGTAAAATTTTGCTGAAAATTTCCTAAAACTATATATTACTCAAACTAAGGACAATTTTACTGTTTTTTTTTTTCTTCAAAACGAGTAAATTTTTACTTAAACTGCGGAAAATTTTATTTTATACAATAAAAAAGGTGAAATTAAAATAAGGTAATTTTAACTAAAAAAATCAAACAAATAGTTTTGCTTCAGAGTATGCAAAACTGATACAAAAAATGACAACATGAAATATGTCTCAAAAGTTCCATGATACCTCTGCCACAAGGAGTTGAGCTATTACTCCATGATTGTTGCGAAGGCAAGATAGGCGCCTTCGCAGTGGTTATTTAGAATAATTCATAAATTATTTAAGAAATAAGTCTCTGCAAACGAATGAGAATTGCTTCTTAGATTAATATTCAAGAATTTTTTAAACAATTTCAAATGTTTTTTATAAGTTCATTAATACTTAAATGTATGAAGAACTCGGCATAAATTTCAGTAAACATTTTAACTTCATTTTAGGAAAAAAACATTTTTAAGTTAAAATTTCCTAAATGGAATTTTTTCCATACAAAAAATTTCAGATTTTTTTCTCACTTAAAACCTTGGAAATATTCATTCACATAAGTTTCAATTTACTCAATTGTAAGAATTTTTTATTAGATCCAAAGAAAGGTTTTTAAGTAAATCTACTACCCTTGTTCTAGCAAATGAACTATTTACTATGGCTTTGAAAGAAGGAAACTTTACTCATATTTAGTTCTTTTTCCAACTTTTTAGGAAATTTTTTACTGGAGCGTTTGTAAACCACTCATATTTTATTGTCAGGATCTTCGAGAAATATTTTGATACATTCGTCCGACAGACATTGTCGGAAAAATTGCATTTCAGTAATCCATCTATCATTACAATCAAAGGAATATGTCAGTAAAAGAAAGCCGAAAGTCTACTGAAAGATCAGATTTACTGCTGTTAAAAAAGAGACAGCAGATTTGTATCTGCTGAGATGGTAAACAGCTGTTTGCTGTTTTTAGCAATATATATGATACGCATATTGTCCCAAGCTAATATAAAAGGAAATTCGAGCTAATCTCGCTTATTATTAACGCTTATCTTTTTATATTTTAATTAACAACAGCCAATTTTAGCAGACTGCAAACTCTTTAGCAGTGTGAATGGTGATGTAAGATAGCAGAAAACTGCTGTTATGCCAAAAAACAGCTGTAATTTCAGAAAAGTGTCTGCTGATAGGCAGTAGACAATCGCTACTTTTATTAACAGACTTGTTCTCTAAGTGTATAACTTTTGATTAAATATTAGCTTGAAATTACATACATACATATCGAGGGCTTATATTCATAAGTGGCTATGAACTAAAACATAACTTTTCAGGAGAGCGAAAAAACTGATTTTCTCCTTAATTTGAAGAGAAATTATTAAACATTATTCTACATTTTAATCTAAAATAGGTTACTAATTGCTACGATTAAAAAGTTTTCGAAATTTCCTATTATTCGCGGTTTGATGGTTCATAGCCACTTTTGTATGTTTAAAATTGAGCACTATGAATGTTGAAATAAGCACATAGCCATTTATGCCCAAATATATAAATAAGATTTATTGTAAACTCCATTACTTTTTTCATGAAATCTTGGCAATATTGTATAGAAAACGCATTTTCTGTGATGTACACAGCGAATTTAAAAATTCCAGCTTCATCCGTCAGATTGGTCGCTTGTAACATATATGTAGCCAGTCGCGAAAATCGCTGCAATTGATGAAAAATCCAAAATTCGCCGTTGCAATTTCTTATATTTTAACTTTCTTCATTCATAATTCTGAAACTTTTCATACACAAATATTCCCCATGAAGTCAACAATCACATGCCAAAGAAATATTTTGGTATTCTCAATATAATAAAAAGTTAGGCCGGTTTTTCTAAATAGACTCTTCACAATTTTTGACTTTACAGCCACCATTTTTCCTATTTTAGCCTGATAACTGGGGAATCAAAATGCTATTAACGCGAAATGATGGAATTTGATAGTACGACATGCCCTAAATCTAAAAAAATGAATGAAATGTTTACTCAAAATCTATATACGCATATTCCGATTAAATAAAAAATATTTGGAAATATTTCTTCATTTTTATAATCTGAAATATGTATAAATTCGAATAACAAATACATTTTTTTGTATTCGATGAAATTCAAGAAGAAAAAACTAGAAATTTTAATTCCAAAAAACCAAATAATTGTATTTTATAGTTTCGGTTTTCTACGTAGATCCAAGTTAATGAATTTGTTGTTTCTCTTTTGAATAATACTTGTTACATATGTACAAAAAATACTAACTCAGAAAAATATTTGACATAAGTGATAAATATAACAAACATTTTAGTAAGTTAAAACTCATTTCTTATTGTTTCTCAACTTTAAAGTAGATTTTAAAATAGAGACCTACACGCAGAAAAAAAAATGCATTTCTTTTGTGGGAAAAATTAGTTTGTTTGCGGTAAACATGTCATCAGTTGATATAAATGAACAACGAGAAATAAGTTTATGTATATCAAAAAATTTTCTTCGTTTGTCGAAATGGATTTGTATTATAATTGCAACTCCCAACACATTGGAAGTAACAGAAACCGTTGTTGTTGCATCTGTGATGAAAATAGGACACATCGGTTCAGATTTAGATACAGCTCCATAAAAATGTCCAATCACAAATGTTACATCTTAGCGCTCTATATCTATATAAGATATAGCTCTAGTCGAATGTCAAGAAGTGGTATCAGTTAAAAAAGGAAAATTTTCCGAACAATTTGGTGTCCATTAGCGAAATTAGCATTACACAATCTTGAAATTGTCACAATTCATTTAGTTTGATTGTGTTTTTCAATTCAAGAAAGCGTCCACGATTTTTTATGTAATTTTCGTGTTTTCATGATTTTACTGCAAAATTACCATGTCAGACGAGTTATTTTAAAAAGACCTTAAAAATTCTATATTTTATTGCTTCACAAAGTCTAGAAGGTTTTAAAAAGTATATGTTCGAAACCTCTCTGGGGGGGGTTTGAACCCCCAAAACCCCCCCTGCGCACGGCCCTGGCAATGCATGCTTGAGCAATATCGAAAAATCCAAAGGGTTCAGTCAAAGACTTTAAGGATGTTTACCGGCGCACCTTGGTATACCTCTTGTTTAAAACGAAATTCAAAACATCAAACTGAGTCATCAACAGAAGCTTCAACGCCATGTGAACATCTTGGAAAGAAACGTTCTGAATGTTCCACGGGCTTCTCGATTACGAAGAGGTGGACAACAAACTCACTAAGTTAAAACTAAAAATACATTCATTTCATATTGTACTTCACGTGGTTGGGAGGTCGCAGAAACAGACACTGTAAAATCCGAAGGGAAAAACTAGAGTAGACACTCCATTTTACGAGGCTGAATTACGCCCTCGCGACAAATAATCATCTTGAAATCTTCGAAATCCACGAAAATACGAGAGGAAAAGAATGGATTATCAGAGTAACTAAACTACCTAACGAGGCTGAAATACGCCCTAACAACATATAATCATCTAGATCTCTTCAAAATCCGCGATAACTCGATAGGAAAAGATTTGATTATTGGAGTTACACTCTAATTCACGAGGCTGACGCGACTTAAATTATCTGAAACCCATGGTAAACTACGAACCGTTAAATATGTTGTCGTAATGGGACCTCTCAATAGCGTGACCACTTGTCTTCTTAAACCCAACAGAACAAAATAGAAGTAGAACATTCAAATCCTAAACGGGATTTAATATTATATTATTCAGATTCAATATCAAACAAATAAAGTATAAAAAAACACTAAAACCGAATACGAAAAAAATTTCCGATCCCACGGCAGCCGGTTCTACGTACCGGATTGACCCGAAGCAGTACATCTTCGGCCAAGGGCTGCCACCTCAGTACTACGTGTTTTATGTTCGTCCATTTTTTCGTCCTGGGAGAGGCACATCCCGGAGTGTCTGCTCCGTATTCTTCTGGTCCGTGCCGGGACCGAACAAAATCCCGGACCATGGTTCTGTTCTGTCTGTCGGAACCGCATTCATCACCGCTCAACATCAGTAAGGTGTAACCGATGTATGGAGTGGGTACATCTCAGGGGTTGTTCCGGACTTAACGCCATCAGGGAGTACAGCGAAACGGACTACGTTGCAGCATGCTGTGCCTCCGTATCCCGCAGTGCGTCACAGGAGTCGCTGTCGTCATTGTCGTCGTCGACGTCTTCATCGGCATCGGTTTATGGGACGCCACCGCAATCTCCCCCTCAGCAATATCAACAAGCACAGCATCTAACACCACATATTGCTGTACCAACCCCTGAGAATGTATCCTTTTTGCAATTTAATTGCAATGGCCTCCGTGGTAAGATCTATGAAATTGTAGACTTTATGAATCGGAAGAAGATCAAGGTCGCTCCGATCCAGGAGACAAAGCTGAGCGACACATGCAGCTTGCACAGTTGTCAAGGATACAATGTGCTACGTAAGGATCGCACCAGAAGTGGATGTGGGGGTCTTGCTTTCCTAATGCACCATTCTGTGCAATACAGACCTATCTCGCCTGAGCTTGACTCTAGAGACCCATACATGGAATGTATGGGGGTAGCCAAGTCAAGTCTGGGACTGCCGAGATAGAGCTGTATAACGTACATATACCGCCGATTGCTAGCTGTGCGCCGAGTTATTTGCCGGACATTAGTCCTCTACTACAAGGCAATAACCGCGTGGTCGTAGGAGACTTCAATGCCCACCACGAACTATGGCATTCTCTCCTACCTAATGACCAGCGGGGCATAGCTTTGGCTGAGCAAATAGATGGCTCTACGTTCTGTACAGTGAATGAGGACGCCCCCACACGGATTATGGGTGACTGCAGCAGCTCGCCAGACATCACTATAGTGTCACCTGGTCTGATAAATGACGTTACCTGGCAGCCCGTCATATCACTGGGTTCAGACCACCTCCCCATAATCATCTCCATTGACAGACCACCCGACTTCATAACATCTGAACGCCGTACTTTCCTTAACCAGAGGAAAGCGGACTGGAACGGGTTCAGAGAATTTACCAACCGCAGCTTCAGTGAGCTACCCATCTCCTCAGATATTCGGGTAGCTGAGAAAACATTCCGAGGCATCATCAACGCAGCAGCCGCTCGCTTTATTCCTGCTGGTCGAATACCCGAAATACGACCAAATTTCCCAGCAGAGGCAGCGGGACTCGCAGACGAGCGTGATGTTATTCGTCGATCTAATCCTGGCGATCCTAGAATCAGGGAATTGAATCTAGAGATTGGTAGGAGGGTCAACGAATATAAACGGAATAAATGGCTGGAACACTTGAAGCAATGCAACTTAAGTTCCGGAATCAGTAAATTGTGGGCAACGGTTAAGTCACTCTCGAACCCCGGCAAGAGAGATGACCGGACGGCAATCACATTTGGTGCTACCACTGTGACAGACCCGAAGAGGTGCGCGTGTTATTTTAACCGGCAATTTATAGAGCACCCCGAGAGTGATAAGGCGAAAAGGAGTATCATGCGTCGTATTCATGATCTCCGAGCCGAGGAGGAACCACCACAATTTACAGTTGGCGAAGTTGCAGATGTCATCCGTAGCGCAAAGGCATCAAAAGCGCTAGGCCCCGACGGAATTTCCATGTTGATGCTGAAGCAATTGGACATACCGGGAGTAGAGTTCCTGACGAAAGTCCTCAACTTGTCCCTGACCACTCTAGTAGTACCCGAAGTCTGGAAAATGGGCAGAGTGGTCCCGCTACTGAAACCAGGCAAGGACTCGAGCAAGGGAGAATCGTACAGGCCGATTTCCCTTCTCTCGCCAGTAGCGAAGACACTTGAGGCTTTACTCCTCCCGAGCCTGATTGGACATTTTCCAGTTGCTGATCATCAGCACGGATTCCGTAAGCAGCATAGTACGACTACTGCTTTGCACGCCATCACCACACACATAAGCCGCGGCCTTAACCAGAACAAGCCCGGTGATAGGACAGTCCTCGTGGCGCTTGACTTATCGAAGGCTTTCGATACAGTCAGTCACGCAGCGTTATTTGAGGACATCGCCAACACGTCCCTCCCGAATAGTTTGAAACGTTGGATCGCGAATTACATGTGTGGGCGCCAGTCGTATGTTGAATTCCGGAATAAGAAGTCCAAACCCCGTAGAGTGAAACAGGGAGTTCCCCAAGGAGGGGTGATATCTCCGGCACTGTTCAACCTCTACCTTTCCGGAGTTCCAGCACCACCTGACGGCGTTGAAATCGTATCTTACGCTGATGATTGTACGATTCTGGCGTCGCACAGTGGTCAATTTCGCGAGATAGCGGTCAAAACTGTATAACTATATAATTTGTTTTGTTCAATAGGAGGGACTTTAAGCTTCAATTTGCGTGTTCAAACGTAAAAATCGACTGATAGGAACGTAAGTAATGTGGAGTTAAAAATGCATTTTAATTTTTTGTTGAGTTTCCATGTAAAAGTTGAATATTTTGACATTTTAAAGAGGTATATTTTTTATAATTTCTTATTTTCTTCAATCGTATTTTACAACCAATCAATCAATATTCACAGGGGCCAAAGGTTGGTTTTTGTGGAAGAAAGCTAATTCTTGTGAGGATTAAACTGAAAAATAACACTGAAATTCCCAACAATATCAATACCATTTGGATATATTATATACAGAACACAACATCGATAAAATTTTAAGTAAACTTTTACTATTGATTTAAAGTGCACATATATTTTATTTAAATGTATTAATAAAAATTTATACTAAAATTAGAAACAAATTATAATCTTTAAACTAGTGTTTATTAAACAATATTAGTAAAAATTTCTTCCAAATAGCTTTGATTTTCATTTTGCAGTATTTGTTTAGCTTCTTCATCTAACTCTAATGAGGTTGATTTCCATTTTTGTCGAATACTGGTCATATATTGGTCTGATGTGCACAACAAAATATTAATAAGATCTTCATTAGTACAATATCTGGAAATTTTTCTTGTATTGTGCTCGCGAAAGAATCTGTAGTCTTTGTTCCTTTTTTCTTGCGCTTCTTCTGAGAGATCTCCAATTGGAAGCATATTGTGCTGAATTATTTGTTCCCCATGGAACAAAATTTTGTGAACTGTGGTTGGCATATGTCTCCAAGAATATTTTTGGTTATAAAGGGTTGCTGTCTCATTAGCATACTGACCAATTTTTTTTGCATCTATCTTTTTGCTACATGCTATAACTACTAATATGATTTGGAATCGTCGTATTAAATCATAATCTACTCCAGTTATAGAAGCAGCAGTTTCTGGATCGGAAAAAAATCTCCTTGCTGTGTTTCCATCATTAGAATTTCCTTCTCCTTGCTTTGGCTGGTCAATTATAAGGCTTAGCTCACGGTATTTTTCTTGAATATCTTTTTTTTTTGCTTTCTTTTTTCCAAATTTTCTTTGTTGTTTCTCACTGTTTCGCCTAACGGGCCAAATTCCAAATCGTATCCCAATTTAAGAATATGCTCCATAAAACGAATTCTAGCATGAAGAGGTGACATTCCAAATTCATATGCTTCATTAAAACTATCGTCTTGTGTTGGTGGTTGGCTCAATTGACTTGATGTTTTTTGGCATATGGTGCAGCTTGACGAAGACTTTGTTTCGGTTAAAGCTTGTGCAACTTTTCCATCGATCATTGTAAGTGACATTTTAAAGTTAACTTCCATGCATTGGTCATTAAATTCAAATATCACTGGTTGAAGTTCTTTAATTTCATCTCTTATTTTGCCAACTTCTTCAGTTATGGCATCTTTAGTTTTTTTTTTGTAAGCAAACTTTATTGGTCTACAAAATTTTGTTGACGAGGGAATTTCATTCTTCCATACATCTATCTCTGCAGCTCTACTAGTTGACGGCTCTGAACCAATATAAGTTTTTGTTAAACGTAATGGAACGAAAGAAATCATGAATAAATTGGCATCTGATGAATTTTCCGCATTACATTGTTTGTATTGTTTCTGGCCAGAGGACCCATCACATCCCCATTTAGAAATTAAAGTCATGCTGCAATTTTTAAACTTCATTAAATAGTCAGCATCAAATGTCTTTAATAATCGTTCTGCAGTGTGTTCAAGAAGATCCTGCAATTTTATTTCTGCTGAACTTGAAGTTACACTAATAGCAGTTGGTGAAGGTAAGCAATCTTTTTTGGCAGAAACTAAATCTCGATATGATGGAAAAATTCCACAATTTTTTTCATTGGTTCGCTTCCGCAATTCTGTATATTGGTTTTTAGTCATTTTCAAATCCAAAAATAGTGCAAGTGCTTCTTCTGGAGTAAATTTATTTTCTTCAGTTGGTGTCGGCATACTTTCTAAAATCCTTTTTGTGCGTCTGGGGCTTGCTTCCACTATTTTTTCAATGATAGCAATTTTACTCTTTTTTGTTTTCGATGGTTGAATTTGATGCAGAAATGAATCCTTTATGATGCTACAACAAACTTCTTCATTGATATGTTTAAGCTTGCGTCTTCGTGATCTTTCACTACAATTATCAATTGGCTTTGCTGGTCGACCACCTTTTCCAGTTTCCGTGGTAGTTACTGATGGCTTTTCAAAAATAAGTTTATTTCTAAGCCATTCTTGGTTGCGTGAGTAAAACAATTTCTTGTTTCTGGAACATTGATTGTACCGTTTTCTTAAAGTATTTAAAAAGTTTTTTATTTTTAACTTATGAATTTTAATTTCTTGTTTGTCGGATATTTTGAAGAATGGATTATTCATTATATGTAAAATAATGTCGTTTTCATCTTTCCTTTCAAAATATATATCAGATAGAACACTATAACTGAATTTAGCCATTGTTTAAACAATAATGAATAATAATGACTTTGGATGATATGTACGTCAATCGTTTCGTTTGTTTTCGTGCACTGGATAGCACTAAGTTGTGACAGTGCTGTTGTCTCTTTCATTTTTGTGATGTCCATTTTATGTTCTTTCATTCTCGTTTCTAATGTTCTCTTCGTTGTGTTCTGTCGTTAATGTTGGTAAAAATTGAATTTAATGTTCTATTTGGTTTGTAAGCAAAGCGAATGTTGTCAGATTCTATTGTCATTTTTGTCAAAATTTTGATACACCCTTCTATGTGGACTAGGTCCAAATATGGGCCAAATTCTCCTAATTTCAACAGAATTATTTTTTGGGTCAATAAGAACTCTTTTACAAAATTTCATCAAAATATATGCATAATAGCCACTTTCACATACAAATAACTTCTCAAAAAATATGACGTGCATTTGTACCGAATATCTTACCTTGGGTCAGAAAAATTGCTGTAGCTCCAAAAGTGCAGTCCCGATGCATGGACATGTATATATAGGAATGTAGGGGAGGGTTAGGACAACAAAATAGTAAATTTGTGTTTTGACTCAGCTTGACTCACAGGAGTTGTGCTCTATGAAGTAGGAAATTTCCGATAAATTAGACCTTTTTTAAAAAAAATATTTAAATTGTTCTGAAAGCAGTAGAGCTTCAATTCAATCTACCAGTGATAGGAAATAAATTAAGTTACAACACAAAATTTATTTCGTCCAAAAATCTTGAAAAACAAAAAAGTTATGATCATTTCAACTTTAAAAATTAACTAAAAATATCATAATTACTAAATTCTGAAAAAGCCCATTTTGGACCACCCTGTTCTCAGTGAAATAGTTAAAATAGAGTTCTAATTTTTTGGCACCCGAGGTTTACTACTGTCTACTTTCATATGAGTCTAATAACTTTAAAATCGGAGAACAAAAACCAAAAGGAGTTTTGGCCGCTATCTCAAAATAATGACCACAGTGCGTCGGGCCCCTCAATCGATGACATATGCGGAAGGTTAAATGTCTACCTCGCTGATCTTGCCAATTTTTTCACTGCGAGGAAGCTGAAAATTTCCGCCACCAAATCAACGGCCACACTCTTCACTGCATGGACATCGCAGGTGAAGGAGCAATTGAACGTGATAGTCGATGACACCATAATTCCGACCACCAATTACCCCATAGTTCTTTGTGTCACGTTCGATAGCCTCTTCAGATCTAGCGCGCATGCCACAGCTATCTGCAACAAGATGAGAAGTAGGAACAAGGTCCTCAAGTCGCTCGCCGGCAGCACTTGGGGAGCTGACAAAGAAACCTTGTTGACCTCTTATAAAGCGATAGGCCGGTCAGTGGCCAACTATGCAGCACCAGTGTGGTCACCGAATGTGAGCGAGACGCAGTGGAAAAATCTACAGACCTGCCAAAACGCCGTCCTGCGAACTGCAACAGGGTGCCTCCTCATGTCTCATGTGGACCACCTACATGAGGAGGCGAAGATCATACCCGTGCGACGACACAATTTCCTGTTGTCGAAGCAGTATCTGCTTGGATGTTACCGCCGTAGCCACCCCAATCACCACCTCGTGGACAGGCTACCTCCCCCCAGGCAGATAAGGAAGGATCTTCATGATCTAGAGCGTGAGGTCCAACGTTATAAAAGGGAACCTCTAGATCAAAGTGCATACCAGGCAGGTCTTAATGGCATTCACTCTGATGCAGTCGTCGAAGCCGTTAACAATTACAGAGTGAATGTCGTGCTAGGAGAGCATCCCCCATCAGTGGCTTCGGAAGAAATGGATCTGCCACGACAGACAAGAGTGGTTTTGGCACAATTGAGATCAGGCTGGTGTAGCAGGCTCAATTCGTATTGGGCGCGAATTGACGCAAATACGTCGAATTCCTGTCCCGCATGCAGCCAGGGACCACACGACACCCTACACCTGTTCAACTGCCCGGCCAAACCCACTCAACTCGATCCCAGGTCTCTTTGGACTCATCCAGTCGAAGTAGCCACCTTCCTTGGCCTGGAAACCAACATAACAGAACACACAACACAGGACGAATCAAACAACACCTAAATGGACAGCATATTCGCCAGTGCTGCTACAACAACAACAACAACAACGAAAAAAATTTCAGTTGTCACCATGAAAAAAAAACACACAAAAAATACTATAAACGTCCAATAAGTTACTCTAAAAAAGACAATCTAAACTTATGTTTAAAATGTTTTCAAGGGTCTATTTTCTCAGACAAAAATGCAACACAAAAAAATCCCCTAGTTTGTAAATAAAACACGACAATTGCTGATATTGTTCCTAATAATCATATATAAATATATAATAATCGCTCAACGCACTGCTGCTAACAATCCAGATCCAGCAGAAAAGGTCGCCGTCTCGTTGAATTATCACAGTGCTGACGGCCAATCCGATACTCCCGCACCAAACGACACAAAACTGAGACCAAATATCAATGTAAATTCGCAGTTTGAAATTTTAATACATAGTTTTTACTTTAGATTGTATAAATTTTTAATTTATTATATTATATTATTCCATATATTTTTTAATTCATTAGTAAAATTGTGTATAACACCTGTACGATTTCTCTACAGATATTAGCATATCAAGACTTTTTTCATAAAGATATCAAAAATTTTGAAATTGAATTTTCTCAGAATATTAATGACGTTATTGGCTAGAGAAGAAGGCTATATTCAGTTTATATTAATTATATTGAATTACTATGTTCAAGTTCAAGATTTATATCGTCTAGCTGACACATATCTAATTAAAAGTGATATTTTGTACCTTTTACATCTTTATTGTGAAAAGTGGCGAAAAAATGTGCGAGAAATAGGTAAAACTTGCTGCTAAATTCCCGCAGGAAACCCGTACAAATTTCCCGGGATACGGGAAACTGAAAATATGCAAACTCCCGGGATTTTTCCCGCGGGAAGGTACAAAATATCACTTTTAATTAGATATGTGTCAGCTAGACGATATAAATCTTGAACTTGAACATGGTAATTCAATATAATTAATATAAACTGAATATAGCCTTCTTCTCTAGCCAATAACGTCATTAATATTCTGAGACAATTCAATTTCAAAATTTTTGATATCTTTATGAAAAAAGTCTTGATATGCTAATATCTGTAGAGAAATCGTACAGGTGTTATACACAATTTTTCTAATAAATTAAAAAATATATGGAATAATATAATATAATAAATTAAAAATTTATACAATCTAAAGTAAAAACTATGTATTAAAATTTCAAACTGCGAATTTACATTGATATTTGGTCTCAGTTTTGTGTCGTTTGGTGCGGGAGTATCGGATTGGCCGTCAGCACTGTGATAATTCAACGAGACGGCGACCTTTTCTGCTGGATCTGGATTGTTAGCAGCAGTGCGTTGAGCGATTATTATATATTTATATATGATTATTAGGAACAATATCAGCAATTGTCGTGTTTTATTTACAAACTAGGGGATTTTTTTGTGTTGCATTTTTGTCTGAGAAAATAGACCCTTGAAAACATTTTAAACATAAGTTTAGATTGTTTTTTTAGAGTAACTTATTGGACGTTTATAGTATTTTTTGTGTGTTTTTTTTTTTCATGGTGACAACTGAAATTTTTTTCGTATTCGGTTTTAGTGTTTTTTTATACTTTATTTGTTTGATATTGAATCTGAATAATATAATATTAAATCCCGTTTAGGATTTGAATGTTCTACTTCTATTTTGTTCTGTTGGGTTTAAGAAGACAAGTGGTCACGCTATTGAGAGGTCCCATTACGACAACATATTTAACGGTTCGTAGTTTACCATGGGTTTCAGATAATTTAAGTCGCGTCAGCCTCGTGAATTAGAGTGTAACTCCAATAATCAAATCTTTTCCTATCGAGTTATCGCGGATTTTGAAGAGATCTAGATGATTATATGTTGTTAGGGCGTATTTCAGCCTCGTTAGGTAGTTTAGTAACTCTGATAATCCATTCTTTTCCTCTCGTATTTTCGTGGATTTCGAAGATTTCAAGATGATTATTTGTCGCGAGGGCGTAATTCAGCCTCGTAAAATGGAGTGTCTACTCTAGTTTTTCCCTTCGGATTTTACAGTGTCTGTTTCTGCGACCTCCCAACCACGTGAAGTACAATATGAAATGAATGTATTTTTAGTTTTAACTTAGTGAGTTTGTTGTCCACCTCTTCGTAATCGAGAAGCCCGTGGAACATTCAGAACGTTTCTTTCCAAGATGTTCACATGGCGTTGAAGCTTCTGTTGATGACTCAGTTTGATGTTTTGAATTTCGTTTTAAACAAGAGGTATACCAAGGTGCGCCGGTAAACATCCTTAAAGTCTTTGACTGAACCCTTTGGATTTTTCGATATTGCTCAAGCATGCATTGCCAGGGCCGTGCGCAGGGGGGGTTTTGGGGGTTCAAACCCCCCCAGAGAGGTTTCGAACATATACTTTTTAAAACCTTCTAGACTTTGTGAAGCAATAAAATATAGAATTTTTAAGGTCTTTTTAAAATAACTCGTCTGACATGGTAATTTTGCAGTAAAATCATGAAAACACGAAAATTACATAAAAAATCGTGGACGCTTTCTTGAATTGAAAAACACAATCAAACTAAATGAATTGTGCCAATTTCAAGATTGTGTAATGCTAATTTCGCTAATGGACACCAAATTGTTCGGAAAATTTTCCTTTTTTTAACTGATACCACTTCTTGACATTCGACTAGAGCTATATCTTATATAGATATAGAGCGCTAAGATGTAACATTTGTGATTGGACATTTTTATGGAGCTGTATCTAAATCTGAACCGATGTGTCCTATTTTCATCACAGATGCAACAACAACGGTTTCTGTTACTTTATATTGAGAATACCAAAATATTTCTTTGGCATGTGATTGTTGACTTCATGGGGAATATTTGTGTATGAAAAGTTTCAGAATTATGAATGAAGAAAGTTAAAATATAAGAAATTGCAACGGCGAATTTTGGATTTTTCATCAATTGCAGCGATTTTCGCGACTGGCTACATATATGTTACAAGCGACCAATCTGACGGATGAAGCTGGAATTTTTAAATTCGCTGTGTACATCACAGAAAATGCGTTTTCTATACAATATTGCCAAGATTTCATGAAAAAAGTAATGGAGTTTACAATAAATCTTATTTATATATTTGGGCATAAATGGCTATGTGCTTATTTCAACATTCATAGTGCTCAATTTTAAACATACAAAAGTGGCTATGAACCATCAAACCGCGAATAATAGGAAATTTCGAAAACTTTTTAATCGTAGCAATTAGTAACCTATTTTAGATTAAAATGTAGAATAATGTTTAATAATTTCTCTTCAAATTAAGGAGAAAATCAGTTTTTTCGCTCTCCTGAAAAGTTATGTTTTAGTTCATAGCCACTTATGAATATAAGCCCTCGATATGTATGTAATTTCAAGCTAATATTTAATCAAAAGTTATACACTTAGAGAACAAGTCTGTTAATAAAAGTAGCGATTGTCTACTGCCTATCAGCAGACACTTTTCTGAAATTACAGCTGTTTTTTAGCATAACAGCAGTTTTCTGCTATCTTACATCACCATTCACACTGCTAAAGAGTTTGCAGTCTGCTAAAATTGGCTGTTGTTAATTAAAATATAAAAAGATAAGCGTTAATAATAAGCGAGATTAGCTCGAATTTCCTTTTATATTAGCTTGGGACAATATGCGTATCATATATATTGCTAAAAACAGCAAACAGCTGTTTACCATCTCAGCAGATACAAATCTGCTGTCTCTTTTTTAACAGCAGTAAATCTGATCTTTCAGTAGACTTTCGGCTTTCTTTTACTGACATATTCCTTTGATTGTAATGATAGATGGATTACTGAAATGCAATTTTTCCGACAATGTCTGTCGGACGAATGTATCAAAATATTTCTCGAAGATCCTGACAATAAAATATGAGTGGTTTACAAACGCTCCAGTAAAAAATTTCCTAAAAAGTTGGAAAAAGAACTAAATATGAGTAAAGTTTCCTTCTTTCAAAGCCATAGTAAATAGTTCATTTGCTAGAACAAGGGTAGTAGATTTACTTAAAAACCTTTCTTTGGATCTAATAAAAAATTCTTACAATTGAGTAAATTGAAACTTATGTGAATGAATATTTCCAAGGTTTTAAGTGAGAAAAAAATCTGAAATTTTTTGTATGGAAAAAATTCCATTTAGGAAATTTTAACTTAAAAATGTTTTTTTCCTAAAATGAAGTTAAAATGTTTACTGAAATTTATGCCGAGTTCTTCATACATTTAAGTATTAATGAACTTATAAAAACATTTGAAATTGTTTAAAAAATTCTTGAATATTAATCTAAGAAGCAATTCTCATTCGTTTGCAGAGACTTATTTCTTAAATAATTTATGAATTATTCTAAATAACCACTGCGAAGGCGCCTATCTTGCCTTCGCAACAATCATGGAGTAATAGCTCAACTCCTTGTGGCAGAGGTATCATGGAACTTTTGAGACATATTTCATGTTGTCATTTTTTGTATCAGTTTTGCATACTCTGAAGCAAAACTATTTGTTTGATTTTTTTAGTTAAAATTAACTTATTTTAATTTCACCTTTTTTATTGTATAAAATAAAATTTTCCGCAGTTTAAGTAAAAATTTACTCGTTTTGAAGAAAAAAAAAACAGTAAAATTGTCCTTAGTTTGAGTAATATATAGTTTTAGGAAATTTTCAGCAAAATTTTACTAAGATTTAGTAAAAATTTACTTAGTTTTAGGAAAATTTTGCTTAAATTTAGTAAAAAAAAATGGTTTTAGGAAAAATTTACTTACTTTAAATTCAGCAAATTCTTTTTATATTTAGTAAAAATGTACTTGATTTCCTAAATTTTAATTAATTTTAACTCATTGAAGGGTTAACTTTTTTATGAGTGTAGATGAAACCCCCCCGGGGGAAAATCCTGCGCACGGGCCTGTGCATTGCCCCATAATTGAGCGCCGTTATGCCAAATTGGTTTTATCACGCTGTTGTAGAGCAGTACCTATTCTAGATTTAGCTTCAAGTTTGGGTTAAGCAGCCAATGAAGTTACCGGATTTTTAGGTTAATTTGAGTTCTTTTGGCTTTAATGTGTCTTCGCCAAGTTAATCGGCGGTCCATAAATCAAGTTCAAGATTTATATCGTCTAGCTGACACATATCTGATTAAAAGTGATATTTTGTACCTTTTACATCTTTATTGTGAAAAGTGGCGAGAAAATGTGCGAGAAATAGGTAAAACTTGCTGCTAAATTCCCGCAGGAAACCCGTACAAATTTCCCGGGATACGGGAAACTGAAAATATACAAACTCCCGGGATTTTTCCCGCGGGAAAACCCTAATCAGAAGCAGTGCGTGGCACACTTATAATATCGTCCACAGTGCCCTTTGCTATTGAAACACTACGAATGTTATATAGAAGGCCGGAGATAATACACCACATTCTTCAACGTAAATTAAAAGAATAGAAAATTATACGGAAAGATAAATTAGAGACCCTAATTAACTTCGCTCTTGTTGTGCAAAATTACAGAGCAATCAATGCTAAGTTGATATTGTTCTTTTTGACGCCTGGCACTTTAATTTAGCCACGTGTGCGATTCACGCATACAAATGAAGAAGTAACTGGCAATCGAAAACAATCGAAAGAGAGAATATTTGTACATGATGTTATCGATATGCTATCGTATGCCCGAAGTGTAAAGAGAATCATAGACTGGCAAAATGTACAGAATTTACTTCACTTAAAGCAGAGGAAAGGTGAATGTTTATTCGGGAACATAATAAACAGCTTTTGCTTTTTTAAGAAACATTTTTGCGTCGCTATAATTCTAAAAGGCAGTGCAGCATTGATGGTCGTAAAATGCCGCATAACCCATTGCTGCATAGCACAGGAACACGAGAGCAAGCAAATGAAGAGATTATGGTCACTAATACAAAAAAACGAGACGATTTTAACCCGAAACGCAAATGTATTATCTCATACAAAAGAGAAAGACACTATTTCGTTATATACCAGTAACGCTCTTTGGAAATAACAGGTCTATAATAAATTTGTATTAATAGATGAGGGTACTGCCTGCACTCTTGTTGAAAATAAGATTGCGAATGCACTTGGATTGGAAGGGCCAGTGGAAGAACTTTTACTACGAGTGTAAATTGTTGTCCCGTCCATTTTGTCGCGTCCGTATTTCTGCTGTACCTAATTAAAAAAAAATAAGAGATAATTCTCATATTTCATAAATCTACGAACAAAAAATATCCTCTGACCTTCACTTACATGTATATAAGGAAAAATAAAGTTCTCAAAAAATCGCTGAACTTTGTATATTTCTATAAGAGCTTCAAAGGTACTATTGTTTTTGGTAGCGTCCGTTTCAATGTACTAAATCCTGACGATATATTTTTTAAAATGTAGTATTCTTTAAGCGCTTTAGAAGACTAAAAAGGCTAATCGACTTTTTCAGTTTCTTTCTTGTTTTTGGCGTAGTTTAAGGCGTGCGAATGTCGCGTCCGGGCCACTGGGAGATGTCCATATGTCCCTGTAACACGAACACGAACGTAAGGAAATATAATCAACCCAAATCATTTGTTGATTGGCTGTTCGAGCGGTGTGCGAGAGCGAGCTATCCCAGTTTTTAGTGGCGTGGCTTTGAGCAAGAATTTCCGTATTGCTGGTGCATTAGCGGACCTGTTTTGGAAGCGCTGGTTGCGGGAATATCTTCCGTGTTTGACTAGACGCGTAAAGTGGCACGGTAATGTGGCCGACCCTATTGCCGTAGGTGATGTAGTTATCATCGTCGAGAAGAACGCTAAGAGAAACAACAGACAGAAAAGTTTAGTTATGGATGTATACCGCGCGTAGGATAATCAGGTTCGCAGCGCTGTGGTACAAACCTAGAATGGCCTTCTTACACGACCTTCGTTAAGTTAGCAAAGATTGTAAAACAATATTTATCACTCCACCCTATTTATATTGATATCGTCTGGCACCACTGGCAATAACAATTTATGATATCTGTCAAAAAATCTCGTGCTACTTCCTTTAATTTTTTTCTGCCATTTTAACATTAATATTGTACAAACCATTTTGTTTCTTTCTTAAAAATAAGTAAGTAAGTGAAGTAACTCCACAAAAATTTTAAATTGGTTCTAATTTTCTGTCCTGTCCTGTATGGGGACAATCGTCGGTGGATTTATATTTAGAATGATTGTGTTAAGTGCCGTCAACTTTGAAGAGTGTTTGATGGGTTTTCAGTACGATACATTTCCCTGAACTACAGTGAGTGGTGAAAATTATTGGATAGTTAAATTATTTGTTGAACTTAATGTTATATCGCGTCTCCTTAATTTCTTTCATTCACCATCACATATCTTTCATACACATTTAGAGAAACAGAACGGAAATGTGGCATTTGCCTCCTGCGTAGATGTCGCCTACGATTCTTCCAATTATTAAAGAATTAAATATGTAACTTACCAAATGCTGCACTTTGGGGACACCCTTTACAAATTTTACCATTTTGTTAAAAAAATTTTTACGTTTTGTTATGCACCCACCTGGAGTAATAGAAGTAACAACTATCGCGGCAACAATAAGTGATATAGACCATCTACTAATAAGCGACACCACAGTTCCGCCTTTATTGGCTGATATTCCGACTTCGGGCAGTGAGAATATATAATATACTTCCATAATACCAACAGTGTATCCGCAACTCGATCTATGTAACAGAAAAAAGTTATTACAGTTAATTAAAAATCGATTTCTGTTTAAACAACAAAGGTGTCAAAAAGTGAGTGTTTTTCAAACTAATGTAGTAATGTTTAAGAAGATAATGTCATTAAAATGAATATTTAAAACAGCAAATGGTATCCACATCAAACAACAATAACTGCGAGAATTATCCTTCGTTAGTTTAAAAAATATGTTTTCATTAATTTGTCCAATCTATAGAATGAAATGATTCTACATAAAACCTTTTTTGCTAATGCTGTTTCTATTTATATTAATTAAAAATACTTTTAAAAGATTTTTTATTTAAAGTGCCCACTTATGTATGAAATATTTTTTACTTATATATGTGGCATTCCACCACAAATCGGACAGTTCAAAAAATATTTTTGATTTGTGTTTGTCATTTATTTTGGTTCAAGACCAAAGGTTGTGCTGAAGTCTTCAGCAGAACCCAAAAATTAGCAAAAAGGCAAGTGAGACCTTTATTGTTGCAGCTAAAAGTTGACTGCGCAGTTTCGATGGGTGCTACTCCATCTCATCAGAACTTTCGCAACGAATGTATGTCTTTGACTTAAATCAGGGTTCATATTAGTACCAGCGGTCACATATTTCCAATGAGAAGCGCTGATAAACAAAATATTCCACCGAACTAAGTCGACACACTAAAAAATCTCACTTTGCCAATTCAATGTTGTGCATGTGCTCGCATCGCTCGCAACAATGCAAAGGTTGTTGTTGTACGGTATGTCCCGTCTTCACTGTACCTCGTGTGTATTGTTGTTGTTTGTATGTATAGTTGGTCTGTTATGTTGTATGTGTTTGTCATTTATTTTGGTTCAAGACCTCCATTTTTAATACTTATTAGGTACCCATTAAAAAACGCCTCCTGGTATACTTTGAGTTACTCGTTAACAATTAAATTAAAAAACTCAGGGCCATTTTCTCATAGTCCCACAATAGTTTTTCGGAGCGATAAAGTCCCGGTTAACCATTTTTGTGAAAATTTGTAATGTTAAAAAAAAAACATAAAAACAAAAAATATCAAAATTTTAATTTTCTTTAAAATTCGAAAAGTAGTCAACTTTCGGCAGATTTCTAAAATATATTTGATTGCACGATTTTTAATGTTAATATCTAAATAATAATAATAGTGTTAAAATTTAAATATAATAAAATAATCCTTGTGACCTTGTCTAATTTTGGTTTTTTACAGAACTCAAAAATGTCTACTAGAACAAAAATTATTGAATTTTGGCCGATGGATTTTGATTCTGAACCACTGTGCCTTTTTCTGTTTGTTTCGTTAACGTCCTTTTTGTACGTGCAGTGCTAGCATTATACCAGACACTCTCTGCAGCTATTTTAGGTGCACTTGTTTTCACTAATAATGACTTAAATTTTTAATATTTCTCTACTATTAAGCTTTGGAGGATGGTTTATTTTCAAATATTTTATTTCTATTCAACCGATTAATAACTTTACTTTTAATTTCCTCTTATTTATAATTTTAGCAGTTTAAGAGTAAGGTTTTTCCATTTCATAACAATTTATTATTATTTTTCGACCGATTTCGTCGTATTGACTTCACTTTTTGCTATAAACAAATGATTCTTTAGTTGATTGTCAGTTTGAAGAGTATCGTTTTATTCTTTAAATGGATCTAAACAAAGTCTAGAGACCAATTTACAAAAAGATTTTATCTGACAAATTAAATGTAATTAACTGCCTGGCCCACGATGTCGAACGTTAACGTTCGCTTGCCTCTCATGCGACAAACAGCTGATTTGGGACCCACCAACAGACACCAGAACGACAAAGCGAACGAAAATCTATGAGAAAGAAAACGTAATCATTTCAGTGCAAAATCGGGGCCCACTAACTTTTTCTTCTGTCATCTGAGCGAATGAAAATGTCAAAATCACTCGCTTGTGTTTTGTCTGTCGCTAGCATAAATAAATAAAACACAAAACAATTTTTTTTTATATTTTTATTGCTCTCCTCAATCCTCCCCAGTAGACAACATCACCCACTTTGGTGGGTGGTACTCCCTGTCATCAACAAGCGTATGGATACTTAGTCAGCAGCCAATCACCCGCTCGAATAAATTCAAACGCTCGAATAAATTCAAATCGATGACGACCTTAAGCCTTAAACATGGATCACAAATTGGAACCTGGAACATACTCATGAAAGTATTGAAACGAGCGCAGCTCACCAATATATTCTTCAAATTCAAACATCTCTTTCTTGGAATAGTATAACCGAAAGTATTTATAGTTTTTCAAATATCATCCTTATTACGTAATTACAATTAAATAAAAATCGATGTCTGTTTAAACGATCAGGGAGAAATTGCAAGTGGTGTAAAAAAGTACTGACTTTTCAGGTAGTAGTAAATTTTATGAAGGAAGCAATGTTATTATAATGAATATTTAAAATAACAAATTTTATCTAAATCCACGAACAATAACTGTGAGAATGATCCTACGCCATTTTCAATCTATAGAATGAAATCTATAGGGCGATTCTGGCAGTAGCAAATTTACAATACAAATGCACGCACACATATTTTCAAGAAATATGTTTGTATGTGACACAATACTGAATTCCGTTTTTATTTATATCACCGTGCGATAATTTTAAAAAGTCTACACTTCAACCGGATGATATACATCTGAAACTGTAATGGAGTTTATTGGCGGTTTTGTTTTACATTTCATCATCCTGTATCTCCTCACAGGACTACAGGGTGACTCTGGCAGTAGCAAATTTACAATACAAGTGAACACACACATATTTTGAAGAAATACTTTTGTGTGTGACACAATACTGAATTCCGTTTTTATTTATATCACCGTGCGATAATTTAAAAAAGTCTACACTTCAACCGGGTGAAACTGATATGGAGTTTATTGGCGGTTTTGTTTTACATTTCAAACAGACAAGATTATTAATAGAAGTTTAAACTGTAAGTTGATGAAATATAATTAAGATATGCGGTCATAATGAGGCATTCCATTTATACATTACGAATTTTTGATTATTTAGATTATCTCGGATTTTTCAATATGGTTTGATGGCCAAAATCCGCTTAAAGTGCATTTTGAGTGCATATCCGACGCAGCATTAAGTACAAGTAATAATCACTACAGCTACTTATAGCACATATGTATATAAATTATTTAAATCCACCTAAAGTTCTTTGGATAGAAAAATTCTAAGTACATTTCTAAGATCACAGTACCTGACGTAAAAAGAAAACAATCAGAAGAAAAACAAGTAAAAACGTTGTTAAGTTCGGCCAGGCCGAACTTTATATACCCTCCACCATGGATTGTATTCTACAGAAGCTGTCAATTTTCGTAGAGGAAATTGCCAATTTTGTAACATAGTCAAATCAAAACAAATAAATATATTAAAAAATAGTTTTATAAATAAATATAAAATATTTATTATTTCAAACCACGCTTATAAGGCAAGGCTACCAAAACGTTTATACTATATATATTGAAATAATACTTCAAGTCAATTCAAAAAGTAAGCAATCTTCCAAAAAGCTTAAAGACCATAAATAATGGTGGGTTCTACAGTTGCTTGTATTTGCATCCTATTTTAATTTCAAAAGTCCGAATTTTAAAAATCCTTTATCTCACATACACAGTTTTGTCGTAAAATTAAAAAGTACGAATTAAAAAAAAAAGCTTTTTACTTTGCGACGAATGAGTACACCGATGAATGTATACTCCGAATTCCATGATTATAGCTGCGGCCATTTCCCCCGTTAAAACTACGACTTACGAAAATCTCTTTATTTTACGTACCTGCGTAATTAGAGGGATGTATACATCGAATATCATCATTCTAGCTGTAGCCGTTTTGTTGGTACCATATTTATCCCTCTGTCCCCATTATATCCCATGAAAGTACGAATTTGGAAAAACATTTTTATTTTCGGTACCTACTCCGGTATATACTCCGAATTTCATGTGGTCATTTGGTTGGTTCAATTGTTATCCCGTTTTCCCATTGTAGTACGAATTTCTAAAACTTCTTTTATTTTCCGTGTCTATACAATCAGAGGAATTTATACACCGAATTTCATTATTTTAAGTGCAGCCGTTTCGTTGTTACCTTTTTTATCTTTCTATTCCCATGGTACCCCTTAAAGGTACGAATTGCGGTTGCTGGCGATTTCAATGTCCATAATTTCTCTTGGCTTGCCCATTCGAGTCACTCAACACCGGAGGGTCAATACGCCGAGCTTTTTGCCGCGCATAATGATTTGACGCAACTAGTTAATGAACCGACTCACATTCCGTGTGTCCAGGGGCAACACTCAAATATTCTTGATCTTTCTTAACAACACACCCTGAAAAGTATGAAGTTAACGTTCTAGCACCTCTTGGTAATTCGGATCATTGTATTGTTTCAGCATCCTTTTCGTATTCCACTCTTCGTGTCGCTTCGACCCCAGCCCCAAAGCGGTCAATATATATATACGAAAAGGCACGTTGGGCCGAGCTCAACAACTTTTTCCAGCATTTCAATTGGAAACTTTGCTTTCTAAATGGCGATAAAGATGCTGCGGCTGAAATGATCGAAAATATTATCTTGATTGGAATGAAGTCTTTTATTCCAATTAAAGTTATATATACCATCTAATAAACGTTGGTTTAACCAGACATGCAAGACTGCTGTCAGATCAAAAGAGGAAGCGTTCAGTAAATGGCGTTCAAATAAAAATGTCACTACTAATCTGCTACGCAAACAGACAAGACCCATGTGTGCCAGGGTACTTAGACGTGAAAAGTTTCTGTCTTCGTGCCAAAGTTCTTTCTTCTCCCAGGGGAAGTAAGAGCTTTTGGTCATTTGTAAGAAGAGTAAAGGATAACTCCTCATCAATCCCAACTCTTGTTAAAGATGACCAGATATTCACTAACCCGGTTGCCAAAGCTAACCTATTGGCTGAAATGTTTGCAAGGAATTCATCATTGCCGGAAAGCAATCAACCACTCCCCGTGATCGAAAATGTATTAAGTTCCATGCCTCAGATATTTTTTCGAACACGTGGGTTCGTTTCGAAGGGTTCTCTCAAATCTCGACGTAAATAAATCTCCAGGCCCGGATGGCATTTCAGCACTGGTCCTATGTAAGTGCTCTTCGACGCTTGCCCGTCCCCTTCGTAATCTTTTCAACCTTGCATACCGTGCAGGGGTTTTCCCAGCGCGTTGGAAGATTGCGAACATCCAGCCCATCCCTAAAAAAGGTGAGGCTAATAATCCTGCTAACTATCGACCGATCGCGATTTGCTCAGCGCTTTGGAAGGTTATGGAGAGTATGGTTAACCACCATCTTGTGAGGTATTTAGGAACTAATGACTTACTTAATGATCGACATTCCGTAGGAATCGATCTACGGGAGACCTGGTGACACTGCTATCCGAAAAGTGGAATCGATCTATTCACAAGCTTGGTAAGAGTAAGGTCGTTGCTCTAGATATCTCCAAGGCCTTTGATAGAGTTTGACACGGCGCACTCATATCAAAGCTTATCGCTTTTGGTGTTGGTAGTGACTTCTCTCGATTTATATCGAGCTTCCTCAGAGATCGCACTATACGTCTTGTTGTAGATGGGTTCTCATCCGATGAGCACAGGTTAACCGCAGGAGTACCACAGGGCTCTGTCCTTTCCTCCTCCCTTTTTCTTATTTTCATCGACGACCTCTTGGATCGGACTTTGAATCCCATATACTCATTCGCGGATGACAGCAACCTCTGTCATTCAGACTCATTCGTTCATAGACCAAGTCGTCAAGAAATTGAGGTTAAGAGGCGATTAATGGATGGGTCACTTAGGCAGGATTTGCTGGCCATTTCAGAATGGGGTCGAGTGAATAGACTATATTTTAATGCACGTAAGACCCAGTGCTCCTTGTTGTCTCACAAGCGATTCACTGATCCAACGGTGTCGTCGATTTTAATGAACGGTGTAGATATTGAGCAATCAGATGCTCTCGATGTTCTTGGCATAAAAATACAACGTGATGTTCGTTGGTGTGTCGAAAGAAGCATTTAAATGTTTAGGATTTTTAAAACGATGTAAGAAATATTTCACACCCTCTGATCTGCTCAATATCTACACTATCTACATCAGACCAAAGATGGAATACAACTCCCACATATGGTCGGGTGCTCCAGCTTCACCACTGGAGCTACTTGACCGTGTCCAGAGGAGGGCGATGGTGTAGGATATCCAATTCTATTGTCTCCCTTGAACACCGTCGTAATGTTGGTTGTGTGTCATTGTTCTATCGATACTTTCATGGTGTTTGTTCTTCGGAAATTCGTGATCTTATACCGCCCGTGAGAACGTTCGGTAGAGATACGCGACTCTCCAGGAACGCTCACCCATTTGTTGTCGATTGGACAACCGTCCGCACTACACATTACAGAATAAATTCGTTCTTCGCCCGTACTATCCGTATGTGGAATCGACTTCCGGCAAATATCTTTCCCTCCAATTACGACATTCAGAGATTCAAAACAGATGTCAACAGACACTACTCCCTCTTTCCTCCTTCCAATACCTGATCTTCCTTCCGCAATGCACTGCATTTATAAGGGAAATCCCCTGAGTGTTGGTTCAGTGAAAAAATATATATCTTTACAAATATTAAGAAGATTTGTCTGAAGAAGAGAAATATTTTCTTGTGAAGTTAATTATATCCATAGGCAGACTGTTTGACAAATGATGGTGGTTGATCAGAGCTTTTGTCTGTACGACTCCAAAGTCCGTTCTTCGCAATTTTTGCCTTAAAACACGACTACTGAATTATTTGTGTACTAAAATTAGTAAGGTATTTAAAATATTACCTTCAGAAAAGATTCCGAGCTGCCATAGCAAAGGACAATTAGCAAGGGTTTAGTAATGTATGCTCTCCATATAAATATTCGGATTTATAATAACAAGTATATTGCTTTTAACTCCCTGGACATCACAGGCATAAATGTCCCTTATTTGAGTGATGATGTATATTTCTGAACAATATTTTACGTGCAAGGGCAGAGTTATGGACACGTTATCTGAACACATATATTCACCTTTGTCAAGTACGTTTGTAGCAGCCAGTGTAGGGTGTCCAAAACCGAAACCGGTTAACCGGTTTCGTCACCTGCAACTGTCGGCCGTTTTTTGTAAAATGGTAATTTTCGGTTAACCGAGAAAACCGGGTGTTTCGTGTCGGGTAACCGGTTTTTGGTAAATAAGTGAACATTGCACCAATAAAAAACTTCTGCATAAAAACACTACCATTTTACGTAAATTGTGCCCCCGTCGCGGGTAACAATCTCGACGCGATGCGGAGGCTTAAGGGCTGTTCTGATGGGTAGCTGCTATCACCTAGGAAGGAACCTGAGTCCTTCCTAGGGAGAGAGCGGAGACTTTCCCGGAACATCCCTAACTAAAAGTTACCCACCGATAAAAACCATGATGAGCACAACTATTAATATAAACTCTGCAAGTGGTCACCAGGCTGGACCTGGAAATCCACCCAAACAGTCGTCTGTTTGGAAATATTTGCAGGCACCAACCTCATCATCACCACAACAACAATCACACATAAACCCCATACAATACGAAACAACTACGCAAACGAAAACGGCAACACTCAAACGACAACAAAACATTGACTCAGACGTGTCCCTAGGTGACGACACAAATGACGGTCTGTCAGGTATAGGCAAGCTCTTCCTCTATGAGACTGACGAAGAAGACAATCGTATGGTTGCTTCTGACTCGGCAGCGGAGGAAGTGCCTATTAGTGGCAACAATGCCTCAGGATCGGCACCAGGCGACAACAGGACCAAGACGGACGAGGAAAGGAGGGAGGCGGGGTATAAGCGCTCGTTACGATTCCTTAAGAAGATGGATACGAAAGACCCGTCTTCCCTTTCGGGTCGTGACAAGCGATTATACCGAAAGCACACCTACCACGTACGGAAGTATGAGTCTATGATGAACACGACCGTCGTGGAGGTCAGACCCTCCACCTCAAAAGACACAAAGGACACAACTAAAACAAACGGTACTAAAACAATTACGACTACGGATACAAACCAGAGCAAGGCCAATCTGATGAACTCGGATAAAACTGGAAATCGGGGCACTCTGGTATACAAAGCAAGCCAGCCCCGAATAAAGCTGGCCTTTCATCAAGCAGAGAGATGCGCAGACCGGCACCATACCCGTCCAAGGTCGTTAAAGCCGATACCAAGCCTTGTGTAGGCCCCGCAATCTGCAAAAGACACAAGAGACCGGTAGCGGAACTTCCCAACAGGGCCAACCCCCCGGCGCACAGCACCCAAACTGGGATAAAAAGGCAGAGGTCCAAAGAAGCTCAAGCCCCCGATGGCAAGCGACCGAAAACCACACCCAACCTAACGACAGCACTCGAATTGCAAGGCGCCATTCTAGACCGCAGCAACCCCTAAGGTAGAATGACGACAAGTAGATGGCTACTGGTTGAGGAGCAGATACTCCGATCTCTGCTTGAAGCCCTCAAAACCAGTGAAGACGACTCCTTTACTGAGTTCGACAGAGCCGGGTGGCAGAAGGGTGTGAAGATCGTCTGCTGTGGAAATAAGAAAGCATTAGACTTCCTTACTGCTGCAGTCGGTGATCTTGATACCCTATGGCCTGATATGCGGTTAGAGATCGTACCTATCGACCAGATCCCCTGTTGGACGACAGTGAAGGTATGGATTCCTCCTCCAATCCTGGAGGATGAAGCCATATTTACACTGGTAAAAAGGCAGAACAAGCCGCTAGG
This sequence comes from Polietes domitor, assembly GCA_947397865.1. Lineage (NCBI taxonomy): Eukaryota > Metazoa > Arthropoda > Insecta > Diptera > Muscidae > Polietes > Polietes domitor. The sequence goes on from OX377618.1 coordinate 103,296,435, forward strand.
CACTGATGACTGGAAGATCATCAGGGGACGCGCGAGGGACAAAGGAGAAGGAAAAGATCTATGGATCCGGATAGGATCAGAATCTCTCCGTCTTCTTCGTCTCTCGGATGGGGTCGTCAGATATGGTCTCAACCGACTGAAGATCAGTATCCCCGAGGACGAAACCAATGCCCGACGTCAGGAGAGGCATGCAGCTGGTGCAAATTAATCTGCACCACTCCGAAGCAGCATCGGACGAACTGCTGCGACATATGGGGAAGGAGGGCACGGACGTAGCTCTGGTGCAAGAACCCAGGATTACAGCGAACAGAGTACGAGGACTGAGGTCACGAAACCTAAAGCTCATATCCCCACAAAACGAAGGTAAAATCCGTAGCTGTATTGTAGCCAAGAAAGACTTGAATCTAACCTTCTTATCTCACTACAGCGATGGCGACCTAACAGTGGTGGCCATGGAACGCCATAACAAACCAACCCTGGTAATAGGCTCCATGTACCTACCTTACGAAGTGGACAACCCCCGTCAAACTAGGTCCAGGCCCTGGTAGATTGGTGCAGACGGAAGGGGCACGATCTGGTACTCGGTGGCGATGCAAACGCGCACCAGACCCTTTGGGTAGCACTGACATCAACAAAAGAGGTGAGTCACTTTTTGATTACATTATATCCACTGATCTAATTATAAGCATCAAGGGCAATAGGCCGACGTTATATAATAGAACTAGGGAACAGGTTATAGATATAACTCTATAAAGAGGTCTTCAATGTCTTCAAGAAACAGATCAAAAAAGCAAAATGGAAATCTTGGACGAATTTCTGCGAGGAACTGGAAGGTACTAGCGAGGTCGCCAGATTTCGCAAAGCGCTCTCCAAGGAACCCAGCACTCCAGGATTCCTGATGAAAAGGATGGACTGTTCACAGAAAGCAGTGCAGAAACGGTAGAACTCCTTATGGAAACACATTTCCCAGGATGCCAAGACGATGACGACAGCATTGAAGAAACAGTAACCCCTCTCTCCGTTTGCACGGACGAGTTCATTAATACAATAGTTGATGACGAAAAAATAATGTGGGCCATACGATCCTTTAGACCATACAAGACAGCAGGACCAGATGAAATTATACCAGCACAACTGCAGGTCTCCCTGGACCGGATATTGCCATGGCTACGACTAATTTTCTCCGCAAGCCTGAGATGGCTGAGGCACGCCGCAAGGAGGTGTGATCTCGCCGATGCTTTGGAACCTGGTGATAAATGAAATCCTACTTGACCTCAACAGAGAAGGAATTAAGGTGACGGCATATGCCGACGACTTAGTACTGCTGGTCCGAGGTAAATTCTTACCAACGATTAGTGAGGTCATGGAAATATCACTAAGGAAGCTCTTAAGATGGGCGACAAGAAATGGGTTAGGAGTTAACCCAAGGAAAACAGAGTTGGTTCTGTTCACAAGAAAATATAAAATTCCGGACTTCGACCTCCCCAAATTAGACGGGGAGATATTGCATCTATCAAAGGCAGCAAAATACCTTGGCATAATCCTGGACTCGAAACTTTCTTGGAAAGGAAACACAGAAGAAAGAGGAAGGAAAGCAATCTGCGCCTTTTATACCTGCAAAAAGATGTTCGGGAAAAGATGGGGACTACAACCAAAGACGGTACACTGGCTGTACACGGCAATAGTGAGGCCAATACTCACATACGGGGCATTGGTCTGGTGGAGCGCCGTAAAAAGAAAATCACTCCTAGCAAATCTCAACAAGGTACAGAGGATGGCATGCTTGGGCATTGCTGGGACAATGAGATCGCTCCTCAAGCCGGACTAGAAACTATACTCAATATACAACCCGTGGACATTTTCGTAAGGAGATGTGCAGCAAGGGTAGCATTGCGTATCAGAGAACTCGGTATGCTGAAAAACGACACGCTTGGGCACAGCTCCATTTTAGGAGCTACTGAACCATACGGGAGGCTAGATAAAAATTCAGATTTTCTCAAGCCCAGTATGCACCTACATAAGAACTTCAAATTGGTAAAACCCACCAGAGAAGAATGGGCATCCAACATGGTCATGACCGACGAGGAAAACTCAATCTTCACTGATGGCTCAAAAATGGAGACAGGTACGGGATCGGGAGTCTTTTCTGAACCTTTAAACCTTAAAATATCCATCCGACTGCCAACCACTTGCACAGTCTTTCAGGCAAAAGTATATGCCATCAACATAGCCGCGAGAAATATTCTGGAACGGGACATTGATCCATCAAAATTCAGAATTTATGTGGACAATATGGCAGCCCATAAAGCCTTAAACTCCAAGACTATCAGATCAAGATGCGTACATGACTGCTTAGAGTCTCTGGACCGACTCCAAATGCATGACGTCACACTTGTATGGGTACCGGGTCACACGGATGTACCTGGAAACGAAATGGCAGACGAATGTGCACGGAATGGCTCCAAAGAGACGGACGTTCCATGTAATACGAACATACGCAAGCCTTTCATCGAAATACTCAATCAAATAGACGAAATAGCAGACCGAGAAACAAAGTTGCGATGGGACTCCGTTCATAACTGCAAAATAACACGTAACTTATGGCCGAAAATCAACCCTAGTAGAACAAAGGAACTACTGGCACTCGGCAAAAGAAACACAAGCATCCTCATGGGAGTCCTTACAGGACACTGCGCAATAGGCCGTATGGCAGAGCGTATGGGAATCCCTCATATGGACTACTGCAGAAGCTGCCTCGATGAAGAAGAAGAGGAGTCGGTGGAACTTCTCCTATGCTCATGCCATAGACTGCAGGAGCTCAGGCTACATTATCTTGGAAGCAGGTTCTTTAGCAGTCTGGCAGAAGTAGCAAATGTTCCTCTAAACCCCCTGTATAAATTCATAGACAAGGCCAGCTGGTTCTCCAGTAGAAACAACAGGCAATCTAATAACGACTGACACCACAACGAACCCTTCGGACTTTCCGTACTATCAACTGCTCTTCTCCCACTATAATCCTCCTCCTCTATTCACTAACACATTTCTTCCATAATCATCTATCAAGGGTAGCACAATGGACAAATAGTCTCCGAGTGAACTCGCTTGGTTGTGTATACACATGATGTTGTATATACTACCAGCGGGCAACCCTTTCAACCTATCCTAACCTACGTAAATTGTGACATATATGTAAATGCGTCGTATCGGTGTAGCATACGAAGCGCTTTTTAACTAGGTTGCACAGTGAAACCATTATTATAATACGTTTTCGTTTTTATTTAACAATTAAAAAAAGAAAGAAGACATATATGCCCAGGATTTGTGCCAAAGGCTGATGGTGAGGCTGAAAGAAAGAAGAGTAAAAAAATTCCGTTAAACGATGGCGTATTGAAATACTCATTAAAATCGGATACAAAGGAATTTGCAAATGAATTATACAAACGTCTTTTCCCCGAAATTTCTGTTGAACCAGATTTAGACAACAGTTCATATTCGAATGTAAGTTGTGACATCGAAGAGTCTTGTATTTTAATGTTGGATTTAAACCAAACAATAAACCACATTTAGCGAGAGTGTTTTTTCTATGTCAAGTTTTATCAAAAACAAACAAAAAATCGCTTACACAATTATCACTTGAATTGTATGTATACTGGTATTGCGATATTATTATAAGAAGGATTCTTCGTAAACTTTTTATTCAAGTTTTTGAACTTAAAAATATGAATTATTTTATAGAATTGACTTTATTTTAAAATGATTTCAAACATATATACACTCCACTATATGATACACTCCACTTTCTATCCGAATACAAATCAATTGTTAAAAAAGCGAAACGGAAAGGTTTTTGTATACTGTAAATATATGTGTTTGACAAAAATGTTAAATCGGAGAGAACATTTGTATGGGGGTATATTGAAACATGGAATGAAATAGGTGAAATATAATATGCATAGTTTGGCCAGACTCGGTTAAACATTTGACTGCAACGTTTGTATGAGGGCTATATCTAAATCTAAACTGATCTTACCCACTTACTTTCTGCATAGGTGTTTCTAGTTAGATTATAAGAGGTTGTGCCAAATTTAAAGAAAATCGGGTACAATATGTGATTTCTAGAGCGTCATTTGTATGGGGCTATATCTAAATCTGAACCGATCTAACCCGCTTTCGCCACAGGTGTATCTAGTTAGATTATAAAGTGTTAAGCCAAATTTGAAGAAAATCGAGTACAATATGTGGTTTCTAGAGTGGCAAAAGTCAAATCGGGACTGACATTTGTATGGGGGCTATATCTAAATGAGAACCGATTTGCCTCAAATTAAATAGCATTCGTCCTTGATCCATAAAAGTCATTTGTGCCAATTTTTGTTAAGATCGGACTATAATTGCGACCTGTAATTTGATTACAACAATAGATGGACAGACGGACATTACTAAATCGACTCAGAAGGTGATTCTAAGCCGATCTGTATAATAAACGATGGGTCTAACTCGTTTCCCTTTGGGTGTTACAAACAAATGCACAAAGACATAATACTCTCGTGGATTGTATAAAAACTACTGAAAAAAATACTGAAGTTCCTTATTTAACCGGTTTTGTAAAAAAAACTATAACCGAAAACCGGTTTTTAAAAAAATTGAATTTTCGGTTATACCGAAAACCGTCTTTCTAAAATAACCGGTTTTTGGACACCCTAAGCCAGTGTTCATGCGGATACCACAATTGGAGTTGACGCAAAGCTAACAAAAAATATCGCTGCCTACATTTTAAGGAGATTATAAAAAGTGGGTTCCATTCCGCGACATATACATCTCACCTGTTCACAATAATGACTCTCTCACCAAGATTCAAAAGTTTTATTATTTAAAAGGCACACTTGGCGGAGAGGCTGCGAACTTAATAAAAGCAATTTCGGCCACAGAGGCAAATTATGAGTCCGCCTGGACAACATTAGAATCCCGATACCACAATAAAAGAATGATTGTTGGACATTTAGTGGGAACAATTTTTATTTCTGCAAAGTCTGACTGTGGTGGCATTGCTCGATTCCACAAAGGAATGTCTATACTCTCTTACGAACTTGGGTATTCCTTATTAATACATTTAATTGCCCAGAAGATGGACATTCAGACACGTAAAGATTTGGAACTATATTTAAGGTCTTCCACTGAAATTACAACTCGTTGTTTAATGTTCGTGTTTACAGAGAGGACATTTAGAACTTTACAATCTCTATAAGATGATTTTCCAACAACAACAAACAAACAAAATCCGAAAAAATAACAAACGTAAATAACATAAAAAAGTAAAATTTCCATATTGCGATAAAAATCTCCCTCTTCCGCTTTCATTAACTGCATAAAATGAGTTTTTGTCCAATAAAAAAGGTTATTGGATTTGTCTTTTTATTGGACATGACCAAAATGGTAGTGAATCACCGCTGCAGATCTCATACGAGAGATCTGGTAAATAAAGGTCAAGGCTTGAACAATTTGCCATCCTGCTCAGGTGTAAGACCTGATCTTCTCACAGTGTGAGCTCTTTCCAATCCGTTTTGTTATACACCATTTGTCTTACTATTCGTACCGATCGTGTTCACTTGCCTAATTACTGAGTCTGCTGTTCAACTCAAAAAGCACAGATCTCACTGTAAGGTAGTGTGGATCGGGGACGGATATACTAATTTATCCAAATTCACGGTATATCATTGCCTATTATAAGTAAAGAAAGTTTGGCAAATCCATTTTTCTATAAATCTGACAAGATCGGCATGATACTTGGTTCAGATAGTGGTTCAAAAATCAAGATTTGTACAGAGTCATTTATTCACAACAATTTATTCTTCCAAAATATCCAATTTGCGTGGGGTTTCTCTGGCTCTACTAACGCTATATCTACAAATAGAATTCATATCCATAACACAAATATGGAAAACAGAATCAAGTAATTTTGGAACAAGAGGTGAGTTTGGACAGAGATTTCTCTGATGAAGAATCGTGCTGTGAGATTCACTTTAAAACCACTACAAACGTTCGAAATGTGGGTGTTATATGGTACGATTGCAATTTAAATCTAATTAATTCAGATTCGCATGAAAAAAACACTTCATGACATTGACAATGTCATATGAGAACAGAAAATTTTGGGCAATTTCCGGAAACACGCTAGCCGTATCTATCATTCAAAAAAGTATACGCTGTTTAACTAGGTCATTTACCCATAGATGCGTTGATTATGCCGGCCCTATTTCGATGAAAACATCATCATTAAGGTCGGCATCTACGACAAAGGGGTTATATTTTCTTGCTTGTGTGTTTGGTAACAAAAGCCATACACTTGAAGAATGTCTCTGATCTCACGACCAATGCATTTCTCGCTGCCTTTCGTCGTTTCATTTCAAAAAGAGCGTTTTTACCAATTTCTTAGGCGCGTCAAAAGAGCTAGCTAGATCATTAGCAGAAGACTTACACCAAGCTTTGGGTTTAAATGGAACGAAATGACATTTTATTCCATTTCTCTCCCCTAATTTTGGAGGTCTGTGGGAGGCAGATGTTAAATCTACATAATATCATCTAAAACGAATTATGAATGATCGAACATAAAATTTTGAAGAACTTTCAACTCTACTATGCCACATAGAAAGCTACGTAAATTCTCGGCCTTTAGCCCATTATCACCTGACTCCGCTGATTGCGATGCACTTACACCTACAGGTTTCTTAGCTAGGAAACCAACGACATGTATTCCAGATGAATCGCTATTGAATGCCAACATTATCCATCCTACTCGATGGAAATGTGTAGAAAAATTAAAACACAGGAAAAGATGGCGAAACGAGTATATCAACAGACTTCAAGTACGACCAATATTTATACAGAAACATTTTAATGATACTAGCAGAAACCATCGCTCGATATTCGAGTGCAATTTTTGTGTAAAATTTAATCTAGAAATGAATATATTTTTTATATTAATAAACGAATTAAAGTCATGTCTGGAATTGTCTTCAACAATAGAATATATTTTCGAAATGTATATCATACATTGCAAATTGATGACCCTTAAAAGAGTGTAGTTAGTACGTGTAAAAAATACATCTATTTGGATGGTATCATTTCTACTCCTTTCCCAATCGTTTTGCCCTAAAAGTACAAATTACTAAAATTACGAATTTATTGATATTTTTGAATATAGCTACAACAGTTTATGAATTTTTGTCTCTTTGTGTCCGTTGCCCCTATAAGTACGAAGTTGGAAAATCCCCTATATTATGCTCGTAAACACATTCCGAATTTCATTACTAAAGATGAAACAGTTTAGTTGGTATCAATTTTATCTTTTTTACTCATTCTTATTGAAAACTCAACTCATTCTATATAGCACAAATCTACTTTTTCGGGATTGTGTACAAAATTCACTAGATTTCCCATACAAATTGACAGTTGCAAAACCCACCGATTCTTTCGGATTCTGTAAAAATCCGGTGAGTCATACCACATGTATCTCCTTGCAACTCTTGGACAGTGCGCTTCCAATTAGAATAATACTGATGTAAAGCAACCATGAAGAATCAATTTCCACATAAATATACAAAACTGTCTACCGGTGATTAAGAAATAAAAATCAAAATGATATGACCAAACTGTGTCTTCAGACGCTAGTGTTCTGTTCTTTAATCAATTCCTTTAAAATAATTTATTTTGTGAAGTGCAATTATTATTTATAATAAATTTTGTTTACCGATAAAATTTAATATGAAGTTTTATTTTCCACAGTAATATCATATCTGTTGCGGATTTTAAGATTAAAGGTGTAAGATGTTAAAGTGTAAAACGGACACAATACCACCAAAATTCCTTTATAGACGGCAACGCTATTTAATGTCGATGCAGTTGACGTTTTCTTTTCTCCAACAACTGCCAAAATTTTGCGGCGAAATCACGGACATTGTAACTTCCTTTATATGGAGTAATTTTATACTTCTTTTCTAAACGAGCTGTGACTGTGAAAGGTTTGAGAGGCAGGAAAAGTAATTTCCTACCATTTTTAATTTTGCACTTCATGCTTTACAATTTGTCGTTATAAGGACAATACTGTGATCGATACCTTTTGCCAAATACAGTTACCAGACTGTGAAATACCACATTTTGATAGAGCAGCCTAAATATATCTCCAAAAAGTGAACGACACCATCTATAATAATTTGATTGTCCAAAGGAATCTGACATACCTGGTCCATTGAAATCTTCTCTTTATTGGAGTAAAACCACAGCCCACATACATTTGTTACTTCATCTAAAGAACTCCAAAATTGTTTTATGGAATTTTGTCAGACTATTAAAATGGCTTTTGGCGCAAGTTTGCAGCCATTTCAACCGGACATACAAAATATAACTGGCTCGTTACACCCTGACTTATCATGCTACAGAAGTATGCAGAACTTTTTACCCGGACATAACAAATATACCTGGCTCGTAACACATTAACCTACCATTCTACCGAACGTGTCAAGAATAATATGGAATTTCTTATTTTTGTGGGTCATAATTATTAGATATAAGTTTGTATAGGTTAGACGTAAGATAATTTGATGCATTGGTAAGTTAAAAAAATAAAAGGTTTATTGGTTCTTTTTGTATTTCAAATTTCATAGTCGGTCTATCTGTATAGTATGTTTCAGTTCATTTTTTTAAATTCCTTGTTTTAACCATAATTGGAAACTCAGTCGGCGACAGGTGCGCACTTCTCGTACGATCTTCTATATTACATAAAAATGTAATACTTCGTAAAATTATGTATATATAAACTGCGTTTTGAAATGGTAAAATGTACAGATGGGCCAATGGAATCAAACCAACAAGAAAATCACGACAGAACCGTATGTATGAAATTGACAAAGAAATTTGTATTATTACCAATGCATAAAATTAATATTCCTCAATAATTTACATCATTTAAGTTAGAAATTATCTAACGTTATTCTCAATTTCTGAGACACATATTTTTTACTTTATTTGTTTTGCTAAATGTATTCGTACAGTTTTAATAATTTAGTTCCCACTTCAGTAAATACTTTCGTATTTACTTCATTTATTTTGTATTCGTAACTATGTATAAACTCTCATAAAATTAATTCGCTTTATTCTCTCATATATAACTAACTACTCACTCTCTCAGAGATTTCATTTTTTTTTGTATCAATATGATTGTTTAATTACAAATGTTCTCCTTCTCAGTTTCCACCTTTTCTTGGTGTGCGGCCTACGGTCAAATGGTATTCCTTTATTAAATTTTGTCTACTACTTTCGTCATACGACTTTGTGATATTACGCACAAAAAGAGTAGTAACACCTTCTAACGAGTAGCGAATGCACTGAGAGCCGCCTTTCTCCATCTAAGCTATGATTTAGTTTTACTCGTTATTGTAAATCTCTTGTTCATTGGATTTCGTCCATACAACACCCTCACAAAATTTTTGTACAAAAGGTAATATTGTTTACGACAATAAATTGAATTGAATTTTATTTGAAAATATTAAATTTTCGTATTTTTATTTATTTTCATCCTTGCTACGCAAACATTGGTCCACACGAGCCGGATACTTGCTTCCAGCAATTAATTGGTTTTTTATTTTTTCTTCGAAGGCAAACCTGACTCCGTCAGCAACAACAACACCCACATAAATCAGTCATCTTCTTTCATCCATCTTCATCATATATATTATTAACAAAAGGTGCGTATTGTCAGTTTTTTTAAAGTGAGCATATCGCGTTTTGTTTGTTTATAAAGAAATATATTTCCGTACAAATAATAATAAAACGGTCGTTTTACAACATCGGTACCGCGTCGGTTTGTGTCTGTGTGTGATTCTCATACATCCAGACGGACGGACATACATCCGTACATTAGAACATATTTTCGTTACGAGAAAATAAAGATAAATATTAAAATATTGCCGTCGCATATTCAAAATATTTATCAGTGAGTGAAATAAGAGAAAAGTGTGCTGTTAATAATTATTGAAACAGATCAATAAAGTGCTGGGTTTTCAACGTTGATCGGTGGTGGTTTTTTGCAACAACAAAACATATGTATTCAAACGAGTAATTGCATTACTCTCGGTTAAAAGAAGAATAAACAAAACAACAACAACATACATTTGCTTACCATACGGTTCGAAGTTGCAAAACAACATCATCATCATCATCAGCGTATGAAAGAGTACATACGTACTTCAATACACACACAGCCATACATATATTTTCTCTTATTTGTTAGCGCGGGTCGTTCTCGGTGAGATTTGAAATTTATTAGCGTGGGTCGTTCTTGGTGACATTTGAAATTTTTTATCGATTTTTTTTTTCGTTTCGTATCTCCGGTAGTATTATTGTTGGACTATTCGGATATAGTAAAAATTTTGGTTTCGCGACACCGTGTACTCTACAGTCGGTCTTCTACACTGTCAGAAAAATATTTTAAAAAATTTTCGGTTTTCGGTTTATTTTTGATTTTTTGCTTTTTGCTTGATACGAGCGTACATTTATTGCGTGCATCATACAGTCCGTGCACCCTACTCTCGGTCAAGTGAACATACATAGGAATTTATATTTTTTTCGATTTTTTCCATTGACTTTCTTTTACAGAGAAATATTTTGGGGCATTTTCGTGCTTCTCAATAAAATTTCGTGTATTTTTCGATACACTGGGAAAAAATCTGTGAGGTTTAATAATTTTTAATTAAAATTTTGGTTAAATTTAATAGCAATTTGGCCAAAGTTCGTGACTGAACTAAATTTCGTGTATTTTTCGATACATTTTGCGGAAATTTGGTTGGGCGTGTTCGAATTAACTCATTTTTTAGTATTTTTAACTGATGGGAAGATTTCGAGCTCAGCTTTGAACATTCAGTGTATTTTTCGATACATTGGACTATTTTTGGGGTTTCGTTCTCCCTTATTGCTAGACATTTTTCATTCATTTAGCATTTTCGTGCTTTTTCAAAATATTCAGGGTATTTTTCGGTACACTGTGAATGGTTTTGGATTTCTTTCTGAAATATTTTTTGGATAACTTTGAATAGTTTTCATTCATTTGGCACTTACGTGTATTTTCCTGGTATTTTTTAATACATTTAGCAAAGGTTTTACTTTTTTTGGGTTTTACTTAATTCTCGCTTGGTTCAATATGCCTCTCACTCCACTCGACTTCTTTATCAGAGCAACTGATGCTTTGATAAATTTGATGCGAACTTCAGTACCCTACGGGATGAAGACCTCGACATATATTCCCTTGAAATACAGGGTTCAGAAGCGAGAACATTATGGAGTAATGTTAAGGACAGGTACGATAAGTGTCTTAGTCATCTCCAAACTGCTCAGGATGCGGAGAAGGAGGACATAGATTCTGCTGACAGCAAATATGATGTAGCGTATAGGGCATTTGTACGTGTTCTCGCTACTATTAATAGGAAATTGGATGAACTTCGAGCTCCGCTGAAGTCATCCCCTCCGACTCCGCCCCGTACTTCTACGGATACATATTCGATACATCACTTGGATTCTCCTTCTGATCGATCGAAATCGATAAGAGAGCAGCAGGAGCAATGTGGGGGCAGCAACAGTATGGCTCACGGCCTTTCGTTGCCGCCATGCGATACTGACGTTTTCCATGGCGATTTCCTCTCATGGCCTACATTTAGGGATCTTTTTTCAGCGGTATACATTAATAACTCCCGCTTAAGTGACATTGAACGGCTATGTCATTTGATTAGGAAAACGAGCGGTGAGGCTCGCGAAATTGTATCCAAATTTCCACTCACCCATCGCAGTTTTATTCTAGCCTGGAAAGCCTTGAAAGATGTGTATGATAACACTCGCATCTTGGTGAACAACCAGCTCAAGATGCTTTTTGATCTTCCGATCCTTGATAGCGAAAGTAGCTTAGGTTTGAAAAATTTGCAATGCGGAATAAATGGATGTCTTTCTGCAATGTCCATTTATGACGTAGCCACGGATAGTTGGGATCCTATATTAGTTTTTTTGTGTATTCAGCGATTGCCCAAAAGTAGTATTACGTTATGGGAACAGAGTGTGAAGAATAAGTCGGCTTTGTTTTCGTGGAAAGATTTGGATCTCTTTCTTACGGACATAAAGGGTATCGATTCCACGAAAAAGTCCGACGGTAGGGAGGTGGGTGCGCATTTTACAAATGCAGGCTCAACTGGATCTTCTCGTTCTCATCAGAACAAATTGTGTATTCTCTATCCCAGACAATTTCATCAACTTCGTGATTGTCCACGATTTGGGGGCCTTTCGGTCTCCGACCGGTTTGACACCGTCAAACGTCATCACTGCTGTGTAAATTGCTTGATGCGTGGACACGAAGCTAGGAAGTGTGGAAGTATTCACAAATATAGAAAATGCGAGAAGAGACATCATACTCTTTTGTATCGCGATACATCGAATTCTGAGGGTTCGGCTGTTGTAGCGAATCCTGCGGGGAGTTTGGTTCCGATCACACAGCATACTAATCCTCCATTTGTGAATCCTTCGCTGCCGTCAACTTCTTCTGGAGGTTCATCTGGTGCTATAAATAGACAGGTATATCATGCTTCGCAGGATAGAACTGTGTTATTAGGGACAGCGATGGTAATATAGTACACGAAGGTACTTCGTACCCAGCTAGGGCTCTTATCGACCCGGCGTCAGAGGCTTCGTTCATTACGGAACGATTGCAAAATCACCTCAACATTCCGGCCAGTTCCACTCAGGCTAGAATATCGGGTGTAAATCAGTCATTCTCGGCTACCTCTCGCAAAATATGTTCTTTGTGTATAGTGTCTATTTTGGATACGGCACAGTTGATGGAAACTAATGCCTTAGTTCTTCCGCATATTTCGGGCAACTTGCCATCTTTTTCAACGAAATCAGATGTGACTTCTGGTTTGCCAAATATTCGTTTGGCCGATACGCATCTTTTTGATTGTCGACCTGTGGACCTTTTACTGGGAGCAGATCTTTATCCGAGAATTCTCTTGGAAGGAACTCTTCAAAACGTATTAGGCTCATTGATCGCGCAAAACACGGTCTTTGGCTGGATCATTACTGGTCCCGTTTCCTCTTCTTACATTCGAGTTTTTTCTACCTCCATTGAGTTCACCGAAGAAGATAATCTTAACAAGAATCTTCTTCGATTTTGGGAACTTGAGGAGACCCCGAGAAGGTCTATGTTTTCTCCTTCGGACAAATTTTGTGAAGACAATTATAAACTGCCGACCCGTAGAGATTCGGAGGGGAGATATATTGTTACACTTCCCATTAAATCTGAATTCTGCGGACAACTAGACTTAGGACAATCAAGGGGAAATTGTTTACGACAATTTCTGCGCAACGAGGCCTCTCTCCTGAGAAAATCACATATCAAGACAGTTTATGACGGGGTGGTAAGGGAATATTTGGACTTGAACCATATGAGGCCAGTTTCAGCCCCTTCTTCGGCAACCCCCACAGTATGTTACTTGCCTCATCATCCGGTAATTAACCCGGATAAAAAGACTACCAAACTTCGAGTGGTTTTTAACGCCTCAAATAAAACATCAAATGGGAAGAGTCTTAACGATATTCTTCATATAGGTCCGACCTTACAATTAGATCTAGTTCTCCTCATTCTGAGGTGGAGACTATTTAGATTCGTTTTCAACTGCGATATTACTCAGATGTACCGCCAGATTAGAGTCGATTCGGCCCATACTCCTCTGCAGAGAATACTCTGTAGGGATTCTCCTCAAAAGATTGTTCAAGATTATGAGCTGCAGACGGTGACCTTTGGAGTTAACTGTGCTCCATATCTAGCCGTACGGACGTTATTACAACTGGCCGATGACTCTGAAGACGAATTTCTCCATGCTGCACACATTCTACGAAAGTGCATGTACGTTGACGACGTTTTAACGGGTTACCATGATCTGGAGACTGCATTGACCTCTCGTGATCAATTAATCTCAGCTTTGTCTTCTGCGAAATTCGAATTGAGGAAATGGACGTCGAATAACCGGACTATTTTAGAATGTTTTCCTACGGAACATTTAGTCGATGAGAAGCTTCTTACTTTCGTGGAAGCTAGTAGTTCTAAGCCATTGGGTATTCGTTGGAATGCTCAGTTAGATTTATTCTATTTCAATATGACTCCACCGGAGTCGGCTATAGAAGATGCGACATTACACATTGTGAATCGATACAGAAAATTTAAGGCTTTAAATAAGCAATTCTGCCTACGGTGGAAAGACGAGTATCTGAAGAGCTTATATAAAAGATATAAATGGAAATTTCCGCGGCGCGATATTCAAATAGGTGATTCAGTTGTTATTCGAGACGAACAACTGCCTCCCACTTCGTGGAAATTAGGTCGGGTAAATATCGTCCATCCGGGCATCGACGGTCGCGTTAGAATCGCGGATATTCGAACGGGAAACGGTGTTGTAAGACGACCTATAGTAAAGCTGGTCACTTTGACCCAGTAATTTAAAGTTTTTTTGTGTAATACTATCGCGCCATTTCTATTTTCGTAGTACAATGGAAAGCATAGTGAAGGTACTAGTAGGACCACATCAAGGCTGAACTTACGGATCGTCGACGTCTATGGTGTGGTCAGCAGTACTTATGGTCTCTACGAGCTGTGGTCTCTACGAGCTGTGGTACTGCGAATCTGGGCTCTACGAGCTATATAGGGGTTTTCTTAATTAGTATGTAAGAAAAATGAAATCGAAAATAAATGCTCATAAAACTGACAACTACCCCTTTTATTTGCATTATCAATAAGTGAATATACATATTTATATTACATTAGGGTTTTATTGAAATTGTTTAATTTTCTTTACAACATAGCGGGATGTTGCAAGGCGGGCGGCAATGTTTAATTACAAATGTTCTCCTTCTCAGTTTCCACCTTTTCTTGGTGTGCGGCCTACGGTCAAATGGTATTCCTTCGTTAGATTTTGTCTGCTACTACGACTTTGTGATATTATGCACAAAAAGAGTAGTAACACCTTCTAACGAGTAGCGAATGCACTGAGAGCTGCCTTTCTCCATCTACGCTATGCTTTAGTTTTACTCGTTATTGTAAATCTCTTGTTCATTGGATTTCGTCCATACAACACCCTCACAAACTTTTGTACAAAAGGTAATATTGTTTACGACAATAAATTGAATTGAGCTTTATTTGAAAATATTAAATTTTCGTATTTTTATTTATTTTCATCCTTGCTACGCAAACAATGATCTCGAATCATATTATTGTCTTAATAATAAATACTGGTTTTTAAATATGAGTGGTTAATTTTTTTTTCCTGGGGGAATGAAAGCTCACAAAATGAGTATGAACCCTTAGGAGTGATAAGCGGAAAAAGGGGTAATCGAGTATATTATGAGTGCTTGAGATTACCATGGAGTAAGGGAGGGAAACATTCAATCAAGGTGACCATACCATCATGTCACTACGTCAGTTCTTTTAATGTTTATATTCATCCTTTTTATTGCTATTTTCCTTTATACAGTTTAACTTTGTGGCTTTTTATAGATGGCATGTATTTTTTTACTATGATTACGCATCGTCGGTAATACGGGTCATTGAACTACGCCACTACGCTCATGCTAGCCGAGCTGGAATCATTACATGCCCTAGAACCCTATTTTCAACGATTTCTGGGATTTATTAAGATTTTTCACCCGAGCGTAACATATCTTGTGCAGATCCTCTTAAACTGATATCTAATTTAATGAAAAACGATATCAGAATACCAATGATATCCCATCGGATTTTGGTGCAAAATCATTTCAAATTTAACATATCAGAACACGCTAATTAAATTCTATCCGCTAAAACATAAACAAATCATCTACATCTAAGGAGAAATCCCCTGACTTAACTCTTTATTTATCTGATTGATTCACATACGCAGAGAAATGAAGAAATGGCCTTGCACACTACATAAATGCAATCCAAAAAAACCGAAGCAAAGCACACACACATTCAAACACAAATGATTGACTCTTTGCGAATAACTCTTTCTCTCAGAGAGAGATGTCTAGTTAAGAGAAAACGAAACTAAAAACATAAACACACAAACTAATGGTATTTGTTAAGTGAGCACTCTTAAAACTAAAAAACAAAATAAAAAAGATTAATTATTATTAAACTAAAGACAAAATTTATACAAAAATGTAATTCTACACTTGTTTGGGGCAAGAGTAATGAAATATAAATTTTATATATTGAGCCATTTACGAACACTATCCGACTGTTACTCATTTGACAGTGCATCAGGAGAACGGTCAACGAGTTTATTTCACTGCAGCAAATGCTGCAAAACGTGCTCAAAACCCACCAGCGACAACATTGAGCAGTTTTTTCTCGAAAATTTAACGTCGAAAGCAAGGCGATGTAGTTCCTGGTCATCCGTTTTTCGTTCTACTGAATCTTTTGGCCGTATTTATACAGTTCATCCAAAGAATGGTGAATGATTTTACTCATCATTTGAGTCACTTCGAAATATCCATGGTGTAGTGTTGCAAACATTTCGTACCGCGTGCAATGAGCTCAATTTACTTGAAAACTATACGCATTGGCATACGACAGTCGCTGAAGCAACTGTTTCTGCATTCCCAAGTAAAATACGAATATTATTTGCGATCATTATTGCCACATGTTTTCAATAAAATCCACGTGGATTGTGGGACAAGTACAAGTATGACATGTCAGAAGACATTTTGCATCGAGCTCGTGTCTATTTAGAGAATCCCCATATTGAGATGAATGAAGAGATGCACAACCAGGCTTTGGTTTTGATAGAAGGCATGTGTTACCGCATGTGCAGCAGTTTGTTAGTCAGGTTAGGAATGCCATTGCCAGATCGTCGACGATACGACCCTTTTGAACTAGAATTGCAGCGTGAACGTGCATGCGACACAAACACATTAAGCCAATTGGTTGGAACAATTGGCAAAGAACATGTGGATCACCTAAACTGAACAATTCAAAATCAAATCGTTGGTTCACTGCATTCCTTCAAATCTATCGACTGTGTAACAAACGAAGACGAATCAAGCAACTATCCAATGAGTTTTTGAATTCATTTACACATTTTACAGTTTAAGGTTGTCATCATGCTTTGCAATATCAATCAACCACAATTATGTAACCGAACGCGTTTAGCGGTCACAAAACTCATGAGCAATGCGATTCACGCAAGAATACTAAAACAAAAGTTCAAATGTGAGGATGTTCTCATTCGAGTTTAAGCGAATCCAATTCGTCTCGCATTCGCCATGACAATCAATAAATCACATCGAGTGTTTGTGTCCTCAGTCTGGAGAATGAATGTTTTTCACACTGTCAACTGTATATCGCATGTTTCCGTGTCGGAAAACCATCTGCTTTGATCGTTTTCGTACCTGACAACAAAACAAAATATTGTTTATCGCAGAGTGACTCAATGAACGAAAATACAATTCAATTTCGAAACGACCGTAACCCATCCAGCAAATATTTAAAAAAGAATCAATTGCAATGGACAATTGACCACAGATTTTCTGCAATTTGAAATGACGTAGGATAGCGCCTGTGAGACGAAGTTCTCCTGAATACCACTTACATGTTCTCAATTATGCATATACTTTTTATCATTTAATAGTTCATATCAGAGTTACAAGCCGAACCATAATTATCGGCGGCGGCGGCGCTGTTCAAAATGGGTCGGCGGCGGCGGCTTTCGGCTGATTTGCCGGCTCGTTCAGTCATTCGAATACCCCTATTTATTTGACAACTTTGGGAAAATGGAAGGAACAATTTTCTTTTATTTTTTGGCAAGTAGTTCAATATTCGTTAATATTAGCCAATGTTCCAATAATTTAATATTGTTATTAGGGTATCCAATTATTCGGACTTTAATGTTATTCGATTTATAGTTTATTTGAAAACAAACAATTTCCAATTAATCGAATAATGAAGTCGAGAGTTATTCGATTAACCGATAAGTCGAACAATTGTCCACTTAAATAAAATATAATTAATAAGAGTTATATAGACAAGACACGGCAGTTTACGGGTAGTTCAACTATACATTGAACGTTTATTATGTATCTGATTTTATTTAAAAATTGTAACATCAAATTCGAAATTCATTGGAAGTTGACAAAAATCTTAATATCTTATCAAAATAAAGAACCTTCCCTTAAATGAGCATAATATCAGAAGTTATCCATTGACTTTTTTCGAATATGGATCATATGATTTATAACAGAACTGACTTTATTATCACGGTGTTAACCTCAATTTTTCTATGAATTTACTATTCTATGAAATTACTATTCTTTAAATTTTAAATAATTCCGAAGCTATTGGCCAGTTTTTGCTATTTATACACTCCACGAGAGTATTATGTCTTTGTGCATTTGTTTGTAACACCCAAAAGGAAACGAGATAGACCCATTGTTAATTATACCGATCGTCTTAGAATCACTTTCTGAGTCGATTTAGCAATGTCCGTCTGTCTGTCCGTCCGTCCGTCCGTCCGTCCGTCCGTCCGTCCATCTATTCTTGTAATCACGATACAGGTCGCAATTGTTGACAGAACCAAATGAAACTTTGCACAACGATGTTTTTCGGGATAAGGACGAACGCTATTTAATTTGAAGAAAATCGGTTCAGATTTAGATGTAGCCCTCATACGAATTTCACTCCCGATTTGACTCTTTTCACTCTAGATACCACATATTACAACAGATTTTCTTTAAAAATGGCAAAACATCTTATATTGTAACTAGAAACACCTGTGGTAAAAATATGTTAGATCGGTTCAGATTTATATATAGCTCCCATACAAATTTCTCTCCCGATTTGACTTTTTCCGCTCTAGAGACCACATAATGTATCAGATTGTCTTCAGATTTGGTAAAACATCTTATATTTCCACTAGAAACACCCATGGTGAATATCGGTCAGATCGGTTCAGATTTATATATAGCTCCCATACAAATTTCGCTCCCGATTTGACTTTTTCCGCTCTAGAAACCACATATTGTATCAGATTGTCTTCAGATTTGGTAAAGCATCTTATATTTCCACTAGAAACACCCATGGTGAATATCGGTCAGATCGGCTCAAATTTATATATAGCTCCCATACAAATTTCGCTCCCGATTTGACTTTTTCCGATCTAGAAACCACATATTGTATCAGATTGTCTTCAGATTTGGCAAAACATCTTATATTTAAACTAAGAACATCTATGGTGAAAATAGGTCAAATCGGTTCAGATTTAGATATAGCCCCCATACAAATGTCGTTCCCGATTTGACATTTTCCTCTGTAGAAACCACATATTGTACTCGATTTTCTTTAAATTTGGCACAACATCTTATAATCTTACTAAAAACACCTATGCGGAATGTGGGTAAGATCGGTTCAGATTTAGATATAGCCCCCATATAAATGTCGCTCCCGATTTGACTTTTTCCGCTTTAAAAGCCACATATTCTAATCGATTTTCTTTAAATTTCGCACAACATCTTATAATCTAACTAGAAACACCTGTGGCTAAAGCGGGCTAGATCGGTTCAGATTTAGATATAGGCCCCATACAAATGTCGCTCCCGATTTGAATTTTGCGCTCTAAAAACCATATATTGTACCCGATTTTCTTTAAATTTGGGACAACATCTTATAATCCAACTAGAAACACTATGCAGAAATTGGGTAAGATCGGTTCAGATTTAGATATAGCCCCCATACAAATGTCGCTCCCGATTTGACTTTTACTTTAAAAGCCACATATTGTGCTCGATTTTCTTTAAATTTCGCACAACATCTTATAATCTGACTAAACAAAACTATGGTGAAAGTGGGTAAGATCGGTTCAGATTTAAATATAGCCCAAATTCAAATGTTGCTCCCATAAGTTTAACCGATTTTGGCCAAACTATACATTTTATATTTCACCTATTTCGTTCCAGGTTTCAATATATCCTCATACAAATGTCCTTTCCGATATAAAATTTTTTGTCAAACACATACATTTACAGGATACAAATAATCTTCCCGTTTTCACTTTTTCACCGAATTGAATTGTATTCGGATTGAAAGTGGAGTGTATCATAGAGTCGGCCCCGCCCGACTTTAGCCTTTCCTTACTGGTTTTTAAATTAAGTCGGATAAATCGTTATTCTAATATCTGTGGAGCATACAAATCGAAAAAAATTGTGGTTTTATATTTGGTGTGTCCAAATGGAGCAAACTGGCTATTCAAAATCAATTTATCATACAAAGCATACGACGATTTCATTAGTTTTTAAAGGCAAAACTTATAATATCGATTAATCGATTATTTGGGACAATTTATTCGAATTATTATTATACGAAAATCATGATTTTTTATTATTCGAACAAATATTTGACAAAAATTATTCGATTAATCGAATAAAATTTAATTGGTTGGATACCCTAATTGTTATCCCATACAATTATTTTTTGGGAGAAGGAATCCATTCCTAAAATATATAATATGGATAAATTTAATAAATATTTTTGCAATTACAGCTTTTCATGTGAGGCATATTTGACCAGACGTTCTTGAATATCATAATCCTTCCAAAGAATGATAATACTCTACCTACTTTGACACACTAAAGAAGCTCAATAGATATTGTTATTTATAGGAACACGTATTGTAATTGACTTATATAAATGAAAGAAAGATCAACATATTTCACAGCAGTAGGTTGTCTATGTTGGCATTTATATTTTCTTTTGTAATTTTAAGTGGGTTGTCTATTTTGGTAGTAAGATTTGACTGAGGTAGAACTCCGTCAAATCACGGCGGCGTGGTTGAAGTCGATATGAGTCGATGAAATCGGCGGCGTGGTTGAGTCGATTTGAGCCGATGAAATCGGCGGCGGCGCGGCTCGTGCAGAAACATGCGGCGGCGGCGGCTTGTCGGCTTAAAATCGGTCGGCTTGTATCTCTGGTTCATATACTATTCACATTTTTTCTCAAATAAATGTACCTACACCGATAAATAAATAAAATTTGGAGACAAAACAACGTTTGCTAGTAGAACATATTTTCGAAATGTATGTATATCATACTTTAAAAGAGTAAAAACTACAACCATTTGGATGGTATCATTTGTACCCCTTACCCCATTTCCACCTAAATATACAAAGTACTAAAAGACTTTGTTGATATGTTTGAATGTGATTTTTTATGAATTTTTATATCTTTGTGCCCGTTGCCCATATAAGTACGAAATTGGCAAATCCTCTTTATTATGCTCGACAACACATTCCGAATTTCATTATTAGAGCTGAAACAGTTTAGTTGGTGCATATTGTATCTTTTTCACTCATTCTTATCGAAAAATGTGAATTACAAAAATCGTTAATTTTGTCGAATATCATGATTTGTTCAGGCAGATGGTACCCCAATATCCCTATTTTTTCTCCATTCCCTTCTTATTACACCTGTAATAAGAGGAGTTTACACCACAATTGCAAGATTCAAGCTCCTGCCAGTCACGGCAAAAGTTTACATATTGCAAAAATTAAAATAAGCCGGTGCAGTGTTTCTCTCTTCTCTTTTTCTAAATCCTCAAAAAATCCACTTATTGCAAATAAAAACACCCTAAAATTAAAATTCTCAACAAAAATAAAATGTTAATAATAAT
This sequence comes from Polietes domitor, assembly GCA_947397865.1. NCBI lineage: Eukaryota > Metazoa > Arthropoda > Insecta > Diptera > Muscidae > Polietes > Polietes domitor. Next base: position 103,318,154 of record OX377618.1, read on the forward strand.
AATAATAACTCTGAAATGAGCAAAAAAAACACTTTTTCGGGATTGTGTACAAAATCCAACAGATTTTCCATACAAATTGACAGTTGCAAAATCCAATGATTCTTTGGATTATCCGGTCAGTCATATCAGATATATCTGCGTGCAACTCTGTGATTTGGCGCTTCCAATAGAATAATGTAAAGCATCGTTGAAGAATCAGTTTTGGACATACTGAGACACAGAACTGTCTACCGGTGTACTGTGTACACATTTTTATAAACAAAAAATTCAAGTAAATTAAGTATTATTTAATTTTATCATTTATGCATATTTTTAGGTTACTATAAAAAATGAAATGATATGACCAAACGCGCAAACTGTGTATTCAAACGTAAGTGTTCTATTCATGAATTAATACCTTTAAAATAATTTATTTAGTGAAGTGTAATTATTATTTTATAATAAACTAGCTGACCCGGCAAACGTTGCTATGCCTTCAAATTTTATTTATTTATCGGTGTAGGTACATTTATTTAAAAAAAAAGTGAATAGTATATGAACTATTAAATGATAAAAAGTATATGCATAATCAAGAACATGTAAGAGTTATTCAGGAGAACTTCGTTTCGCAGGCGTTATTATATTATAATTGCAGAAAATCTGTGGTCAATTGTCCATTGCAATTGATTCTTTTTTAAATATTTGCTGGATGGGTTACGGTCGTGTCGATTCTGGTTTTCCGACACGGAAACATGCGACATACAGTTGGCCGTGTGAAAAACATTCATTCTCCAGACTGAGGACAAAAACACTCGATGTGATTTATTAATTGTCATGGCGAATGCGAGACGAATTGGATTCGCTTAAACTCGAATGGCATGTCGGTTGGAATCATTGGTATTCTCGGAATGAGAACTTCCTCACCTTTGAACTTTCGTTTTAGTATTCTTGCGTGAATCACATTGCTCATGAGTTTAGTGACCGCTAAACGCGTTCGGTTACATAATTTTGGTTGATTGATATTGCAAAGCATGATGACAACCTTAAACTGTAAATTGTAATTTTGAATTGTTCAGTTTAAGTGATCCAAATCCTTGCTCTTTGCCAATTGTTCGAACCAATTGGCTTAATGCGTTTGTGTCGCATTCACGTTCACGCTGCAATTCTAGTTCGAAAGGATCGTATGGTCGACGATCTGGCAATAGCATTCCTAACCTGACTAACAAACTGCTGCACATGCGGTAACACATGCCTTCTATCAAAACCAAAGCCTGGTTGTGCATCTCTTCATTCATCTCAATATGGGGATTATCTAAATGGACACGAGCTCGATGCAAAATGTCTTCTGACATGTCATACTTGTACTTGTCCCACAATTCACGTATATTTTAGTGAAAACATGTGGCAATAATGATCGCAAATAATATTCGTATTTTACTTGGCAATGCAGAAACAGTTGCTGTAGCGATTGTCGTATCCCAATGCGTATAGTTTTCAAGTAAATTGAGCTCCTTTCACGCAGTACGAAATGTTGGCAACACTACACCATGGATATTTCGAAGTGGCTCAAATGATGAGTCGCAAGTAAAAGCATTCATCATTCTTTGGATGAACTGTATAAATACGGCCAAAAGCTTCAGTAGAACAAAAAACGAATGACCAGGAACTACATCGCCTTGCTTTCGACGTTAAATTTTCGAGAAGAAACTGCTCAATGTGAAATAAACTCGTTGACCGTTCTCCAGATGCACTGTCAAATGAGTAACAGTCGCATAGTGTTCGTAAATGGGGAATCATCAACCGGTACGCGTTAAAATTCATTGCGCTGATCTTCTTGGTGATTTCATTGCGCCGACCTTCTTGGATTGAATCTGCTTTCATCAATAATATCTGCTCCAAATGAAGTCATTTGAAAGCATCCGTTATATTTCCGAGTGTTCGATAGAAAATGAAGTGATTCTGGTCTTTTGCCATGAAGAAAAAATGCAATGGCTCTGGTGGTAAAGACAAAGGTGGTAATTTAACCTTGCCACTGAGACAGCACAATCCAGGCGTTTCAGCAGTGAACTTCAATGCACCGTAAACATAAACGTCATCTATCATGAAGATGGCATCGTAAAATCACTCCAAACAAATCGGGGAATTTCTTCGGTAAACAAAAATAAAATCACGCAATGTTTTAATTGCCAAATGTTTGGTCACGGATCATCTCGTTGCAAAGTGAAGACGTTCTGCGCTAACTGTGCGGGAAATCACCTGACAGGTAATTGTAATGTAGAGCAAATTAAATGTGCCAACTGTAATGGACCCCATAAAGCTATGTCGACAAACTGCCCCAGTCGTCTTACCTACATGGATATTAAAAAACGTATGGCACCCATGAAATCAAATTCCAGGGGCCAAAGTAAGCCTTTAAACACCAACTGTTCATACAACTTTCCGAACAATCTCAACCAGGAAGTAAGACAACCCAAATGGCTGCCACAGCAACCATATCAAAACAATGATTTATTTTCTATTAATGAGTTAAAATCTCTAACAATTGAATTAATAACAAATTTACAAAATTGTAAAACCAAAGCAGACCAATTTGAGGTTATTACTAGCCTTGCCTGTAAATTTCTATCAAAATGAATGATCACTTAAAAAAAATAACGTGGAATGCCAGAGGCATTAGGCGTAAAAAAGATGAACTTTTCCAGTTTCTAGTTAACAATAATATCCAAATATGTCTTCTAACCGAAACATGGCTGGATTTAAACATTTCAATCAGGCACAATGCCTACAATTGCTACAGATGTGATAGAGTTGGTGCTAGAGGTGGTGGTATTGCAGTACTGGTTCAAAAATATATATCACATCAACTTTTACCAATTATCAACACCAAATTTATTGAGAATATAGGCATACGTATAAACACAGCTGCTGGACAAATTGATATCTTCTCGTGCTATTTTCCTGGTGGATCTGCCGGTAGAGATGGTTCAAAAAAGATGGAATTTGCTTGTGATATTGAACGTTTATGTAACGACAGCAGAAATTACATACTTGGAGGTGATCTTAATTGCAGAAACCAGACATGGGGTTGTGTTAGAGCGAACTGCTGGGGTAACATTCTGCATAACAAATTAGCAACAAGAAACATTTTTATGAAATATCCATCCGACCCCACTTATATACCTAGTAGTGCGAGAAGTTCTGCTTCCATTCTTGATGTTTACTTGACAAATATTCCAACTTTTTTATCAACTCCAATTGTTATCAATGATCTCAGCTCGGACCATGTGCCTGTTCAAATTGTACTTAATAAACAAACCGAAAATCACGAGTGCTTTACATAAGATTTTAAGAATGCGAATTGGAGACTCTACGCACGACAATTAAAACATTTTTTGAGAGAGACCTGTTCCATAGTTACAGCTGATCCAGTGGAGATCGATAACATGATTACTTCATTCAACAATGCTGTCAGAAGATCGATTGATAACAGCGTGCCAAAAAGAAGAGTTGTTTACAGACACGATGCTCTTCCTGAACAAATTAAGAGAAAGATAACGGAACGTAACCACTATCGAAGAAGATGGATGAGGTATAGGAACAGATATGATAAGGCGGAGTTTAAGAGACTGAACAAAATAATAAGCGATGACGTGAGCAGATTCCGAAACAAAAGATGGAACACTCTCTTAGAAAATCTGGACAGAGGTTATTCTCCCTTTTGGAATATAGCAAAAGTTTTAAAAAATAAATCTAAAGCCATACCAACTTTAGAACACAATGGCCAGCGACTAAATACTAATAAAGAAAAATGTAATATTTTAGCAAAGACATTTGAAATGAATCATCTGCAGTGAAGTAATTTAAGCGACATAAACACTGTTTCTGATGTAGAAAACTTATTGTTCAACTTTATGCATAATAATGATATTCCAGTTACAGATGACTTTTTTGTTACAGAAGGCAAAATCAATCAAATTATTAAATCGCTTAAATCTAAAAAGGCTCCTGGCCTAGATGGCATAAGCAACAAAAGTCTAAAAAATTTACCCAAAGAAGCAGTAATTGTTTTAAGGAACATTGTAAACTCATGCCTAAAAGCATGCTACTTTCCCAAAATCTGGAAAGAAGCTAAAATAATTGCTATATGTAAACCCAAAAAAGCGGCAGACGCTCCAACATCATATAGACCCATTAGTTTACTTTCATCCGTCAGCAAAATCCTAGAAAAGATATTGAAGGAGAAACTATCAACGTTTTGTGATTACAAAAATATAATACCCGTTGAACAATTTGGTTTCAGAAACGGTCATTGTACATCACATCCACTGAAAAGAATTACAAATCGAATAAAATCGAATTTCTCGGAAGGCAGATCGACTGGAATGATTCTCTTAGACATCAAAGCAGCTTTTGATTCTGTGTGGCATAAAGCGCTTATATATAAAATGATTAATCAAAATTTTCCAAAAGCCCTTACGAAGATTATATACAGCTTTTTAAATAATAGAACTTTTAAAGTTCATATAGGAAATGATACATCGGACATCGTTCAAATTCAGGCTGGATGTCCTCAAGGTTCATGTTTATCACCGATCCTTTACAATATATTCACCTCCGACTTCCCCCATCTACCAAACTGTATCGCATCCATCTTTGCAGATGATACCGCTATTTTAAATACAGATGTGTATGCAAATGATATTATTTGTAATCTTGAATCCGCCTTTAAAATCGTTGAAAAATATTTCTCAAAATGGAATATTAGATTGAACAACGAAAAAACTCAAGCAATTTTTTTTACCAGGAAAAGGAAAGCTTGTTTTATCCCACAGAGAAAAATTAGTACCGGTAACACTGAAATCCTTTGGGAGGAGAAAGTAAAATACTTGGGTGTAATACTAGACACTAAAATAACATTCAAACAACACGTCTCGTATGTAGTTGATAAATTTAAGTGCACTATTCGACTGTTGTACCCATTTTTAAGCCGAAACTCACACCTCAGTCTTGAAAACAAACTTATAATATTTAAAGTAATATTTCAGTCGATATTATTATACGCTGCGCCTGTATGGGGTGCAATGGCAAATTGTCACATGAAAAGACTACAAATCGAACAAAACAAATTGCTAAAAATGATATACAATTTACCATGGCACTTTTCCACTACACGGTTACATGATTTCGATAATATACAACTTGTTAATGATAGAGTAAATTTTCTCACAAATAGATTTAATATAAAATGCCAAACTTCTGAACATATTCATATAAACGATCTCATACCATAAAAAATCTTTTTAAGCTACTAACAATCTAGTGATTTTATTTAAAATATAAAATCTTTTTTTTTTTTTTGGTTTCAAAAAAGGTTTTTTTTTTACTTTTCCCTTCCCATCAATAAGATCAAATTTCGTTAAATACTATAATAATAAACATTACTTATAACAGAGTAGAAAAGATAAAAATGTAATCTAAACTCTCAATAGCTATAATAATTATATTGTACTTAAATATTCCCCTACCGGAGGTAACAATCTTGTCGCGATGTAGGGGCTTAAGTGCAGTCGAACTAATTGGGGTGGTAGTCCGATTGTCCGTCTGCATGACTAAAGGTTGCCTCTTTCCTTCCTATGCAACTGGAATAGCCGTAATTTCCTTAGCTGTACCAGTAAGACGGAAGGTATAATAAACAACTTCCCTCTGTTCGATCCTCTGGTGAAGACCGTATAAGCCCACGATGGTACTCCTATAGCCGGTGTTTGTTCCTGTGTGCACACCGGCTGTATTTTGAATCTATCTGGTCCTAGTCACCTAGGACCTACTTACATAGTTCAAACACGCAAAATAAAAGCATACAACGGGACAAGAAATGGGATGAACGAAATAAATGAAGAAAAGTCGGAGGTGGTAATATACACCCCAACGTCGGAAGGAGCAAAGGCGGCGACTTCCGGCGGGCACGGTGGAGACGTCGGGTCTCCACTACGTGTCGCCAGCGGCCTTACTGGTTTAGGTAAATTGACTACGGAATGCCCACGGATTACTCTTGACAACGAACGAAACATGACTTCCATTGAGGGAACGGACGAACGGACGACTCTAGCTTTCGAACAGGTAGCAGGTGCCATTTTGGAGCAGCAGTCTGAACTCCAGCACCAACTAGAGGCTGAACGGGAGTCCTCTCTGGGATCGCTCAGTGATCTCAGCGACACCACCATAGGGGGTTTCGACCAGCTCTGGATACTCTCGGAGGAGCTTGATGTCACGCTGACACAATCTCCAAAAGAGTTCCAGGAAAGGCCGGAACCTTCTGGCGGAGTCGTTGAGGCCAGTGAGATCCAACAGACGACTCTCATTCTACCGGAGGCCAATGAGTCGGCACGAGCCGACCCGTCACGGACAGAAGCAGTGGCCACTCTGCTAAGACAAGACGCCATGGACCTAGGATCAGATGGAAAGGATCTTAGCGTAACCACCGGAGGTTCCTCTAAAGAGCCAAAAGCTCTACTACAGTTGGAACCTGAAGATGGTGAAACTAAGACCAACACAGATGATGCGAAGTCCACTGGCAAGTATGAGCAGAGCAAAACTGCAGAGCAGAAGGCCAGAAGCGGCTTAAGGCGCTCCTGCGGTATTTTACGTAAATTCGTAGGACGTGACTTTGCTCTGCTCACAGACAGGGAAAAAGCGGTACTCAGGAGACATCGTCAGTGTGTGGCTAAGATCGAAAGAAGTTATCCACACATCACTGTTGATCGTCTCTTGATTAGCAGCCTTCCCTCGCACGCGACGGACAAGACCTCGACCCAATCCAGGGTTGGGGTGGACCCAACAAAAAACGCACATGGAAACGACACAAACGGCAACGAAACTGACAAAAACAGCACAACTACACGAAACGACGGCAAAGAACCTGCCTCTACTCCTTCCTCCACTGGAGTGATCAAGGCCTGTAGCTCAGTTGTGGGACCCTCCACCAGCCAAGCGGCTCTCAAGTCCTCGGATGCTGGAGTGGCTCTCAAAAGAGCTAGATCAGGGGACGAACCTCAAGTGAAGGAAAAGAAGAGGCAGAAGAACACGGGCAGCTTCCAAGTTCCGTCGGAACTACAAGTAGCAGTCATCGACAGATCGGATCCTGATGGCAGGATTAACGCTGAGAGATGGCTACTGCTGGAAAGGCTGCTTCTAATCGAGATGCTAGCGGAGAAGTGGTGTGATGACGAGATATCCTTCAAGGGAGCCGAATGGATCAAGGGAACCAAGATTGTGAATTGCGGAAATGAAAAGTCTTTGACATTTCTAAAATCTGTGATTCACAGTCTTGTCTCCCCATGGCCGAACGCCGTCCTCGAAGTGGTACCAACGTCAGCACTGCCACTCCGTACAATAGTCGTAGTATGGTTTCCCCCGCCAGTACTGGAGGATGAGATGATACTGCGACTATTAGCCAAACAAAACAGAGGTCTCGATACTGGGTCCTGGGAGGTTCTGCCTTCCACCAGTAAAAGAGACTTCGGCAAAGATCTCCGCCTGGTGATTAGCAAAGAATCGGAGAATTATATTAAAGAAAAGAAAGGCAACATAAATTTCGGGCTTGGCTCCGTCAGATTCCGCATACCTGACGCTGAGGGCAAAAAAGCCGAAAAGGAAGAGGATCAGCGTGGTGCAGATTAATCTGCATCACTGCCAAGCCGCTGCTGCCGATCTTTTACTTAATGTAGCCGAACACGACACAGACATAGCCCTAGTCCAGGAACCGTGGATCGTTCACAATAAAGTGAGGGGACTAGCGGCTAACACCAACTACACGGTCATAACACCAAGCACGGATGAAAAGGTAAAAACATGCATAGTAGCTAAGAAAAGTCTTGGTCTAATCTTATCTACGAGCTTTAGTTCTGGTGATGCGACAGTGGCGTGTCTGGAGACAACCATCGGGGAAACCTTGACTTTTGCCTCCATCTACATGCCCTACGAACGACAAAACCCGCCGGGAATCAACACGGAAGAACTCATAGCATACGCATCAAGCAACAAATGGAAGCTGATTCTGGGTTGTGATGCCAATGCTCACCACACACAATGGGGCAGCAAAGATATAAACGACAGAGGTGAGTCAGTTTTTGAATTTATTACATTATCCTGCCTTAGAATATATAACGTAGGTAATACCCCAACCTTCAGTACTAAGGTCAGGTCAGAAGTTCTAGATTTGACTCTGACAAACATGGATAGTACCTTCATTACAGATTGGCGAGTATCTAGTGATCACTCCTTTTCTGATCACAAAAGAATACTCTTCACAGTTAATGTAGAACACAGTAATACAAAACCATATAGGAACCCAAAGAGAACAAACTGGTCAGCTTTCCACCATCAAGTGGAAACAGATCTTACTGATCTGCAAACTAGTACGTTCACAGGCAAAGATATTGACAAGTACGTCAACAACCTAACATCAGCACTGTCAAACAGTTTCACTAAGTCTTGTCCGAAAACCTTTCCTGGAAAAAGAACACAACCGTCCTGGTGGACAAATGAGCTAAGGGAACTCAGAAAGGTTACTAGGAAACTGTACAATAGGGCTCATTGTACTAGGAGCAATGATGATTGGGAAAACTATAAGATTAGTTTTAACAAATACAAAGCAGACTTAAAAAAGGCAAAGAGAACGTCATGGGTTGCCTATTGCGAGACAATAGATAACGTAAATGATTGCGCCAGATTTAGAAGAGTCTTGTCGAAGGATCCGAAACCTCTAGGACACATCCAGAAAACGGATGGCACCTGGACGGCATCGGGCCTAGAGACACTTAGCCTCTTAGCAGAGACCCACTTCCCAAATTGTGAGGATATTGAAGGCGAGGTCAACATGACCACAGCATCTAATTCTTCCCTTTTTGATGAAGTTAGCATAGATAATATAGTCAGTGAAGATAAAGTTAAATGGGCAATTGATACATTCCAACCCTACAAATCTCCGGTTATGGACGGTGTATTCCCAGCCATGCTACAACATACAAAAGATGTAATTGCTTCACATCTAGTCCGTGTGTTCAAAGCATGTCTGCGCCTAAAATTTATACCAACGAGCTGGAGGGAGGTGCGGGTAGTCTTCATACCCAAAGCAGGCAAACCAAGTCATTCATCCACCAAGGATTTTAGACCAATCAGTCTGTCATCCTTCCTCCTTAAGACAATGGAACGAATCTTAGACATTTATCTAAGAGGAAGCATAGACAACAATCTCATAAGCGACGCTCAGCATGCCTATCTCAAAGGCAAATCTACTGAGAGCGCTCTTCATGAGGTCGTTGGTTACATAGAGAGAAACCTAGAAAGTAAAGATTACACTCTTGCAGCGTTTCTAGACATAGAAGGAGCTTTCAATAACATTGAGGCCAACACAATAACTAATTCATTAAAGGATCTACATGTTCATAACTTCCTGACTGACTGGATTGACTCGATGCTACGACATCGAGTCATAAATTCAACCTTGGGAGCTGGAACTATAAGGAAATTGGTGACCAGGGGAACGCCACAGGGGGAGTTTTATCTCCTCTTCTGTGGCTTCTTGCTGTCAATAATATCCTCAGATCCCTTTCTGATGAGGGTAACAAAGTAGTTGCATATGCAGATGACGTTGTTATGTTGGTAGGTGGAAAATTCCTACCAACAATCAGCGATCTGTTGCAAGGAGCACTGAAGAAATTATCTGATTGGGCCAGAGACAGTGGCCTGGGCATTAATCCTAGGAAAACTGAGCTAGTCCTATATACAAGGAGATATAACATAGAACCATTTAGGAAGCCAATCCTTGATGGAACGGAGCTCAACCTCTCTCAGGAGGCCAAATACCTTGGTGTCATCCTAGACCGGAAGTTGAACTGGAATAGGAACACAGAGGAAAGGTATAAAAAGGGTCTAAATGCACTCTACATGTGCAGGAACTCCATTGGTAAGAGCTGGGGTCTGAAACCAAAAGTTGTAGACTGGATCTACCGATCGGTTGTTAGACCCATTACTACTTATGGTTGTCTGGTATGGTGGAGCACAATGAGAGTTAGTAAACTCCGGGCAAAATTAATGAAAACGCAAAGGCTAGCAGGACTGAGCATTACGGGAGCCATAAAAAGCACTCCACAAGCAGCGATGGATGTAATTCTACATCACCCATCTCTGGACCACTTCACAGAGATGATTGCTGCCAGGAGTGCTATAAGACTCAAAGAATCAGGATGCTGGAAAAATAGACCTTATGGTCACGCAAGGATAGTTCAAGGAGCAATACTGGGTGTTCACGAATCGGTCATCAATGGAGGTACAGACTACATGGTGCCGATTCTGGACTTCTCACCCTTACCACAGATGTTTATACCAAAGAGATCAGATTGGGACAATGGTGAGCCCTTCACAGGGCTTTCGGTCTACACTGATGGTTCAAAGATGGAACAGGGCACAGGAGCGGGATTCTACATTGAATCACTACAGATACGCAAGTCTCTCCGACTCGACGACAACTGTAGTGTTTTCCAAGCAGAATTACTGGCAATAGAAAGGGCAGCAAGATTTCTATCAAGCGAGAACATTCCGGTAACCACGGATATAAATTTCTACGTAGATAGTCAGGCAGCAATGAAATCAATCATGTCACACACTGTCAAATCAAGGCTTGTACTGAGTTGTAAACGCTCACTAGATAACCTCAACGACCATACCGTCCGTCTCTGCTGGGTTCCCGGACATAGCAATGTCAAAGGAAACGAGATAGCAGATGAACTGGCTAGAAATGGTTCGTCCTTGGAAATCAATAGAGCTGACAACCTAGTAAAACCACCAATTGGCACGTTTTACAGAATGATTGAATCAAGGAAATGGTCACAGATGAACGCAGCATGGAATAGTTTGTCAACCTGTAGGATCGCCAGGGCCACATGGCCAAAGATCGATAGGGGCAAAACCAGAACTCTACTAGAGCTAAACAAGGCAGAAATTCGAACTTTGATAGGTATCTACACAGGGCATTACTGCACTAGGAGTAGGATCTCAAGATGGCAGTTGGACATTGAGGATCACTGTCGATTATGTGAGGATGAGGAGGAGTTAGAATCTATCGAGCACATAGTCTGCAGATGTCCAGCGCTTTGTATACGTAGAAACAAATACCTAGGAAGTTATTTTATTAACAACATAGAGGATATTGCAACCCGCACCGTTTATGACCTTTTGGGATTCTCAAAAGGACTAAATCGGATTAGGGGTGGCTAGTAAGGAACATGGATGTAACCGCATAGACAGTTGGCGACTAACAAAGAAAGAGAGCCATAAAGGCTTACCACCACCATAGGTATACCGGATGACTCTCAACAAAATTTCTTACCTAGTCGTCAACCATTGGAAAAAACTACTAACACAACTTCATATTCTCCTACCCCCATATCCCCTTTCCAAAATCCTCTCATTTCCCTCACACTCCATATATCATCTATCACCCCTTCCTAAATCCTATCACTCCCTACCCCCCTCCTATAAACTACAATCTTATTTTTCAGATAACGAAAGGATTTGCACAATGGACCCGACTGGGTCTCTGAGTGTTCAGAGTGCAGGAGCTTTCTGGTCCTTTAAACCAAACCAAACCAAATATTATATTAATAAACAATGAATGAATGAAAAAAAAAAATCGGTTCATGCGTTCTTGAGTTATAAGCGTAGTAACTAACACCACTCTCTTTTATAAATATAGATTTTGTTTACCGATAAAATTTACTATGAAGTTTAATCACCCCCAGAGAGGTTTCGAACATATACTTTTTAAAACCTTCTAGACTTTCTGAAGCAAAAAAATATAGCATTTTTAAGGCCTTTTTAAAATAACTCGTCTGAAATGGTAATTTTGTAGTAAAATCATGAAAAAACGAAAATTACATAAAAAATCGTGGACACTTTCTTGAATTTCGGACAAAGGTTATGAAAAATACAAACAAACTAAACGAATTGTGCCAATTTCAAGATTGTGCAATGCTAATTTTGCTAATGGACACGAAATTGTTCGGAAAAGTTTCATTTTAATTAACCGATACCACTTCTTGACATTCGACTAGAGCAATATCTTATGAACTTTTAATTGTGTACTATAATACAAGTTTGGAAGTTTAATAACAAAATTGTTTAGTAATTTTAAAAATGTGTAGATAAGAATCACTATGATATCATAATGAAATCTAAAATATTCTTAATAAAAGCAAGTAATTTGCTTGATGCTTGTTGTACGCTAAGATGTAACATTTGCGATTGGACATTTTTATGGAGCTGTATCTAAATCTGAACCGATGTGTCCTATTTTCATCACAAATGCAAAAACAACGGTTTCTGTTACTTCCAATGTTTTGGGAGTTTGCAATTATAATACAAATCCATTTCGACAAACGAAGAAAACTGTTTGATATACATAAACATATTTCTCTTTGTTCATTTACAACAACTGATGACATCTTTACCGCAAACAAACTAATTTTTCCCACAAAAGAAACTCAAAAACGATGTTCACGTGTCTAAAATTTCGTTTCTACGAAATGCATTTTTTCTCTGTGTGTAGATCTCTATTTTAAAATCTACTTTAAAGTTGCGAAACAATAAGAAATGAGTTTTAACTTACTTTTTGTTATATTTATCACTTATGTCAAATATTTTTCAGAGTTAGTATTTTTTTGTACATATGTAACAAGTATTATTCAAAAGAGAAACAACAAATTCAGTAACTTGGATCTACGTAGGAAAACGAAACTCTAAAATACCAATTACTTGGTTTTTTGGAATTAAAATTTCTAGTTGTTTCTTCTTGCATTCCATCGAATACAAAAAAAAACTGTATTTGTTATTCGAATTTATAAATATTTACGATTATAAAAATGAAGAAACATTTCCAAATATTTTTTATTTAATCGAAATATGCGTATAAAGATTTTGAGTAAACATCCTGTTACTCATGTCCTATATAAATTAATAACCCCCAAAACTCTTTAGACATCATATTTAGACCCATACTTTGTAAAAAAGCGTATCCAATTTTCTGCATTTAACATAGAAAAAATGCGGGACTGAAGGGTTTATCGACGAGGAATTTGATCGTTTTTTGTGTAATAGTTCTTCAAAATATATATCGAGGGCTTATGTTCAAAAGTGGATATGAACCATTTTCTCGAAAATGAGTATTTGATGCCAAACTATTCTCAGATTTGGATGTCATCTGCCATATAAATGTGGAAAAGATATTTTCTAAAGCCATTTTTTAATTTTCTGATTTGGCTATCCCCTCGCACGTTAGGTTGTGACTGCATAAGTGGCTATGAACATAAAAATAATATAAATAAAATAGTTCAACAATGGATCAGCATAAAACCGAAGGTCATAATTCGCTACAACGATTTTTCTAGGTTTAGGGCATATCGTACTATCAAGTTCTATCATCGCGTTAATAGCATTTTGATTCCCAAGTTATCAGGCTAAAATAGGATAAATAGTGACTGTAAAGTCAAAAATTGTAAAAAGTATCTTTAGAAAAACCGCGAAAAGTATCTTTATTATATTGAGAATACAAAAATATTTCTTTGGCATGTGATTGCTGACTTCATGGGAAATATTTGTGTATGAAAAGTTTCAGACTTATGAATGAAGAAGGTTAAAATATAAGGAATTGCAATAGCGAATTTTGGATTTTTCATCAATTGCAGCGATTTTCGCGACTGGATACTTATATGTTACAAGCGACCAACCTGACGGATTGCAAAGATTTCATGAAAAAAGTTATGGAGTTCACAATTAATCGTATTCTTATTTCAACCTTCATAGCGCTCACTTTTAAACTTTTTAATCGTAGCAATTAGTAATCCTTTTTAGATTAAACTGTAGAAGAATTATTAATAATTTCTCTTCAAATTAAGGAGAAAATCAGTTTTTTCGCTCTCATGAAAAGTTATGTTTTTGTTCATAGCCACTTATGAATATAAGCCCTCGATATGTATGTATGTAATTTCAAGCAACTATTTAAAAAAGTTCTACACTTAGAGAACAAGTCTGTTAATAAAAGCAGCGATTGTCTGCTACCTATCAGCAGACACTTTTCTGCTATTACAGCTGTTTTTTGGCATAACAGCAGTTTTCAGCAATCTTACATCTCAATTCACACTGCTAAAGAGTTTGCAGTCTGCTAAAATTGGCTGTTGTTAATTAAAATATAAAAATAGATAAGCGTTCATAAGCGAGTTTAGCTCGAATTTTCTTTTATATTAGCTTGGGACAATATGCGTATCACATATATTGCTAAAAACAGCAAACAGCTGTACAGATCTCTTTTTTAACAGAAAGTCTGCTCTTTCAGTAGACTTTCTGCTCTTTCAGTAGACTTTCTGCTTTCTTTTACTGGCATATTCCTTTGAGTGTACTGATAGAAGGATTACTGAAATGCAATTTTGCCGACAATGTCTGTCGGACGAATGTATCAAAACATTTCCTGGCAATAAAATATGTGCGGTTTCCAAACGCTCCAGTAAAAATTTCCTAAAAAGTTGGAAAATTAACTAAGTATGAGTAAAGTTTCCTTCTTTCAAAGCCATAGTAAATAGTTCATTTACTAGAAAAAGGATAGTAGAATTACTTAAAAACATTTCTTTGGATCTAATAAAAAAATTCTTACAATTGAGTAAATCCAAATTTATGTGGAAGAATATTTTCAAGTTTTTAAGTGAGAAAAAAACTGAATTTTTTTGTATGGAAAAAATTCCATTTAGGGAATTTTAACTTAAAAATGTGTTTTTTCCTAAAATGGAGTTAAAATGTTTACTGAAATTTATGCCGAGTTCTTCATACATTTAAGTATTAATGAACTTATAAAAATTTGAAATTGTTTAAAAAATTCTTGAGTATTAATCTAAGAAGCAATTCTCGTTCGTTTGCAGAGACTTATTTCTTAAATACTTTATGAATTATTCTAAACAACCACTGCGAAGGCGCCTATCTTGCCTTCGTAGTCATCATGGAGTAATAGCTCAACTCTTTATGTCAGAGGTATCATGAAACTTTTGAGAAATATTTAATTTTTTTGTATGTAGAAAAATCATTTGTTTGAATAATTTTAGTTAAATTGAACTTATTTTAATTTCACCTTTTTACCATGTATAAAATAAAATTTTCCTCAGTTTAAGTAAAAATTTACTAGTTTTGAGGAAAAAAAATCAGCAAAATTGTGCTCAGTTTGAGTAAATATTTACTTGATATGAGTAAACATTTACTTAGTTTTAATTTTCAGCGATATTTTTCTAAGATTTAGTAAAAATTTACTTAATTTTAGGAAAATTTTGCTTAAATTTAGTAAAAAATTACTTGGTTTTAGGAAAAATTTACTTAGATTTAGGAAAATTTCAGCAAAATTCTACTTATATTTAGTATATATGTACTGGGTTTCCTAAATTTTAACTCATTATAGGGTTAACTTTTTTATGAGTGTAGATGGGGGGGCCCAGGGGAAAATCCTGCGCACGGGCCTGTTCACAATAAGTTCTTCCAGTTCAAGTGTAACGTGTTATGCTCACTTTGAGGGAAATTCGATGAAAATACGTGGTTTCTGGGGCGGAAAAAGTCAATCCTGGAGAGACATTTTTATGGGAGCTATATGTAAATCTGAACCGATCTAACCTATTTTCACCATGTTTCTAGTTGAAATATAAGATGTTTTGTAAATTTTGAATATATGGTATCTAGAGTGAAAAGAGTCAAATCGGGAGTGAAATTCGTATGGGGCTATATACAAATCTTAACTGATTTTCTTCAAATTAAATAGCGTTCGTCCTTGTCCCGAAAAACTTCGATGTGCAAAGTTTAATTTGGTTCTGGCTACAATTGCGACCTAAATCGATTCAAAAAGTGATTCTAAGTTGATCGGTATAATTAACAATGGGGGTATCTCGCTTCCTTGTAGGTGTTACAAACAAATCCAATAAGTCATAATACTCTCGTGGAGTGTACAAAAACGAGCAAAGCACACACACATTCAAACACAAATGATTGACTCCAGGGTTGGTAAAGTATGGCACATTGTACCAATTTTTGGCACAATCGAATATTCATTGGCACTGTGACACCCCCAATTCTCTTTTGGGACATTTTTATTATTTTCAAAATACAATGATTCATAAGTTATTTTTTAAATTATTCTTTCAATTTAAAATTCCATATTTTTCTATTATTTGACATCTGAAGTACGTTTTTACGATGCGTCTAAATATGCAATACCTTAATATGTAACTGTATTGTCTGCTTTTTAGGACCCAAATTAAATAAAAACAAGTAAAAAGGGCGTTAAGTTCGGCCGGGTCGAACTTTATATACTTTTGGGACATTTTTATTATTTCCAAAATACAATGATTCATAAGTTATTTTTTTAAATTATTCTTTCAATTTAAAATTCCATATTTTTCTATTAATTGACATCTGAAGTACGCTTTTACGATGCGTTTAAATATGCAATACCTTAATATGTAACTGTATTGTCTGCTTTTTAGGACCCAAATTAAATGAATGAATTAGAAGTGCAGTAATATTACAGGAAAATATAATTTTTTTATATAGCCAAATCAAAACAAACATTAAAAAAATAATTTTATAAATAAATATAATATTTTTAATATTTCAAACCTCGCTTATAAGGCAAGGCTATCAATACGTCTATTCAGAAAAAAAAAACATTCTTGTATTTATATTTTCAAAAAACTTAAATAGCATAAATATTGGTATATAGTGGGTGCTGCAGTTGGTTGTATTTCCATTCCATTTTAATTGCAAAAGTACAAATTTTGAAAATCCATTATCTGTACGTCTCATAGTGCAAAATAACCTAACCTATTATTCAACCAATTTTTGTCGTAAAAGAAAAAGTACGCATTTGGAAAAAACTTTTTATTTTGCGTGATATGCAGTCAGAGGAAGGTATACACCGAATTCCATGATTCCAGCTGCGGTCATTTGGTTGGTGCCATTTTTACCCGTTAAGAGTACGACTATCTAAAATCTCTTTGTTTGACGTTTCTACCCAATTAGAATTTCATCATTCTACCTGTAGTCGATTAGTTGGTACTATTTTTATCCCTCTGTACCATTGTATCCCTTGAAAGTTCGAATTTCGAAAAATTCCTTATCCCTTATTATTTTCCGTGTCAACGTAGTCAGAGGAATTTATACTCCGAATTTCATGACTCTAGTTGCGGACATTTGGTTGGTACTATTTGTATCCCGTTTTCCCATTTTAACTCCAAAAAGAACGAATTTCGAATAAGCCGTTTATTTTCCGTGTCTACGTAGTCAGAAGAATGTATATTCCTCTGCGGTCATTTGGTTGGTACTGGCGTGAAAAATTCGCTGTCGTCCAAACCAAACAAAAGAGAGAGAGAGTGGCCAGAATTGTCACTTTTTGTTGATTGTCGGTTAACTGTTTGTTATAGATATTTCAACACATTAATGTTTTTAAAAAATGTCATGACGTTTAGTGAAAATTATTGGTTCTGCAAATTGTTATTAAAAATGATTTTATTTTATTCGGTTTTTCTTCTACCCATAAGAAATATATGGACATCTCCCAGTGGCCCGGACGCGACATTCGCACTCCTTAAACTACGTCAAAAACAAGAAAGAAATTGAAAAAGTCGATTAGCCTTTTTAGTCTTCTAAAGCGCTTAAAGAATACTACATTTTAAAAAATATATCGTCAGGATTTAGTACATTGAAACGGACGCTACCAAAAACAATAGTACCTTTGAAGCTCTTATAGAAATATACAAAGTTCAGCGATTTTTTGAGAACTTTGTTTTTCCATATATACATGTAAATGAGGATATATTTTGTTCGTAGATTTATGACATATGAGAATTATCTCTTAGATTTTTTAATTAGGTACAGCAGAAATACGGACGAGAGAAAACGAACGCTACACATATTTCCACGCGTAGTAAAAAAATTTAGTAATTTTCGTTGTAACACTTCAACGTTTAATAAAAGTTTCATAATAAAAAAGTTATCGGAATAAGGAAAAAATAAAGTTCTGATGTTCTGTGTTCTGATTTCATTTTTTTTTGGTAGGCCTTTTTTTGAAAACAAGTGCCGCCGCCAGCGTGTTTGATTGGGCTCTTAAAAATAATTGAATGTTGTATTGATTAATTTTTATACAATCATGTAATTCTGCTCTTCTTTTGGACAAGAGCTTTCCAATAATATATAATTTGTATACATTGAGCCTATAAAACGCCATAAAATGGTACCGAAAAATTCATGCTTGCCGTTTAATATAATGATGATTTTATTGTTGTTGAAGTAGACCTGAGTGTACTGGAATTGAAGTTATCGGTATTGCTATTTGCAAATTTAGTTGACTAAAAACAAAACCATTTGGTTGATGCAAATGTTGGATACATTGTTTCGATCTCTCTTTATACAAGATGGCTAACTCGCAGTGTAGAAACTGAAAAATGGTTTTCTGTGTTATAGCCAATAAATAAAAAATAACTTGTTGCACTTTGCAACCAAACTAAAGTTGAATCCATTTTCTTTCTATGTAAAAAGAAACACACTTTTTATACCCTCCGACTGCAGAATGGGGGTATACTAAGTTTGTCATTCCGTTTGTAAGACCTTGAAATGTCTATAAAGTATATATTTTCTTGATCGTCATAAAATTCTAAGATGATCTGGCCATGTCCGTCCGTCCGTCTGTTGAAAACACACTAGCATCTAAACGAAAGTAGCTAGGACGTCCAAATTTTCCATGAATACCTCTCATAGTTGTAGATTGGTTGGGATTGTAAATGGGTGAAATCGGTCCAGAGGGAAAAATTTTCCCTCACACATATTTATAGTATTTCGGAATGATTTTTTGAATATATCTGCTTATATTTACTTGCGCAGCATATTTACAGAACAATATAGCCAGTTAACAATTCTATTCACAACACTTTTTAGAATAATTGTTATTGTAAGGGAATTTATTTCCACTGAAAGATATTTTGATTGTCATTTTAATGATACGCATGTTGTTCTAAGCTAATATAAAACGAAATTCGAGCTAAATTTCGCCGTCAATCTGAAAGGCTTTTAAATAATAAACGCTTATTTTTTATCTATTTTTATAATTTAATAAAAAGCAGCCATTTTTAGCAGACTGCAAACACTTTAGCAGTGTGAATGCTGATGCAAGATTTCAGAAAAACTGCTGTTATGACAGAAAAACTGCTGTAACAGCAGAAAATTGCCTGCTGATAGGCAGCAGACAATCGCTGCTGTTAATAACAGATATTTTTCTTTAAGTGTAGCATTAACGCGCACCATAAATAGATTTTTGTTTGTAGGGGGTGAAATGGTGCAAAAAGGGATACAAATTGTGCCTATCAAACGACAACAGCTACAAACACGAAAGTCGGTGTGTACATTCCTTTTACCCTCCACCTCCAGGATGGGGGTATATTCACTTTATCATTCCGTTTGCAACACCTTGAAATATTCAACGGAGACCCCATAAAGTATATATATTCTGTATCCTGGTAAAATTCTAAGACGATTTAGCCATGTCCGTCTGTCTGTCTGTTGAAAGCACGAACGAAATAAGCTAGCATAGAGTGATCAAACCAGAAATCGAAAACCGGGCCAACCGGGTTTTTCATCTCAGGCCGACCGTCGGGTTTTTAGAAATCGCGGTTTTCCGAAAACCGGTTTTTTGTAGTCGGTCTCGACCGGTTTCCCGTTTTTTTTTTCAGTGAAAATTCGCCATAATATGTAATTTTAATATAAAATGTGGCCTCACGGGGCGCTTTTGAAATATATCTGTCCAAATTGACATAGTATTGTCCTATGACAAATTTTTAGTAAAATCGTCTTGGGACTTTAGTCAAACTTTAGCTCAGTGCATGGCTGAAGACGGTCTTTCGGTGAGAACAAGCCTACATCTATGATCATATAAGATTACCTAATATGTTTGTTCTCTATTTAGTCTCCTGCACCGTTGCCCAGAGTTACAAGCCGACCCATAATTATCGGCAGCGGCGGCGCTACCCAAAATGGGTCGGCGACGATGGTTGATTTACCGGCTCGTTTTGGGAAAAGGGAGGAAACAATTTGTATTGGCTTTTAATGCCTTTTCTTTTATTTTTTGGTAGTTTAATAACACTGTGCAACATTTTTGAAGTCATTTCAAAATAACCATATACGGACACCGCTACATGATAAAAGACCAAAAAAAAAAAGACCCGTGTTTTTTTTTTCCCCAAAGTCATGCACTTTTTTGTTATGGGCCCCCAGAGATTTGAGGCCTCGGTGTAATTTTTGGAAAAAAGTGATCATATTCTCAGGCTCATATCTTGCAAACCGTTCGGAATTTTGATTTACTCTCTGAGGCAAAGTTCTAGCTCTTGTCATAAAGAACAAAAATGTGAAAATCAAAAAAACTTCATCTTCAAGGTCAAAATCGCAAAAAACTTAAAAAAATTCGATTTTTTTTAACCTTTTTTCCCCTGTTCAGGTCCATAGGTAGCAAACCGCTGAAAGATCTCAATAAACAACTTTCTAGAACATATGAACTTCCTAGGAATTATTCTTAACACCGTTTAGGTAGCGCTTAGGTAGCCGCAAAAGTGATCTTAGGTACATTTTTGTAGTTGATTGTTTCCCTGAATTTTCAACGGTTTGCTACCTATGGACCTGAACAGGGGAAAGTTTTTTGCGATTTTGACCTTGAAGATGAAGTTTTTTTGATTTTATATGTTCACAATTTTCTTATGACAATATTTCTTTATGACAAGAGCTAGAACTTTGCCTCAGAGAGTAAATCAAAATTCCGAACGGTTTGCAAGATATGAGCCTGTGAATATGATCACTTTTTTCCAAAAATTACACCGAGGCCTCAAATCTCTGGGGGCCCATAAAAAAAGTGCATGACTTTGGGGGAAAAAAAAACACGGGTCTTTTTTTTTTGTCTTTTATCATGTAGCGGTGTCCGTATATGGTTATTTTTTTTCGTGTTGCACTGAGTAATCGTTAATATTAGCCGCTGTTAGCCAATTATTTTTTGAAAATGGGAATCCATTCTCAAAATTTAGTATTTTTTGCAATTACAGATTTTCATGTGAGGCATATTTGATCACACATTTTCAATATCAAAAACCACAATCCTTCCAAAGAATGGTAAAGCTCTACCTACGTTCACACACTAAAGAAGCACAATAGTAAGGTTCATATTCCAAAAGTGTGCGAGCAGTGCAAATTGTATTATAGTCGGAGGACAGTGCATGTTCATGTACTTAATATGCTTGTGTGTGCCGACGAAGATCATAGTTGCGAGATTTGTGTGTCCTACACAAGAGAGGCCAAAATGAAACATATTCAGTTCAAAAACCAGGAAAAGAAGCATAAGCGCACCATGACGATAAAACCAAAAGCCCACTTTGCTTAGAGTAGTTGTTGTTTAATGTTCTTTGTTATGGGATGTCATTTGGGGGTGTCGAAGACTATAACCACATTGCTTTCATTAAAATAGTTAAAAGGAAGTGAAAAAGTGAAAACTCACTAGAAAAATTCTGCGTACACTAATATTTTTTTAAATGTCAACTTTATAAGCATGGAAATCTTGGTAGGTGCTAAGTTCTCTTTATTCATAGCAGTACACCTTTTTCTCCACAGAATTTTACGTCCTTTGATCCCAAAAATACAGTACTTACTCTCATCTAAGAAGAGGGCATGTTTCCAAAATTCTGGAGAGTAATTTATGTATTTTTTGCGAATTTAATTCTCTTCCTTCTATTAACGATTGAAATGAAATAAATGACTTTTTCCGTGCCACGCGTCCATGAAATCCAGCCCGTTTCAAAATGTTCCTAATCGTATCAACGTGTAGACGATATCAGAATACCGGATCATTTCAAATTCAACATATCAGAACACGCTAATTAAATTCTATCCGGTAAAACATAAAAAAATCATCTAAATCTAAGGAGAAGTCCCCTGACTTAACTTTTTATTTATCTGATCGATCAAGATACGAAGAGAAATGACCTTGCACACTACATAAACGCAAACCCATTCAAACACAAATGATTGACTCTTTGCGAATAACTCTTTCTCTCAGAGAGAAAGAGAGAGATGTCGAGATAAGAGAAAACGAAACTAAAAACATAAACACACAAACACACAAACAAATGGTCTTAGTTCAGTAAGCTCTCTTAAAACTAATCGAATACAACAATAAAACGCACACAAAATAAAAAAGATTAATTATTATAAAACTAAAGAAAAATTTTATACAAAAATTTAATTCTACACTTGTTTGGCGCAAGAGCTTTCAAATGATATATAATTTGTATACACTTTGTGCATTTCTTTGTAACACCCCAAAGGAAACGAGGTAGACCCATCGTTTATTATACAGATCGGCTTAGAATCACTTTCTGAGTCGATTTAGCAATGTCCGTCTGCCCGTCTGTTCATCTATTGTTGTAATCAAATTACAGGTCGCAATTAAAAAAATCTTAAAAAAATTGGCACAAGTAAGTTTTATGGATCAAGGATTAATTTCAGGCAAATCGGTTCAGATTTAGATATAGCCCCCATACAAATTTCGCTCCCGATTTGACATTTTCCTCTCCAGAAACCACATATTGTACCCGATTTTCTTCAAATTTGGCTTAACACCTTATAATCTAACTAGAAACACCAGTGGATAAAGCGGGCTAGATCGGTTCAGATTTATATATAGCCCCCATACAAATGTCGCTCCCGATTTAACTTTTTCCGCTGTAGAACCCACATATTGTACCCGGTTTTGTTTAAATTGGGTACAGCATCTTATAATCCAACTAGAAACACCTATGCAGAAAGTGGGTAAGATCGGTTCAGATTTAGATATAGCCTCCATACAAATTTCGGTCCCGATTTGACTTTTGCCGCTCTAGAAACCACATATTGTACCCGATTTACTTCAAATTTGGCTTAACACCTTATAATCTAATTAGAAACACCAGTGGCTAAAGCGGGCTAGATCGGTTCAGATTTATATATAGCCCCCATGCAAATCGCTCCCGATTTGACTTTTTCCGCTTTAGAAACCATATATTGTGTCACATATTTAAATTGGGTACAACATCTTATAATCCAACTAGAAACACCTCTGCAGAAAGTGAGTAATATCGGTTCAGATTTAGATATAGCCAACACACAAATGTTGCTCCCGATTTTTTACCAAATAGAATTGTATTCGAATAGAAAGTGGAGTGTATTTCCTTACTTGTTATATATTGAGCCAATAAAACGCCGTAAAATGGTACCGAAAAAATAATGCTTGCCGTTTTAATATTTATAACTAGCAGAACCCAGCACTCGATATTCGATTGCAATTTTATATGAGTTTAAATCTAGAAATGAATATATCTTTCAAATTAATATATGAATTAAAGTTCTGTCTGGAATAGGCTTCAACAATCTATATATCGTTCATTACATATCAAACCGAACGATTTTCGTAAAAAAATACGACCATAAAAAATATTTTACACGTATTTTTGTAAAAAAAAAACAGTTTTTTTTTTCAAAAGATATGACCATTTGAAAATTAGAAATATCAAGAAAAACGTGCCAAGGTATGAACATTGAAAATGGTGTAGTGAGAAAACGCGTGATGGCTTATTTTAAAGGTAATTACAAGTACGTTTCGCCGGCGTTCTTGTCCATTGACCGCTACTGACAACAATTTTGTGTATTTCTGATTTTTTTCTTCTTATGTATTTTTCGCTATGAAAGCACCAACCTAAAAATTCAGAAAAAATGTAGGCATATTCCCTGATCGATTCTAAACAAACTCTGAAATTTCAACTTGGAGAAATAACAGGTTGTATCAAAGAAACATTTACTAAATGTAGTCGCCCGAAAAAGTATTTTCTGAACGATTGTTCATAAAATAACATACACAAAAGTTTTATTGATGTCTTGAAGAAATAAAAACACTGATGTGGACAAAAATTATGTGATACAATTATCATTATTTAGCTCCCGGTAGAATACAGTATTTCGGTCGCAATTCCGCGAACTTAGAGAAAAAAGACTGTGTTGAAATTGGAAATGAATCTATTCAAAAAAGACAACTTAAGTGCAACTTAAAGGAAGTCCATGTATTATTCAAAGAAAAACACCCAGAGGCGAAAATATAATTCTCTAAGTTCGCGGAATTGGGACCGAAATACTGTATTCCACCGGGAGCTACAGGAACTCATTTCGTTTGCGTGTGCTGTATACACCAAAACGTAAAACTTATGATTGACTGGTCATCTCTTTCAGACTAACATCTAATAAGCTCTAAATTGTAATTTATAACGACTGTCTCTCAAAAATAATTTGCAACCCCCTAACACATGATTGTTATCTTCGGCGATGTGAATTGTGCCCTGGATGCTAATTAATTAACAAAAAAATTGTTACATGTATGTATGTATATTGAGATATTTATTATTTTTTTCCTGTTTTACCCACAAAGAAATAACTGTATCTCCATGAATAAATGTATCACATAATTTTTGTTCTTATTTCTTCAAGACATCAATAAAACTTTTAATTTTACCAACACCAAAAACTTTTTTCGCGTGTATCTAGTGTACTACCGTTACCCAGCGGCGGAAATTTTGACTTGGAAGGCCTTATATAAGGCCTGTCTACAGTACCCGGAGGCCTTCGACGTTCCATCTTCCTTTCCTTTTAACATTGCGTGATGAGCATGTCGGAAAAAGCAGGCCTTCCAGAAGATCTCGAAAAGAAGATCCGATGAAGGCCTTTGAGGCCCAGGCCTGTTATAAAATCAGGCCTTCCAGAAGGGCTTAAGATGAAGGCCTGTTTAAGGCTTAAAAGAAGGTCTGTTAAAGGTTTTCGAAGTTGTTACACAACCCAGTTGAAAATATTAACAATATAAGCTTCTTTTAAAAATATTTATTTTGATTTTTCTTTAGTATAATGTATATAAGATAAAGTAAAATAAAATAATTCAGTTCAATGAATAATAAAATAAAAACTCCAGAAGTAGAAACTACAACCGAACGACAACAGAAACTGATAGCGTTTTATGAAATCTGTTTTTGTTTTTACTTGCTCTTTTGTTTTACTCCCCCTCCCGAAGCACGTAGAGAGGCTATGTAGGGTTGCCAGAACTGTGGATGTGACCCAGTCGTTGCGGGAACAAACGTTTTTATTTACACCTATTTTACTTTAGTGCACTTTTCCTATAACTTCTCAGAATTATGTGAATTTGATATGTATGTGCAAGATGCCGGATTGTAAACGGAAGATCAATAAATATGTTTCGGACTGAAATGCAACAACATACACTGAATTTAATTCTTACTTATAGCCTTTTCACGCTGCATGCGAAATCAATCGATTTCAGCGTGAAATGATAAGGTCGATTTACAAATATCAAATTTGTATGGAATCTCACATTTGTAAATCGACCATGAGCTAAAATCGATTGATTTCCCATGTAGTGAAAAGGCTATTAGAGACTTTTTCAGTTTTGGTTGGACATAGCGAAAAAGATTTGTGGCAATCCAGCTTCTACGTTCGAGTTTTTATAACCGGATACATTTTTGCAGCACACAGACGATATATCAAAACATGTTACACCTTCTACAGACATTCTAAAGAGAAGCGAAGTGGAATGTCTACACCTTCCCCATAGCTTCTATTAGCAAGGCCTTCTCAAAAAAAGGGAAGATGAATGTGAGAGAGAAACTGGAAACACCTTCCCCTTGCTTTCCATTTGCAAGGCTTTAATAGACCTTCTAAAAATAAGCGAAGAGGAACGAGATAAAAATCCATACGCCTTCTTTTTAGAGGACATATAACAGGCCATCTTAAAAGAAGTGAAGAAGAATGAGAGAGAGAAAATGGAAACCTATTCCTCTTGCTTTCCATTTGCAAGGCCTTCAATAGACCTTCTAAAAGGAAGCGAAGAGGAACGAGACAAAAATCCATGCGCCTTTTATTAAAACGGCATATAACAGGCCTTATTAAAAGAAGCAGAATAAGATAAAAAATAAAGCAATGACATATATATTATAACACGCCTGATAGTAGCATGCTTACAATAATTTCCTGCAATGGTTTCTCACAGGCCTTATATAAGGAAGCCCTCGCCAAATAAGGCCTTCCACATGCTTAAAATTTGGAAGGCTTCGTAAATTCCGCCGCTGGGTAGCTAAGCATATACAAACTACGTGTGTATGTATGTTATTTTCGTTCAGAAAATACTTTTTTCGGGCGACTACATTTAGTAAATGTTTTTTTTAAGTACAACCCGTTATTTCTCCAAGCTGAAATTTTCAGGGTTTGTTTAGAATCGATCAGGGAATATGCCTATATTTTTCTGAATTTTTAGGTTGGTGTTTTCATAGTGAAAAATACAAAAGAAGAAGAAAAATCTGAAATACACAAATTTTTATCAGTAGCAGTTATTATTTAAGAACCCGCGAAAAGTACTTGGAATTACCTTTAAAATAAGCGATCATTCTTTGAATTGTGCCTACGCGTTTTCTCACTACACCATTACCAATGTTCATACCTCGCCATGTTTTTCTTGATTTTCGCAATTTTTAATTGTCTTCTACGAATCAAATATTTTATAAAGTTTAGTTATCGTACAAAGTTTCAACGAAATCGGAAATGGTGATGTAAAAAGTGTTCGGTTTGACATGGAATGATCGATATATCAAATAGAGTGGTGATAGTTACTACGCTTATAACTCAAGAACGCATCGACCAATTTTGATGATTCGCAACCAATTGATCGCCGGCCGATTTGTATGGAGTGATTTTACGATGCCATCTTCATGATCGATGACGTTTATGTTTACGGTGCATTGAAGTTCACTGTAGAAACGCCTGGATTTTGCTGTCTCAGTAGCAAGTTTAAATTACCACCTTTGTCTTTACCACCAGAGCCATTGCATTCTTTGCTTCATGGCGAAAGACCAGAATCACTTCATTTTCTATCGAACACTCAGAAATATAACGGATGCTTTCAAATGACTTCATTTGGAGCAGATATTATTGATGAAAGCAGATTCAATCCAAGAAGGTTGGCACAATGAAATCACCAAGAAGATCAGCGCAATGAATTTTAACGCGTACCGGTTGATGATTCCGAGAAACGGAGCTCCAATTTGGCGTATATTCTCATTTCCCATTTACGAACACTATCCGACTGTTACTCATTTGGCAGTGCATCTTGAGAACGGTCAACGAGTTTATTTCACTGCAGAAAATGCTGCAAAACGTGCTCAAAAACCACCAGCGACAACATTGAGCAGTTTCATCTCGAAAATGTAAAGTCGAAAGCAAGACGATGTAGTTCCTGGTCATTCGGTTTTCGTTCGACGGTTCGGTTCGACGAAGCAAGAAACTATCCAACTGAGTTTTTGAATTCATTGGATGCGCCTGAATTACCACCGCACAATTTACAGTTTAAGGTTGTCATCATGCTTTGCAATATCAATTAACCAAAATTATGCCACCGAACGCGTTTAGCGATCACAAAACTCATGAGCAATGTGATTCACGCAAGAATACTAAAACAAAAGTTCAAAGGTGAGGAAGTTCTTATTCCGAGAATTCCAATGATTCCAACCGATATGCCATTCGAGTTTAAGCGAATCCAATTCGTCTCGCATTTGCCATGATAATTAATAAATCACATCGAGTCTTTGTGGCCTGACTCTGGAGAATAAGTGTTTTTCACACGGTCAACTGTATGTCGCATGATCCCGCGCCGGAAAACCATCCGCTTCGATCGTTTTCGCACCTGACAACAAAACAAAATATTGTTTATCGCAGAGTGACTCAATGAATGAAAATACAATTCAAAATCGAAACGACCGTAACCCATCCAACAAATATTTAAAAAAGAGTCCATTGCAATGGACAATTGGCCACAGATTTTCTGCAATTTGAAATGACGTAGGATAACGCCTGTGAGACGAAGTTCTACTGAATAACACTTACATGTTCTTAATTATGTATATCATATCTTAATTATTTATATCATTTAATAGTTCACATACTATTCACATTTTTTTTTCAAATAAAAGTACCTACACCGATAAATAATAATATAGTAAAAACTACAACCATTTGGATAGTATAATTTGTACTCCTTACCCCATTTTCACCTAAATATACAAAGTACTAAAAGTCCGACTTTGTTAATATGTTTGAATGTGATTTTATATGAATTTTTATCTCTTTGTGTCCGTTGCCCATATAAGTACGAAATTGGAAAATCCTCTTTATTATGCTCTACAACACATTCCGAATTTCATTATTAAAGATGAAACAGTTTAGTTGGTGCATATTGTATCTTTTTCACTCATTCTTATCGAAAAATGTGAATTACAAAAATCGTTAATTTTGTCGAATATCGTGATTTGTTCAGGCAGATGGTACCCCAATATCCCTATTTTTCCTCCATCCCCTTCTTATAAAGTATATATTTTCTAGATCGTCATAAAATTCTAAGCTGATACTCAGCTTTAAAAATCACGAAAAGAAGCATAAGTGCACCATGACGATAAAACCAAAAGCCCACTTTACTTAGAGTAGTTGTTGTTTAATGTTCTTTTTTATGAGATGTCAATTGGGGTGTCGAAGACTATAACCACATTGCTGCCCTTAAAATAGTTAATAGTTAAACTCACTAGAAAAAGTCTGCGTACACTAATATTTTTTTGTAAAAAACTTTATAAGCTTGGAAATCTTTCTATATTCAAGTTTTTTATAACATTTTTAATTATTACCTTTCAGCAATGTCCATCAATAAAAATTATACTAGGAAAGTTATATTCGGTTTTTTAATTCAAAAGTTATCAAGAATTTGGTCTCACTGCATACACATAAGGCACAAGAAAAAGTCTGCGTTATTCCACCACCACCGTGTTTTACGGTTTCTTTATTCATAGCAGTACACTTTTTTCTCCACAGAATTTTACGTCCTTTGATCCCAAAAATACAGTACTTACTCTCACCTAAGAAGAGGGCATGTTTCCAAAATTCTGGAGGGTAATTTATGTATTTTTTGCGAATGTAATTCTCTTCCTTCTATTAACGATTGAAATGAATGACTTTTTCCTTGCCACGCGTCGACGAAATCCAGCCCGTTTCAAAATGTTCCTGATCGTATCAACGTGTAGACTCTTCTTATACTTTTGGACGAGCATTTCCTTTATATCAGACGGCTTTGTGTTGCTTCTTTCCTTTACATTTCGGACTATGGTCCTTTCCTCCCTTCCTTTCAGTAAGACTTCTCCGGCGGCCAAAACGGGGTTTTGATAGAAATGTTCCAGTTTCTCGAAAATTGTTGATAACACGCTGAATAGATGAATTGCTTCGCTCCACCATAACTCCTATTTCTCGCAAGGATTTGCCTGTTCTCCATAAGTGTGCAATAATTTTCCTTTCACTTACATTTATTTCTTTTCTTTTAGGAGGCATGTTGTAAACGTTAAACAAAACACTCAAATGTGATTAAGCTCAGTAAACTTGAAGTGAAACATGTGATTGAAGTGAAAAAACTAAGAAGAATTGTGTGATTCCTCATTTTTCGGTAATGACACAATGTTATCGATAACTTTTGAATACAAAAACCGAATATAACTTCCCTAGTATCATTATTATTGGTAAAATACAGAAATGTATCAATTAAAAAGATTATTAAAAACGTGAATATAAAAATAATTCAAAGCTTGTAAAGTTGAAATTTTACAAAAAAAAAAATATTAGTGTACGCATACTTTTTCTAGTGAGTGTATCATTTAAAAAAACATAAACGTCTCACTACATCCTGTCAACAAAATTAAAGACTTAGGACTAAATGTTTTAGTGACATCAACCAATGATTTAGTCTTCGTCATCGTGAAATATGGTAATAGTTTATCTGCAAATTCTCAGATATGCCTAAACCATTGCTTTAACACTGTATGTCAGAAAATATTGTATAAGTGGATGATCAGCTATTTTTTTTTTCACTGAACCAACACTCAGGGGATGTCCCCTATAAATGCAGTGCATTGAGTTGGTAGAAGGAAGATAAGGTATTGGAAGGATGAAAGGGGGAGTAGTGTTGGAGGGAAAGATATTTGCCGGAAGTCGATTCCACATACGGATAGTACGGGCGAAGAACAAATTTATTCTGTAATGTGTAGTGCGGACTGTTGTCCAATCGACAACAAATGGGTGAGCGTTCCTCGAGAGTCGCGTATCTCTACCGAACGTTCTCACGGGCGGTATAAGATCACGAATTTCCGAAGAACAAACACCATGAAAGTATCGATAGAACAATGACACACAACCAACATTACGACGGTGTTCAAGGGAGACAATAGAATTGGATATCCTACCGTCACCTATCAACACCATCGCCCTCCTCTGGACACGGTCAAGTAGCTCCAGTGATGAAGCTGGAGCACCCGACCATATATGGGAGTTGTATTCCATCTTTGGTCTGATGTAGGTAGTGTAGATATTGAGAAGATCAGAGGGTGTGAAATATTTCTTACCTCTTTTTAAAAAGCCTAAACATTTGAAGGCATCTTTCGACACATCAAATACATGTTTTGTCCAACGAACATCACGTTGTATTTTCATGCCAAGAACATCGAGAGCATCTGATTGCTCAATATCTACACCGTTCATTAAAATCGACGACACCGTTGGATTAGTGAATCGCTTGTGAGACAACAAGGAGCACTGGGTCTTACGTGCATAAAAATCTACTCTATTCTCTCGACCCCATTCAGAAATGGCCATCAAATCCTATCTAAGCGAATGAGTATGAATGACAGAGGTTGCTGTCATCCGCGAAGGAGTATATTGGATTCGCTCCAAGAGGTCGTCGATGAAAATAAGAAAAAGGGAGGGGGAAAGGACAGAGCCCTGTGGTACTCCTGCGGTTAACCTATGCTCATCGGATGAGAACCCATCTACAACAAGACGTATAGTGCGATCTCTGAGGAAGCTCGATATAAATCGAGAGAAGTCACTGCCAACACCAAAAGCGATAAGCTTTGATATGAGTGCGCCGTGCCAAACTCTATCAAAGGCCTTGGAGATATCTAGAGCAACGACCTTACTCTCACCAAGCTTGTGAATAGATCGATTCCACTTTTCGGATAGCAGTGTCATCAGGTCTCCTGTAGATCGATTCCTACGGAAGCCATACTGTCGATCATTAAGTAAGTCATTAGTTTCTAAATACCTCACAAGATGGTGGTTAACCATACTCTCCATAACCATCGAAAGCGCTGAGCAAATCGCGATCGGTCGATAGTTAGCAGGATTATTAGCCTTTTTTAGGGATGGGCTGGATGTTCGCAATCTTCCAACGCGCTGGGAAAACCACTGCACGGTATGCAATGTTGAAAAGATTACGAACGGGACGGGCAAGCGTCGGAGAGCACTTACATAGGACAAGTGCTGAAATGCCGTCCGGGCCTGGAGATTTATTTACGTCGAGATTTGCGAGAACCCTTTTAACTCCACGTGTTCGAAAAAATATCTGAGGCATGGAACTAGATACATTTTCGATCACGTGGAGTGGTTGATTGCTTTCCAGCAAGGATGAATTCCTTGCAAACATTTAGGTTAGCTTTGTCAACCGGGTTAGTGAATATCTGTTCATCTTTAACAAGAGTTGGGATAGATGAGGAGTTATCCTTTACTCTTCTTACAAATGACCAAAAGCTCATACTTCCCCTGGGAGAAGCAAGAACTTTGGCACGAAGACGTTGTTCGTACAGAAACTTTTCACGTCTAAGTACCATGGCACACATGGTTCTTGTCTGCTTGCGTAGCAGATCAGTTGTGGCATTTTTATTTAAACGCCATTTCCTGAATGCTTCCTCTTTGGATCTGACAGCAGCCTTGCATGTCTGGTTAAACCAACTTTTATTAGATGGTTTATCCAAAATAACTTTAATTGGAATAAATGACTTCATTCCAATCAAGATAATATTTTCAATCATTTCAGCCGCAGCATCTTTATCGCCATTTAGAAAACAAAGTTTCCAATTGAAATGCTGGAAAAAGTTGTTGAGCTCGGCCCAACGTGCCTTTTCGTATATATATATTCTCCGCTTTGGGGCTAGGGTCGAAGCGACACAAAGAGCGGAATACGAAAAGGATGCTGAAACAATGCAGCATACTTTTCAGGGTGCATTCATACTTTTCAGGGTGTGATGTTAAGAAAAGATCAAGAATATTAGAGTGTTGCCCTTGGACACACGGAATGTGAGTCGGTTCATTCACTAATTACGTCAAATCATTATGCGCGGCAAAAAGCTCGGCGTATTGACCCTCCGGTGTTGAGTGACTCGAATGGGCAAGCAAAGAGGAATTATGGACATTGAAATCGCCAGCAAACACAATTTCACTGTCAGGACAATCCTCTAAAATTTTTGTAATTGAATCGGAAAGGGCGTCAAAGCCATTTAGGGATACCTCCCTTTCCGCGTTTGGACTTCTATACACAAATCCGAAATGTAGTACGTGTGTTCCAATCTTGAATTAAACCCAAAGGGAGTTAAATTCTGGATTTTCAGAGTTTAAGTTATGCCGGCTCTGAAACACTATATCATTACATACGTATACCAAAAGACCTCTGTGGGGGATAAAGAGAGATAGGGTGTGATACCCAGGAATGTGAAAATCCTGTGGATCAGAATCCTCACACACCTGGGTCTCACAAAGAGCGAAAACATCAGGCCGATGGAATTGTACATGAGCGTACACGGCAAAAAAATCGCTCTCAGACCTCGTACATTTGCGAATTGTACTTTAAACTTACCCACCATTAGAACAGACAAACAAGAAAAAAAACAGAGTCAGTATGCAGCTACAGTTGCCAAACTCCTCTCCCTGCCGTTGCTGTATTCCCCCAATGCTCAGTGTTATGTCTTAAGCATTGGGCGAACAACGACAGAAAGAAACGAGTGTCAACTGCACTGCACGATTGTGAAGGGGGGGGGGAAAGGGAAGGGGACAACGCACACACTACGGAGCGGACATAAAATGTGTGGCCAGTGATGTGCGGCTGTTGTGGATGCTGCTGCAATGTTTTTGTTGTTCACGCTGATGTTATTGTTGTTAGGTAGTTGGGTTGTTTAATTGTTTTGGTCGGCGCGGCGCGGTTATCGTTGTTGGTTGTTTTTCATTAGTTATATTTTGTTGTTTTTGATTTCTGCATTTTGATTGAATTTTTTCTTTTTTATTTTAACACAAAACTGAACGGCACACAACACGGACGACAGAGAAACACAAGTGCATCGGACGACGGACTGACAAACACTCGATTGGGATAATGAAGATGAAGTTTATTTTGAATTATATGGGAAATATTTATTCTCAATCTGACTAAGAATGCTTGGAACTTAATTACTATTCCAGTTGTTGTAAAAAACTATAAATATATTTAAATAATCGTCTGCTGCGAAAATTGAATAAATTTATGTTAGTGAAGAATTGAGAAGTTTATAAAAATATCGCGGCAACCGCACCCTCTTCGTTTTAATTACTTTCACTTTAATGGAGATCGATGCAATTGCAACTCTTAACGAAATTAAGTCCTATATATTGAGCAGGAACGTCCAACAATTGATTTTTTATTGTTTGAAGAAAACCCGGTCCGACCGGTTTTTACTAAAATTGAAAACCGGGCAACCGGTTTTTTAAAATCGCGGTTTTCGAACAACCCGAAAACCTGACATTGTTAAAATCACTCTAGCTAGGAGGTTGAAATTTTCCGTAAATGTGTCTTATGGTTGCATTGGGATTGAAAGTGGGTGAAATCGGCCCAGAGGGAAAATTTTTTCCCTAACAAGGACTTAAAATACCCCTAATATTTAGACAATTTAAGAATTTTTTTTTGAAAATTTCCGATTTTTATACACTTGAAATTTGTTTCGTACCTTCCTCCAGTAACGTGTAATCACAAGAACAGCTAGAAACATGAAATTCGGTGTGTACATCGCTATAATTACGTAGACACGTAAAATAGAGAAAAGGGGGATAAAAATGGTACCAACCAAACCGCTTAAGATAAAATCATGAAATTCAGTGTATGCATTCATCTGACTGTGTAAACGTGAAACATAAAGGATTTTTTTTTTTCGAAAACTGTAGTGTTAGGCGGAAAATGGGGCGAAAGGGATAAAAATGGTACCAATCAAACGGTTGCAGTTAGAATAATGAAATTCGGTGTGTACATTGCTGTGACTGTGTACACAAAAAAGATATCTTTCGATATTAGTACCTTTAGGATAAAAACGGGATAAAATTCGTTCCACTCAAACGGCTGGAACATGAAATTCAGTGGATATACTCGGCTGTCTTCGTAGACACGCACAATATGAGTATTTCTCTAAAATCGTACTTTTAGGGTCAACATTTAAAAAAAAGATAAACGGATGTACTTAGATCCATGAAATCAGAGATACAAGCCGACCGATTTTAAGCCGACAAGCCGCCGCCGCCGCATGTTTCTGCACGAGCCGCGCCGCCGCCGATTTCATCGGCTCAAATCGACTGAACCACGCCGCCGATTTCATCGACTCATATCGACTTCCACAACGCCGCCGTGATTTGACGGAGTTCTAACTCAGTCAAATATTACTACCAAAATAGACAACCCACTTAAAATTACAAAAGAAAATATAAATGCCAAGTTAGACAACCTACTGCTGTGAAATATATTTATCTTTCTTTCATTTATATAAGTCAATTCCAGTACGTGTGTTCACGTGTTCCTATAAATAACAATATCTATTGTGCTTCTTTAGTTTGTCAAAGTAGGTAGAGTATTATCATTCTTTGGAAGGATTATGATATTCAAGAACGTCTGGTCAAATATGCATCACATGAAAAGCTGTAATTGCATAAATATTTATTAAATTTATCCATATTATACATTTTGGGAATGGATTCCTTCTCCCAAAAAATAATTGTATGGGTTAACAATTAGGGTATCCAACTGATTAAATTTTATTCGATTAATCGAATAATTTTTGTCAAATATTTGTTTGAATAATAAAAAATCATTATTTTCGAATAATGAATAATTCGAATAAATTGTCCCAAGTAATCGATTAATCGATATTATAAGTTTTGCCTTTAAAAACTAATGAAATCGTCGTATGCTTTGTATGATAAATTGATTTTGAATAGCCAGTTTACTCCATTTGGGTACACCAAATATAAAACCACAATTTTTTCGATTTTTGATTTGTATGCTCTACAGATATTAAAATAACGATTTATCCGACTTCATTTAAAAACCAGTAAGGAAAGGCTAAAGTCGGGCGGGGCCGACTCTATGATACACTCCACTTTCAATCCGAATACAATTCAATTCGGTGAAAAAGTGAAAACGGGACGGTTTTTCGTATCCTGTAAATGTATGTGTTTTACAAAAAATTTTATATCAGAAAGGACATTTGTATGAGGATATATTGAAACCTGGAACGAAATAGGTGAAATATAAAATGTATAGTTTGGCCAAAATCGGTTAAACTTATGGGAGCAACATTTGAGTTTGGGCTATATTTAAATCTGAACCGATCTTACCCACTTTCACCATAGTTTTGTTTAGTTAGATTATAAGATGTTGTGCGAAATTTAAAGACAATCGAGCACAATATGTGGCTTTTAAAGCTGCAAAAGTCAAATCGGGAGCGACATTTATATGGGGGCTATATCTAAATCTGAACCGATTTTCATCATAGATGTTCTTAGTTTAAATATAAGATGTTTTACCAAATCTGAAGACAATCTGATACAATAAGTGGTTTCTAGAGCGGAAAAAGTCAAATCGGGAGCGAAATTTGTATGGGAGCTATATATAAATCTGAACCGATCTAACACATTTTTACCACAGGTGTTTCTAGTTACAATATAAGATGGTTTGCTAATTTTAAGGAAAATCTGTTGTAATATGTGGTATCTAGAGTGAAAAGAGTCAAATCGGGAGTGAAATTCGTATGGGGGCTATATCTAAATCTGAACCGATTTTCTTCAAATTAAATAGCGTTCGTCCTTATCCCGAAAAACATCGTTGTGCAAAGTTTCATTTTGGTTCTGTCTACAATTGCGACCTGTATCGTGATTACAAGAATAGATGGACGGACGGACAGACAGACGGACATTGCTAAATCGACTCAGAAAGTGATTCTAAGACGATCGGTATAATTAACAATGGGTCTATCTCGTTTCCTTTTGGGTGTTACAAACAAATGCACAAAGACATAATACTCTCGTGGAGTGTATAAATAGCTTCGGAATTATTTAAAATTTAAAGAATAGTAATTTCATAGAATAGTAAATTCATAGAAAAATTGAGGTTAACACCGTGATAATAAAGTCAGTTCTGTTATAAATCATATGATCGATATTCGAAAAAAGTCAATGGATAACTTCCGATATTATTCTCATTTAAGCGATGGTTCTTTATTTTGATAAGATATTAAGATTTTTGCCAACTTCTAATGAATTTCAAATTTGATGTTACAATTTTTAAATAAAATCAGATACATAATAAACGTTCAATATATAGTTGAACTACCCGTAAACTGCAGCATCTTGTCTATATAACTCTTATTAATTATATTTTATTTAAGTGGACAATTGTTCGATTTATCGGCTAACCGAATAACTCTCGACTTCATTATTCGATTAATTGGAAGTTTTTTGTTTTCAAATTAACGAAAAATCGAATAACATAAACGTCCGGATAATTGGATACCCTAATAACAATATTAAATTATTGTAACATTGGCTAATATTAACGAATATTGAACTACTTGCCAAAAAATAACAGAAAATTGTTCCTTCCATTTTCCCAAAATTGTCAAATATAATAGTATTGGAATGACTGAACGAGCCGGAAAATCAGCCGAAAGCCGCCGCCGCCGACCCATTTTGAACAGCGCCGCCGCCGCCGATAATTATGGTTCGGCTTGTAACTCTGCATGAAATTAGATGTGTTGATTCCAATAAGGACGCGAAACATAATGGATCTCTGAAATTTGTACTTTTCTTATCACAAAATGATACAGTCACTCTGTTTGTAGCTGAATCTAGAAATTGCAAATGGCCCTGAGGGAAAATGTTTCTCTCTACTAGTACATTTTTGAAGATTGCTCCCTCATGTTCACTTTTTGATTACAATTGCAGTATTATATATATATATATTATATATATATATTATATATATATATACTATGAATTCACTCCGTGGTAGAGGGTATATAAGATTCGGCCCGGCCGAACTTAATGCCTTTTACTTGTTTCCTTATAAGGAGTTAAATGGTAATAAAGGGATAAAAATAAAACCTCCCAAATGACCGCAGCTAGAATCGTAAAATCCGGTGTATACATTCCTCTGACTGCGTAGACACGTAAAATAAAGGGATTTTTCGAATTTCTTACTTTCAAGGAATACAATAGGAACAGAGGAATAAAAATGTTAGCAGCTAAATGGCTACAGCTAGAATGATAAAATTCGGTGTGTACATCCCTCTAATTGTGTAGACACGTAAAATAAAGAGACTTTCGTGCGTTTCAGGGGTAAACGCACCCCTGCTTTTGTTTTACTGCCCCAGTGGCCGGTCAGACTTTTCATAAGTTTGTTCAACCAAAAACTGAATTTGACCAAATGTAATACACCAAAATATCGGTGTTGATCTCCTCTATAACTCCATCGAGTCAGATTTTTGACAGGATGGAGTTTTTGAGTACCCGAGATGATTTTATGTTACTGCCCCCAGTGACCTGACATTGTTTGGTGTTTTGGTGTATGCCAAATTGAAGGTAACGATGTTCCCTACAATTCCTCATACTCAGAATTTTGACAGGAAAATGTTTTCATTCATATTTTCTTTCATAAATCATATCATTTAATTCCGTCGCTAACTTTTTTGAGGTTGCTAACTTCGTTACAGTTACTCAGCAATACTTCTGCCGCGCCAACGTCAAAATAAAAACGGTTGTTACACATACTATCTATCGTTGTCATACATAGAGATACCGTACTAATTTTTCTTGCAAATTTGTTTTATTTTATATAGTGTGTCATTCCTAAAAAACACAGAGGTTAAAAGAAACAAAGCGCAAACAAATAAAAAACGATTAATGTAGGCTTTATCTTCTACAAGAACAAAATACAGCAAAAAATACAACAAATCCTAAAAGTAAGAGTTCTATGAATTGATACATGTGTAAAGTATGAGTAAAGCTCTTCTCAGAGCAATCTCGGTTAATGCATAATAAAAGATAAAGTAATAAAGGGATAAAAATTGTACCTCCCAAATGACCGCAGCTAGAATCGTAAAATCTGGGGATTTTTCGAATTTCTTACTTTCAAGGAATACAATAGGAACAGAGGAATAAAAATGTTACCAGCTAAATGGCTACAGCTAGAATGATAAAATTCGGTGTATACATTCCTTTGACTGTATTTTTCCAAAGTCGTACTTTATTTTGTTGTTCTTACGAACGGACTTGAAGTATTATTTTGATGTTTATAATATAATAATAGCTTATAAACGTGGTTTAAAATAATTAAAATTTTACATTTATTTGTAAAATTATTTTTATAATATCGATATTTGTTTTGGTTTAGCTATATTGAAAAAATTAAACTTCTTGTAATGTTATTGTGATTTTACGAAAATAGACAGCTTCTGTGGAATGTCAAGTGCAGTCACCTACTTTCAATATTGCAATTTACCATATATAATTGATAAGTGAATATCTATACCTATTCTGTATAGAAGGTTACAAATAATGGTATAGCCTTTTCAGAATGCATGCGAAATCGAATTGAAATTGTCATAAAATTTTTAGTGTAACATTTTTATTGGATCTAACATTTGTAAATCGACCTTGATCGATTTCAATTTTTGATATTTTTGTGATAAACTATCTGTGGAGAAATCACCCATGTGTTTCAGTATCGATGAAGAGATTTTATATCTTTATATATAGATGTTCTACCACCGTGAAAATAGCAACGTCGCTAACTTTAATTTTTTGATTTTTTCTGTGTCACCCTGTTACAGTCAAAAATCTTATTAAATAGAAAATAGTACTATTTTTATCAACTATAACGAAGTTAGCAAACTCAAAAAAGTTAGCGACGGAATTAAATGATATGATTTATGAAAGAAAAGATGAATGAAAACATTTTCCTGTCAAAATTCTGAGTATGAGGAATTGTAGGGAACATCGTTACCTTCAATTTGGCATACAACATGTATTCTAAATAAGTTATTGCCTATACAAAAAACACCAAACAATGTCAGGTCACTGGGTGCAGTAACATAAAATCAGCTCGGGTACTCAAAAACTCCATCCTGTCAAAAATCTGACTTGATGGAGTTATAGAGGAGATCAACATTGATATTTTGGTGTATTACATTTGGTCAAATTCAGTTTTTGGTTGGACAAACTTATGAGAAGTCTGTCCGGCCACTGGGGCAGTAACACAAGATAAAAGTAAAGTTTTCCAGAAAAATTATGGTAATCACATGTCATTACCATTTGCATTACCAGGTAATATCATCTCATTAACTTGACGATTACATCCAACTAATAAGTAATGACTCGCTAATAACGACTACACTGAACATTTTCATAAGTAAAATACAGCAACTGTCGTACATTGTTCGAAAATATTCGTGGATTTGAACCTACTCAATATTTCGTAGAATGTACACAAAAGTTTCGTGTGCTATATATATTTTTGTATTATATACAACATTTACGTGGCGGCGAACCGTCAGACGCATCGGTTAGCTTCGGCGGTTTTTCTTCTACCCATAAGAAATATACATGAAAACACACCGCCAGCGTGTTTGATTGGGTTTAGACTCATAATCATCAACAACGTACATAAATCTCCAAGTCCAAACAAGAAATGTGCATTACCTTTACGTTTAACATCATATAAACATATTTCTGATTCGTCTGACTTCAACTATCCAAAGCGGGAGTGATGTTTACCTATATATTTTACGCAGAGGCGTAAAAAAAATATTATGAACAGGATTTTTACAGGACCTGTCAATACAGAGCAAAACACATTTCCGGGAGACTGCCCAACAAGATTAAATTTAATGAAATTTTTGGGAAATACGTTCCGTTACACATAATACAAATTCATGAAGACAGACATTTTTATTCCTCTGCTATTTATTAGCCATGCATATACCCATCAACATCCAACCAAAATCAATTCTGAGATTTAGTGTCTAATTTAAGATAAGGTCAGTTGTTGGATGCTGATATATCTGATACGTGTCTTATGGCAAATACACACCAAAAATGATTTCGATTATGCTACGACATAAATACAACATAATAATAACACCAACATTTAATATTTCTGTGTCCTTATAGAGATCCATCAATACGGGGGAGAATGTTCATACGAACACAAAATGTATACCGTGTGGCGCTTACAAGATCGACTCCCATTCACTCTGTGCGCTCTTGGGTCAGTCGTGATCCTAACGCGAAGAAAAGAAGTAGCGCCGCGACGCAATCATCAACAACATACATACATAAATCTCCAATATCACATCCCAACAACAAATGTGCATTACCTTTACGTTTAACATCATATACAAATTTCCATATACACACGTAACACTTGAATTCAAAAATACAACAGCACTGAACATAATTATATATTATTTTATTTTACACTTTTAGGATACCTTGTGAATACCCCGATTGTATTGTTGGATTCCGTTACCAGCCAAGATGATGTTGACAACCAAATTTTTAAACTCACTGTAATTGCGCAGACTGTTGCCTCCCATTCTTCACTTAAAACTGGATCGTTTTTGCAAGGACACCGGTATGCAATAAAGAAATTTATGAATAATGTATTGAAGTCAAAAGGGAAAGGAAAGTACGAAGGTGAAGACGTTTTGACATCCTACCGACATACCAAATCGAGAATCAATTCTATCACATGTTCCGCTGGAAAATCGGCAATAAACAGTGGAATTGGAGTGTTTTTCTTCGTGAACGCTCCCTTTGGAATCGGAACAGTTTTCCATAGCATAGATTTTGGCAACGATTAAATTGCACTTGCTTCATACGAAATTGCAGTAAATAGTAGTAAAACGGTAGAG
This sequence comes from Polietes domitor, assembly GCA_947397865.1. Classification (NCBI taxonomy): domain Eukaryota; kingdom Metazoa; phylum Arthropoda; class Insecta; order Diptera; family Muscidae; genus Polietes; species Polietes domitor. Next base: position 103,359,388 of record OX377618.1, read on the forward strand.
TAGCTCATTCAGTACTCAAGTTCTTGTTTTGGTAACAGAGACAGTGATTCCACTGCCTGTTCTAGTCAATAAACTATACGCTTGCTTGAATCGGCCTTTTTGCGGATTCAAATTAAGTACGATCAACCGTTTCGATTTGCAGAACGGCTAATCCGTACAACTATTATCAAAAGAATTGCTTTAAAATGTAAATAGTACAATCCCAATTGTTATTTCGACTTATATTCCCCGTGCAGTTCACCCTATGAAAACCCAAACTCATCCGAAAAATCTTTCTAAATATTGTTCAAAATCCTGTTAAATGGACGTGAACATATTTTCAGCAGTTTATTGCCGACAGAATTCTTCGCGTGTGTAAAATTTCACATTGTCGTAATCTGAATTGAATATCCATGACAGTATCCTTAAATTGGATATGCCATCAATGTTAGTGGATACAATGATCAGAGAGAAATACATTTTCGGATTTAAATTTTGTTCAAACGTCCGAAAAAGCTTTGCAAAAAATTCACAGAACGGTCACAAAAAAATATGGACTAAATAATTTTTGTCGGCTCAGCTAGTTATACATTCATAAATAAATGTACATAAAAAACTGGAATTATATATGAAAACCGTGATCGTGTACCTAGGGTCTGTTATAGTTCTATAAACACAGTATCAAAGTACATATTCTGAAATCGGAGATGATTCATACATAATATATATTTGTGTAGCTATTGATGACCCAGGATTGTTACAAGCTGAATTAACTATTAAAAAACTATTTATATCTCACATCAACATTGTCATATAAAGGGTGGTTAAATTTTAAGGGCCGATGTTGTTTTTGAATAAAACACAAATTATTTATGAAATTATTGTCATTTCTTTTTAATACGATAATACAGTTGAACTTCGATTAACCGTGATGCTCGGGACCGGGCTAACCACGGATAACCGAAAATCACGGTTAAAAGAGGTAAAATTTTACATGTATAAATTTTATTATTTTTATTTATTTTTGACAAAAACATGTTAATCTGCGTCTATAAATAACTTCTCATATCTCTAGGAATACATACATTTATTTAAAAAAATCGTTTATGGAAGTCTGTCTTATGCTTTTAGCTTTTGATTGTTCTTCCAACAAATGGTTCTGAAATACTTGGACAATTAAAGTTTTCTAAAAAACCTAACAAAATACTACTAGCCTCTATTGCCTGAGCCAATGTAGGCGTTTCGTCCGCATTTCTTCCATCTGATTCCTCGGAATTTGAATCAAGCTCATCTTCTTGGCTTTGGGTAACCATGTCTACGATTTCGACTTCAGATATAATAGCAAACGGAGCGACATCAGAGTCGCACACCATCCACTTTTCGACAGCATCAATCGTACATCCAGACGGTATGGTTATATCTGTTTGTATCTCAACAAGGCTATTTGGAGCATCTTCATTATGAGATAGTAAGTTATTCCAAACTCTTTTTAAAACTTGTGGAGTTACAGAGTCCCACGAAGCTGCGGCTGCCCACAAAGCTGTCTTAATATTCAAAGATTTAACGAACTCACGTCAGTCATTAGCACCAACAAGTTTTTGAACGATAAGTTTACGGTAGTGACATTTGAAGCTCCGAATTACTCCTTGATCCATAGGCTGAATCAAGGACGTGCAATTTGGTGGGAGATATTTTACTGTAACGTTTTCAGATATCATAGCATTTACATCTGGGTGTGCTGGACAGTTGTCTAATAGTAAAAGTATTTTACAGTTATTTTTGATACCGATGAGCCGTTGATGTTCCTTTGCTTCTGGTACAAAATTTTGATTAAACCACTCCAGAAATAGCTGTTGTGTTACCCAAGCTTTCTTATTAGATTTATAAATCACAGGAAGGTGTTCAACGTTTTTTAAAGCTCTTGGATGGACACTTTTTCCTATTATCATCAATTTACACTTGTGAGTTCCTGCAGCATTTGAACAAACTAGCACTGTGATTCTCTCCTTGGATTCCTTGTACCCTTCAATAGAATATTCATTACCACTAGCCAAAGAACTCTGAGGCAAACACCTCCAAAATAGACTGGTTTCGTCTGCATTGTAGATCTGTTCAGTTGTAAGTTGTTCGTTTTTAATGATTTCATCCAAGTCGTCCACAAACATCGTAGCAGACTCATAATCAGCACACTCCTTTTCTCCCGTAGATTTCAGTCGACGGATTCCATGACGTTTTTTGAATTTATCCAACAAACCAAATGAATAAGTGCACTCTGAATTCATGTTTAACTTCAAATGGAACATTTTTGCCTTTTCGACAATCATTTCGAAAAAGTAACTACACTTGAAACTTATTTCCGTTTTGTATTTTTTATGAATTAAAAAAAAAAAAATTTTTTATTTCTTGTCATTTATTTTGGTTCGAGACCATAGGTTGTGCCGAAGTCTTCAGCAGAACCCAAAATTAGCAAAGAAGGCAAAGTGAGACCTTTATTGTTGCAGCTGAAAGTTGACTGCGCAGTTTCGATGGGCGCTACACCATCTCATCAGAACTTTCGCAACGAATGTATGTCTTTGACCTAAATCAGGGTTCATATTAGTACCAGCGGTCACATATTTCTAATGAGAAACGCTGATAAACAAAATATTCCACCGAACTAAGTCGACACACTAAAAATCTCACTTTGCCAATTCAATGTTGTGCATGTGCTCGCATCGCTCGCAACAATGCACAGGTTGTTGTTGTACGGTATGTCCCGTCTTCACTGTACCTCGTGTGTATTGTTGTTGTTTGTATGTATAGTTGGTCTGTTATGTTGTATGTCTTGTCATTTATTTTGGTTCGAGACCATAGGTTGTGCCGAAGTCTTCAGCAGAACCCAAAATTAGCAAAGAAGGCAAAGTGAGACCTTTATTGTTGCAGCTGAAAGTTGACTGCGCAGTTTCGATGGGCGCTACACCATCTCATCAGAACTTTCGCAACGAATGTATGTCTTTGACCTAAATCAGGGTTCATATTAGTACCAGCGGTCACATATTTCTAATGAGAAACGCTGATAAACAAAATATTCCACCGAACTAAGTCGACACACTAAAAATCTCACTTTGCCAATTCAATGTTGTGCATGTGCTCGCATCGCTCGCAACAATGCACAGGTTGTTGTTGTACGGTATGTCCCGTCTTCACTGTACCTCGTGTGTATTGTTGTTGTTTGTATGTATAGTTGGTCTGTTATGTTGTATGTCTTGTCATTTATTTTGGTTCGAGACCATAGGTTGTGCCGAAGTCTTCAGCAGAACCCAAAATTAGCAAAGAAGGCAAAGTGAGACCTTTATTGTTGCAGCTGAAAGTTGACTGCGCAGTTTCGATGGGCGCTACACCATCTCATCAGAACTTTCGCAACGAATGTATGTCTTTGACCTAAATCAGGGTTCATATTAGTACCAGCGGTCACATATTTCTAATGAGAAACGCTGATAAACAAAATATTCCACCGAACTAAGTCGACACACTAAAAATCTCACTTTGCCAATTCAATGTTGTGCATGTGCTCGCATCGCTCGCAACAATGCACAGGTTGTTGTTGTACGGTATGTCCCGTCTTCACTGTACCTCGTGTGTATTGTTGTTGTTTGTATGTATAGTTGGTCTGTTATGTTGTATGTCTTGTCATTTATTTTGGTTCGAGACCATAGGTTGTGCCGAAGTCTTCAGCAGAACCCAAAATTAGCAAAGAAGGCAAAGTGAGACCTTTATTGTTGCAGCTGAAAGTTGACTGCGCAGTTTCGATGGGCGCTACACCATCTCATCAGAACTTTCGCAACGAATGTATGTCTTTGACCTAAATCAGGGTTCATATTAGTACCAGCGGTCACATATTTCTAATGAGAAACGCTGATAAACAAAATATTCCACCGAACTAAGTCGACACACTAAAAATCTCACTTTGCCAATTCAATGTTGTGCATGTGCTCGCATCGCTCGCAACAATGCACAGGTTGCAACAATAAAGGTCTCACTTTGCCTTCTTTGCTAATTTTGGGTTCTGCTGAAGACTTCGGCACAACCTATGGTCTCGAACCAAAATAAATGACAAGACATACAACATAACAGACCAACTATACATACAAACAACAACAATACACACGAGGTACAGTGAAGACGGGACATACCGTACAACAACAACCTGTGCATTGTTGCGAGCGATGCGAGCACATGCACAACATTGAATTGGCAAAGTGAGATTTTTAGTGTGTCGACTTAGTTCGGTGGAATATTTTGTTTATCAGCGTTTCTCATTAGAAATATGTGACCGCTGGTACTAATATGAACCCTGATTTAGGTCAAAGACATACATTCGTTGCGAAAGTTCTGATGAGATGGTGTAGCGCCCATCGAAACTGCGCAGTCAACTTTCAGCTGCAACAATAAAGGTCTCACTTTGCCTTCTTTGCTAATTTTGGGTTCTGCTGAAGACTTCGGCACAACCTATGGTCTCGAACCAAAATAAATGACAAGACATACAACATAACAGACCAACTATACATACAAACAACAACAATACACACGAGGTACAGTGAAGACGGGACATACCGTACAACAACAACCTGTGCATTGTTGCGAGCGATGCGAGCACATGCACAACATTGAATTGGCAAAGTGAGATTTTTAGTGTGTCGACTTAGTTCGGTGGAATATTTTGTTTATCAGCGTTTCTCATTAGAAATATGTGACCGCTGGTACTAATATGAACCCTGATTTAGGTCAAAGACATACATTCGTTGCGAAAGTTCTGATGAGATGGTGTAGCGCCCATCGAAACTGCGCAGTCAACTTTCAGCTGCAACAATAAAGGTCTCACTTTGCCTTCTTTGCTAATTTTGGGTTCTGCTGAAGACTTCGGCACAACCTATGGTCTCGAACCAAAATAAATGACAAGACATACAACATAACAGACCAACTATACATACAAACAACAACAATACACACGAGGTACAGTGAAGACGGGACATACCGTACAACAACAACCTGTGCATTGTTGCGAGCGATGCGAGCACATGCACAACATTGAATTGGCAAAGTGAGATTTTTAGTGTGTCGACTTAGTTCGGTGGAATATTTTGTTTATCAGCGTTTCTCATTAGAAATATGTGACCGCTGGTACTAATATGAACCCTGATTTAGGTCAAAGACATACATTCGTTGCGAAAGTTCTGATGAGATGGTGTAGCGCCCATCGAAACTGCGCAGTCAACTTTCAGCTGCAACAATAAAGGTCTCACTTTGCCTTCTTTGCTAATTTTGGGTTCTGCTGAAGACTTCGGCACAACCTATGGTCTCGAACCAAAATAAATGACAAGACATACAACATAACAGACCAACTATACATACAAACAACAAAATTTTTTATTTTTAACTTGGAAACTGTTGCTTGTATGGGAAAACAATATATGAACAGATTAAGGGAATTGTAATTCTTAATTTTTTAAAAATTATTTCAACTAAATCGGGCTAGTGGCTGTCGAGCTATGTCAAACAACAGGGCCTAAAACGTGATAAATTCCCCTATACGATAGTACTAACTTCAAATCGATATTAAAAATATTTCGGCAGGTAAGAAGACAAAACGAATGATGCAGAAATTATTCTTTTTGGGTATAATTTCACATACTGTTCTCAGAATTGAGTTGGCAATCAACGAACTGAAAAATGTTGTACTGTGTTAATCAGCTCCATTTTTTCTTTAATTGAAAGAACCTTTCTTGCTCTTTTCGCGGATTTAGTTTTTGACGGTGGCATGATGTAAGGAAACAAGTCTTGACGAGCTGTACGAGCATGCACTGGCGTTTTCACATTTTCTACCCGGTTTGCTCAAATTTTTGCCCGATTAAATTGACCGAAAAAATCACGAAGTGCACGATAAGCATTTCGATTTGAACGCTCATTTTCATAATAAGCCTGGATAACTTTAAAAACAATATATGAACAGATTAAGGGAATTGTAATTCTTAATTTTTTAAAATTTATTTCAACTAAATCGGGCTAGTGGCTGTCGAGCTATGTCAAACAACAGGGCCTAAAACGTGATAAATTCCCCTATACGATAGTACTAACTTCAAATCGATATTAAAAATATTTCGGCAGGTAAGAAGACAAAACGAATGATGCAGAAATTATTCTTTTTGGGTATAATTTCACATACTGTTCTCAGAATTGAGTTGGCAATCAACGAACTGAAAAATGTTGTACTGTGTTAATCAGCTCCATTTTTTCTTTAATTGAAAGAACCTTTCTTGCTCTTTTCGCGGATTTAGTTTTTGACGGTGGCATGATGTAAGGAAAACACGTCTTGACGAGCTGTACGAGCATGCACTGGCGTTTTCACATTTTCTACCCGGTTTGCTCAAATTTTTGCCCGATTAAATTGACCGAAAAAATCACGAAGTGCACGATAAGCATTTCGATTTGAACGCCCATTTTCATAATAAGCCTGGATAACTTTAACGCGTTGCTCGATTGTGTATTTTTCCATGAGAAATTGAGAAATTAATACAGATTTTATTAATTAAAAATGTGTTTTTTGTGACTCGGGAGCAATGACGGCGAATAAGAGTGGTGCAACAGCGGTGGTGCTGTTTCATTTCGAAGCGTTTGATCAAAAAACTACAACATTGGCACGGAGGGTGAAGCGGTTTGAGACGGAGGTGACAATTTACAATACAAATGTAGACATAGCAAGGAAACGCGAACTCGTTTTAGATTACATTGGTGCGACTACCTACAATGTTTTGTGTGACAAATTGTTGCCTGAGGACCCGGAAAATGTGGAGTACAACGTAATTGTGAATACGTTGCAAGAACATTTTGTCCCGTGACAAAATGAAATTTTGGAAAATTATAGATTCCATTCAAGGGAGCAGAAGGTGAAAGGAACATGTTCCGCCTTTTTGTCAGCATTGCGGCGGCTTTGGTGAATTGTGGTTTCGGCGAGTACCTGGATACGGCACTGAGGAACCAATTTGTTTTTGGTCTTCGGAATCAAAACGTCCAAGGTGTACTTCTGGAAAGGAAGACATTCAGTGAGGCGGCAAATATTGCAAATTCTCATAAAATGGCGGTTTGGAGTTGAAACAACAAATTAAAAATGGTGGTATGGTGAACAAATTGTAGCCAGGAACAAAACCTCAAATAAGCCGGCATCATCAACATATAATCGTGCCACACTGAACATACCCAATAAAAAATACAAGTGTTTTCGTTGTGACAATACAGATCATTTAACTGCCAAATGTAGTCAAATGGAGAAAATCTGTCATTTGTAAGAAGAGAGGCCACATAAAGAAGATGTGACGATTTGTTTCACGTTGAAGACAACATTGAAGGGAGTGGAAAGCTGAAATGTGTGGTGAGAGTGAATAAATCAGACATAAAGTTCGAGGTCGATACAGGTGCTCCTGTCACAATCGTTGGTTTAGAAGATGCAAAACAAAGATTGAGTGTTTGGGTGGACGTTACAGTGGAGGAAACAACAATGCCATTTAAAATGTACATCGCACGATATGATCGACAGCCGTTGCTGGGTAGAGAATGGCTGCGGACAATTAAATTTGATTGGAGGAAGATGATGTGTGGGCAGTTGAGTCTTAACGAAATTCATATCGATAAGTATAATTTCAATTTAAAAGCATTAACTAATCGATTTCCAAATGTATTTTCACCAAGCATGGGTAAAATTATTGGCTATCAGGCGCATTTACACTTGCGACCAGACACACAGCCGAAATTTTTGAAAGAAGGCGGGTCCCTTTCCCATTGTGGGTGGAGCTGGAAGGGTTGTTGGTTAAGGTGGATAAGAGCGATTGTGGTAGTTCCGAAGGCCGATGGGTCTGTAAGATTGTGCGGAGACTACAAGGTGACGGTAAACCAATGCATCTTGACGGATGAACATCCAGTATCAACAATACAAGAGCTATTTAGCAGAATGGCTGGCGGTACAAGGTTCACGAAGACTGATCTGTTGCGAGCATATTTACAACTAGAAGTTGATCCTAGGGACCGGCATATTTTAAAGGGTTGTTTATGCCAACACCGTTGATGTTTGGGGTGGCATGTGCGCCTGCGAAGTGGCAACGTTTTATGTCTTATCTGTCTTTTTTGAAGATATCAAAATCACTACCAGAGCTGATGCCACTCATTTAGAGCGTATTAATGAAGTAATGCGCCGTTTGGAAAAGCATAATATGCGGTTGAATATGAAGAAGTCAGAATTCATGAAAAACCAAATCGAGTACTGGGGATACGTGTTCGGCAAGAGCGGTATACGGCCAAATAAAAGCAAAATTGAAGCAATACAAAACTTACAAATAGGGATGAAGTGCGGTCGTTTCTGGGTCTCATAAATTATTATGGTCCTTTTGTAAAAAAATTTAGCAAAATCGTTTTCCCATTAAATCGTCTATTACAAAACGAAACGTACGAAACAGGCCTTCAAAGAAAAAGGAAATGCAATCATACTATACTGACTAGAGTATCCAACTGACTAGAATATCCAACCGATTAAATTTTATTCGATTAATCGAATATTTAATATCAAATATTTGTTCGAATAATCAGAAATGGCCGATTTTCGAATAACGAGTAATTCGGACCAAATAATCGAACATGCGAAATGTTATACTACCATACATTTTTGGAGTGAAATATCATTTTGGAAAGTATAACTTCAATTTTTAGTGAAAACTTTATAAAAATGAAATAATTGCTTTGCAAATGTCTTGATTTAACGACTTAAAATACGTCTTAATAAAAGAAGAATAAAGGAATACGCTGATTTGTACCTTTGGTTATGGATTTTGTACATATTCAAGATAAGGAAACTAGAGAGTTTGCTAGTTCATTATACAAAAGGCTATTTGGAGTTAAAAACATTTCAGAAGAACCTGTCAATGCAGAAGAAATATTGTCGCTGAAATTTACCTTTTGTCCGAAGTAAACGAAACAATAACGAGAATTGGAATCAATGACTTACAGTATGTTTTTTATATTTAGATAAATCGAAAAAAAAACTGCAAAACCTTATTACATACTCTTCTTTCTGTTTCTCCGACTTCAACAGTAAGTGAAAGAGTTTTTCGAATTCGAACTTCATTGAAACAAAGGAAAAAAAAATCGCCTTAAATCCAATTCAAATCAAACGATGAAACTTGTTGTATATTCATATCAAAATTTAAGTAATTTACAGTAAATTTTATTCGATTAATCGGTTAAAATTTGTATTTTCGAATAAACGATTAATCGAATAATCCAAAAGTACGAACAATTGGATACCCTAATACTGACGCATTATGATCCAAAAAAGGTGGTGGTGTTAGCAGTGGATGCAAGTCCAATAGGGGTGGTGCTGTTTTGAATCATATTTTTGAAGGCGGGTCCGAGAGACCGATTCAGTTTGCTTCGCAAACGTTAAACCAAGTTCAACAACGCTACAGCCAGATGGATGAAGAAGCTTATGCGACAATTTTTGGAATTAAAAATTTTTACCAATACTTATACGGGAAAAGATTTGTCTTGGTGACAGACAATAAGGCGACAACAAAGGCATACCGGTTTTGTCAGCGACGCGAATGCAGCATTATGTAAATTACTTATCACACTTCGATTATGAAATTCGTTTAAAAAAATCAAAAGAAAATTTGAATGCTGATGCCACGTCGCGACTTCCAATCAACACAGAATGCCGAAACATCGAAGAAGGGACTGCCATTGAAAAATTACCTGTTACCCTTAAAGAACTGGTAGATTTAACGGAAGCTGATAAAGAGGTGGAAAAGTTGCGGGAGTGTCTGAGGTACGGTCGACAATGTGTGGGTAAAGACAGTTTTGGTATACCACAAACTGATTTTGTTTTACAAGAACAATAAGAAACAGTATAAAATCCAGCAAAAAGCGAGAATTGGAATCAATGACTTACAGTATGTTTTTTATATTTAGATAAATCGAAAAAAAAACTGCAAAACCTTATTACATACTCTTCTTTCTGTTTCTCCGACTTCAACAGTAAGTGAAAGAGTTTTTCGAATTCGAACTTCATTGAAACAAAGGAAAAAAAATCGCCTTAAATCCAATTCAAATCAAACGATGAAACTTGTTGTATATTCATATCAAAATTTAAGTAATTTACAGTAAATTTTATTCGATTAATCGGTTAAAATTTGTATTTTCGAATAAACGATTAATCGAATAATCCAAAAGTACGAACAATTGGATACCCTAATACTGACGCATTATGATCCAAAAAAGGTGGTGGTGTTAGCAGTGGATGCAAGTCCAATAGGGGTTGGTGCTGTTTTGAATCATATTTTTGAAGGCGGGTCCGAGAGACCGATTCAGTTTGCTTCGCAAACGTTAAACCAAGTTCAACAACGCTACAGCCAGATGGATGAAGAAGCTTATGCGACAATTTTTGGAATTAAAAATTTTTACCAATACTTATACGGGAAAAGATTTGTCTTGGTGACAGACAATAAGGCGACAACAAAGGCATACCGGTTTTGTCAGCGACGCGAATGCAGCATTATGTAAATTACTTATCACACTTCGATTATGAAATTCGTTTAAAAAAATCAAAAGAAAATTTGAATGCTGATGCCACGTCGCAACTTCCAATCAACACAGAATGCCGAAACATCGAAGAAGGGACTGCCATTGAAAAATTACCTGTTACCCTTAAAGAACTGGTAGATTTAACGGAAGCTGATAAAGAGGTGGAAAAGTTGCGGGAGTGTCTGAGGTACGGTCGACAATGTGTGGGTAAAGACAGTTTTGGTATACCACAAACTGATTTTGTTTTACAAGAAGGGTGTTTACTACGTGGAATTCGTGTATTCATTCCAAAACCATTGCGAAGCTCAACTTCATACGGCTCATTTTGGAATTTCTAAGATGAAGAGTTTGGGGCGAGCATATTGTTGGTGGAGCAGTTTGGACAAAAACATCGAGCAGTTGGTTTCTAATTGTCTGCAGTGTCAGTTGGTGAAACCTAATGCTAAGAAAGTTAATCCTGTTCATTGTTGGATACCAGCACGTCGGGTTTTCGAGATTTAGCTAATGGCCGGAGGTCCACATTATTCCAAATATTACAGCTGAAACAACAATTTGTAAATGTGAAGAAATTTTTGATGCGTTCGGAATACCTAGTGTTATGGTAACGGATCATGGAACACAAATCAATTCCATGGAATTCCAAGATTTTTTGAAACGTAATGGGATACAGCATAAACAAGGTGCCCCAAATCATCAACTGAAATCTCCAAATTGTACTGTTACGACAGCGGGCAGAGAGCTGTCGAAAATTCTAATGGTAATATTTGTAAACATACGATTACTTATGTTCCTTTAATATCAACTACTGATCTCAATTAATTTAGTATTTAAATATTCGGTTAAAATGTAGTATTACTATGTATACTCTTTATATATATGAATTTTTATATGAAATGTATGCACACATTCATGCATACAAACGAATGTCAAACCAAAAACTACAATAATAAAGAGTATATTTTATTCTGAAAACGAACTCAAAATGTGCAGTTCAACTATAACAAACATATAGTAAAGTTGTATTATCTTCTTCTAATTGCATCAAAAATAAGCAGAGAAATCGATCAAGTTATGATCACCAGAGCTGTATTTTATTTTAAAAGTATCAGTCATTTAAATAAGACTGTGTACTTTAAATTGCGTTAAAGAAACATGTTTCTTAATAAATATCATTACAGTTATCGTTACCGAAATAATTCATTTTCAAATACCATCACTGAAATAATTCGAAATAATACCGATTCCGTTATCGTTACCGAAATAATTAGTTTTCAAATACCGTTAGCGAAATATAATTTTTCTCCTATACCGTTACCGTTATCGATGTTTTCATGTCAGTTAACCGGGTTTTAAATACAAAAACATTTGGATTCATCGTATATTAAAACGATTAGGATATTCGCACAATAAAATATGGAAGTAGTCAAGATTAGATTAGCTAGTAAAGCTGGTTTGACTGGGGACTGGATTGATTTGCGACATGAAATTAGAAAACTGATTACAAATTTGAAACATTTAACAAATCAGCATAAAAACGACGGAAACTACAATATTTTATGGATAAGTAGGACGAAAAATATCTACGATCTGCGCATGGAGTGAATCATATGTTATTGTATTTGTTTTTTCGTGCCTAATGATATTGGGAGTCTTAGCCAATTGAGTACAACATTAAATGAAATGACGTTCGATGGCAAACACATTGCTTGAGAACGACTGGCTTTAATAAAATGTTCGTAATAGTCCGAATGAGGTTTGCAGATGAAAATACTTTGGAAAATTTGTCAAATAGCTGAAGTGGCTATTTCTATAGGATTTGTTTAATGAACTCAAAGCCCTAAATAAATAACGATGGATATGTGCAATATGTGCGGCCAAAACATACTGGATGCCAAGGGCGTAGCCAGGTAGGGGCAGGTAGGGGCAAATGCCCCAACCTAAGCCAAATGTCCTCGAAAAAATCTGCGTTTTTTGTGAAACTCGTTGGTCTCAAAAACATAAGAGCATTGCTGTTTTTAAAGAAAATTTCGTTAAGATCGTGAACGCATTACTGACTTTATCCACCGAAGGCAATGCAAAAACGCGATCAGCTGCATTTCAGCTACACTCTGCAGCAACGAAACCTGTATTTATCATATGCACTTCAATAATTGCCAAATATTCGGATATTCTTGAGCCTGTCGTGAATGGTCTTCAATCTAAAAGTCTTGACCTGCTCAAATGCAAAGACCATCTTGATAGAATATCAACTGTTATCTCTAGCCATCGAACCGCTGTAGATACCGTGATTGATGAAATTCTAGACGAGGCAAAAGAAATAGCGAAGTCGATTGATATTGAATTGGATATGCCCAGACTAACCCAACGACAGCAGCATCGTTCAAATCAACCTGCATCGAATCCAAATCATTATTGGAAAATATCGTTGCTAATTCCGTATTTGGATTCGTTGATATCATCCGTTACAAATCGATTCGCGTCATCCAATTTGCCTGCATTTTCACTACTCACATTGCATGCATACATTATGTTGAAAAAAGTTTTGGCGATTTAAAAGAAGACATCAAGCCATTTTCAGAATTTTATGAATTGGATCTAAGTGCAGAAATCGAATTATGGTATAACACTTGGAAAGACAAACAGCTTAGTGGAGTAGCGATGAAAAATTTGGAAGTGTGCGACGTAATAACGGAAGCGGACACCTTTTTTCCTGCTGTATCACATGCATTGGAAATATTATTGGCACTACCTTGCACAACTTGCACCGTAGAAAGGTCGTTCAGCACTTTGCGGCGTGTTAAAACCTGGCTAAGATCAACCATGGCCGAAAATCGACTAAATGATAAAGTTTTAGAAAATTAATTTGATTCATTTCATATGATAACGATGTTTTTATTTCTTTCAGGACTATGCATGCTCAGTGTGCATCGGAAAATGGCAAAGGAAAGAAAAGCCGAAATAGTAGATGAAGTCCTCAGGAAATTTGCTGAAAATCCCAGAAAATTGGTTTTATAAAACGCGAAATCAATGATAAAAATTTATAAAATCAATTTGATTCGATGTTTCTCTATTTTGAGAAACCAAAAAATGATACTTTTAAAGTATCTCTCAATATTCTAGTCAATAAATATGTCCTACTTTTTTAAAAAAAAAAATGTCCTCGTTTTTTCATTGATTATTGAGAAATTGTCCTCGAAAAAAGACCTAAAAAAATTTCTGGCTACGCCCCTGCTGGATGCAGGAATGGAAGAACATGTACTGACCAAATTTACACACTGAGGATCATAATTGAACAATCGTTTGGAAAGCGTTCTCCACTATATACGAAATCTGTTCAATAGAAAAGGTGAATTTTAAAATTTTTCGGGCTACGTGCATTCGATTACCGTTTTTTAATTTGTCACACTTGTCTCGAACATACATATGTTCTTAGTTGAGTTTAGTTTGTTTGTGAGAGGCATAAATTGATGAAAGAATTTGCATCAAATTGTATGTAGAAAATGGAATTAAGTGCCCAATAACACTTGCCACTTGAGAGTGGCTTATGCTACAGTCACTGAGTTAGAAATATATTTACAAGTGGTACAAGCTTTTAAACGAAAGACGAAAAGATATGAATGAATACGATCGTCCAGGAAGATCCACCACTTCTCCCATCGCTTTAGTGACATGCAAAACAAATTTAATGACGTAAGTCTTAAACTCAACACCGCGAACCCAAAGGAAATGATAATTAACTCTACATCAATGGAACAAGTGAACCTCTTTGATACACACATCCAAAGAATTGATAAATTCCAGTACCTTGGGAGTTATGTCTCCGAAAAAGGGGCACCATGAATGATATAGAAAGCATAATACAAAAAGCTCCGGTAGTTTTTTACCAAATTACATAAAACAGCTACAGTATGAAACCAAAAATACATATTTCCAATGCGTATGCTCTATTGTTGCTGCATAAAAATTGCTAAATAAAAAAATACATATTTCCAAAGCGTGTGCTCTATTGTTGATGCATAAAAATTGCTAAATAAAAATTGCGCGTGTTCGTAAACCACTGCTTTCGCAGAATTTTTAAATTATTTTGGGAAACAAATTCTAATGAGAACAGAGCATGACAGAGATATCAAATATCCGAAACTTCAACGTGCAACCATTCAAAGATCTGAGATGCCAAAGTTTATGATCTCCCACAATAATTCTTTGGATCGAAACCGATCTGATGATGCAATGATTTTTTTTTGGAAGATGTCTTACATTACTTGTGAATCCTACAGCCGACGAAACACGTCATGACGCTCAAATTAGGAACGAGTTGCAATGGAAAAAATCGCTGTTTATAGTTCATCAATGCTCCCAAGTGTTTCCATACATTACTCAAAATCAAGTTTTGTTAAGCGAACGTGCTATATTGGCTGCGAAAAACATTGCTGGATTCCGTTACCAGACAATATGATAGGCCTTATTTATTTTGTACGGAATTTACTCGCTTAACAAGAAAGTAGCTTACTACTTTAGTATAGCTTTTATTGTACGTTTAAGGAACATAAAATTCCACTTCACTACCGAAAATATCAATGACATTGTTTACTTTTCCAGTTGCACTTCCTTAAAGTTAACAATATTTTGAGTTTTACGCGAATAGTTCATCTATATATATAAAAGAGTTGCGTGATTGAGTGACTGACTGACTGATCACTCCCCAGACCAAACGGCTAGGCTCTTACAGTGTAGAGGTGTGATAAGACGTGATTTTTCGAAATTCGTACTTTTAAGGGGTAAAACGGGGTAAAAAGGGAATAAAAATGGTACCACCGCAATGACCTGGGCCTAGAATCTTGAAATTTGGTATGGATATTCCTCTTGCGGCATGAAGACAACACAAGAAGTGACATTTTAAAAATTCGTACTTTTGGGGGGTTAAATGGTACAAAAAGGGACAAAAATGGTACCTACAACACGGTTGAAGCTAGAATCATGAAATTTGGTATGTACATTTCTCTTACAGCGAAGAGATCAGATGTGAAGGGAGTTTTTCGTAATTCGTACTTTTAAGGGGTAAAATGGGTTAAAGAGGGATAAAAAATGTACCACAGCAATGACCATACGGCTGGGAATAAAATCTTGAAATTTGGTAAAAAAAATTCAACGCGCCAAAGAAAATATTTTTAAAAATTCGTTCTTTTTTGGGGTTGAAATCGGGTAAAAAGGGGTAAAAAAATAAAATGGATGGAGCTGAAACCATAAAATTAGGTGTGTACATCCCTCAAAATGTTTAGAATCGCAAAATGAAGAAATTTTTCGAAATTTGTACTTTTAAAGGGAAAAGGGGATAAAAAAGGTACCAACAACACGGATGACGCTACAATAATGAAATTCGGTGTGTATATTCGTTTTACAGTGCATATCACTAATAAGAAAGCATTTTTCGCAATTTGTACTTTTAAGGAATTAAATGGGATAAAAATTGTACCACCATCCTGACCAAACGGCAGGGCCTAGAATCTTAAAATTTGGAACGGGCATTACTTTTGTAGCACGAATGTGACCAAGAAAATATTTTTAAATTCTTACTTTTTGTGCGTGATATCGGGTAAAAAGGGATAAAAATGGTACCAATCAAACGGATGGAGCTGGAATAATAAAATTCGGTGTGTACATACCTCAAAACCCTTAGAAACGCAAAATGACCAAATCTTTTAAATTCGTACTTTTAGTAGGAAAACGGGGAAACGGGGATAAAAAAGGTACCAACAACACGGATGACGCTACAATAATGAAATTCGATATGTATATTCGTTTTACAGCCCAAATCACTGATAAGAAGACATTTTTCGAAATTTGTAATTTTAAGGGATTAAATGGGATAAAAATTGTACCACAGCCCAGACCAAACAACTGGGCCTAGAATCATGAAAATCGGAACGGGCATTACTTTTACAGCAGAAAAAGAAACTAAGAAAATATTTTTCAAAATTCGTACTTTTTGTGAGAGAAATTGGGTAGAAAGGGATACAAAATGGTACCAATCAAACAGACGGAGCTGGAATCACGAAATTCGGCGCGTACATTCCTAAAAATGCTTACAAACGCAAATTGAAGGAATTTTTCGAAATTCGTACTTTTAAAGGGTAAACGAGAAAAGAGGGATAAAAAAGGTGCCAAGAACATGGATGACGCTACAATAATTAAATTCGGTACGCATATTTGTCTTACAGTGTAGATGAGTAACAACAATGAATTTTCAGATATTTGTACTTTTAAGGGATTAAATGGGTTAAAAATTGTAACACCGCCAAATTGTACCAAAATACTGTGCCTAGAATCTTGAAATTTGGAACGCATATTACTCTTAACGCGAATACGACCACGAAAATATTCTACATTAATTTAAACTTTTAGGTGTGAAATTGGGTAAAAACGGATAACAGCGGTACCAATCATGAAAGCGGATCAAAAGTGGTGCAAATGATACCAACTAAAATTGGAGATTTGGGATAAAGATAGTACCAACCAAAGTTTTCAGGTAGAATATGAAAAGAAATTAGGTGTGTACATTTCTCCAAGTACATAAATTAATTTTTCGAAATTTGTATTTTTATGGACACAAACGACACAGAAAGAGTTATGTGTGAACATTATAGTCATTATCCCCGGCAAAATAAAAGATAGATTTTATAGATAGATAGAAAACATTTTAAAATCTCGAATTGCAACTAATTTCAACCATACGTATGGAAGTTATGTCAGTTTTATTTTGACCAAAGCTTATGACAATTTGCGTGGAAAGTATAGAAGTTATATTAGGTTTAATTTTACGTACGGGCCGTTTGTTTTGGAATATGGAATATACGTGTGTGGATGCCATAAGATGTATATCAATTTCCCCCATTTTCGAACTTAAACTAAGTTTGGGAAAATAGTACTATGTGCAGAGTTTGAATAAATTCTTTAAGTCCGTCCCAGAGTCATCGCGTATACCAGCGAGCCAGACGGACGTAAAAAGGACTTGGAACATACTTATGGTTTTAAATATCTCCTTCAATGCGTTACACTTTTTTTCTATCCCTAATGATATTTTCACAGCTCAAGAAAGAAACGTGCAAATAATTTTCTAAAGGGTGATTTTTTAAGAGCTTGATAACTTTTTTTTTAAAAAAACGCATAAAATTTGCAAAATCTCATCGGTTCTTTATTTGAAACGTTAGATTGGTCCATGACATTTACTTTTTGAAGATAATTTCATTTAAATGTTGACCGCGGCTGCGTCTTAGGTGGTCCATCCGCTTAGTCCAATTTTGGCATTTCCACGTTTTTGAGTAACAGAGACCCAATTGGTGCGAACGGCGACGAATCGAAAATTGGTGGTCATCATTAACACTGGCCGATACAGCTGCGATATTTTCTTCAGTTCGCACTCTACGTAAGCGTGTTGGTGGTTTAATGTCCAACAATGTAAATTTGGTGCGAAATTTAGTCACAATAGCCCGAATAGCCGCTTCAGTGGGTCGATTAAACTGACCATAAAATGGAAGCGCGCAATGAACTTTCTTAACAGAGCACGCATTTTGATAATAAAATTCAATAATTTGCAAGCGTTGTTCGTTTGTAAGACGATTCATGATGAAATGTCAAAGCATACTGAGCATCTTTCTCTTTGACACCATGTCTGAAATCCCACGTGATCTGTCAAATACTAATGCATGAAAATCCTAACCTCAAAAAAATCACTCTATACTTTATATGATTTTTTGTAGAAAAATTGTTTCCATTTTGTGCCTATAAATCAAACTATTGACTACGTATAAACGCTGAAAGTGATATCCTTAAAAACAGTTTGAATACGGATACAAACTACTGTCTTACCATACCATTTTTTCGCGTACGATGTAGCGGGTATTTGCTAGTATTAATATATTTTTCTTAATATCTCATTTCTCATTGATAAAAGTGACACTTTGATTAAGCAATCTTCAAGTTCATATTTTATAGTGTTTTACAAAACAAGTTTTTTACGAAAGTATGGTCGAAATATTTTTAAAAATTGTTGAAAATATGTCTAAATTTGAGGCATTTTCAAAATATATGTGGAGTTTTCAATGTTAATTTAGTATCATACCGCAAGAATTTTTAATCAAATTACAATGTGTAATCTTCAATATTCCGCAATTACATGTTGCGTGTTTTTGGGCCAATTCTTATTATTAAAAAATTGTGAATATTGCCACTCTTTATGGGTGTTTATACATGACGTTTTATTGTACAACTTGAAACTAGATTATGACGATTATTTAAGCATTTAGTAGTGAAAAAAGTTTTTTTATTTATTTAACACTTGTTTGCGTAGCAAGGATGAAAATAAATAAAAATACGAAAATTTAATATTTTCAAATAAAACTCAGTTCAATTTATTGTCGTAAACAATATTACCTTTAACGCGAATACGACCACGAAAATATTCTACATTAATTTAAACTTTTAGGTGTGAAATTGGGTAAAAACGGATAACAGCGGTACCAATCATGAAAGCGGATCAAAAGTGGTGCAAATGATACCAACTAAAATTGGAGATTTGGGATAAAGATAGTACCAACCAAAGTTTTCAGGTAGAATATGAAAAGAAATTAGGTGTGTACATTTCTCCAAGTACATAAATTAATTTTTCGAAATTTGTATTTTTATGGACACAAACGACACAGAAAGAGTTATGTGTGAACATTATAGTCATTATCCCCGGCAAAATAAAAGATAGATTTTATAGATAGATAGAAAACATTTTAAAATCTCGAATTGCAACTAATTTCAACCATACGTATGGAAGTTATGTCAGTTTTATTTTGACCAAAGCTTATGACAATTTGCGTGGAAAGTATAGAAGTTATATTAGGTTTAATTTTACGTACGGGCCGTTTGTTTTGGAATATGGAATATACGTGTGTGGATGCCATAAGATGTATATCAATTTCCCCCATTTTCGAACTTAAACTAAGTTTGGGAAAATAGTACTATGTGCAGAGTTTGAATAAATTCTTTAAGTCCGTCCCAGAGTCATCGCGTATACCAGCGAGCCAGACGGACGTAAAAAGGACTTGGAACATACTTATGGTTTTAAATATCTCCTTCAATGCGTTACACTTTTTTTCTATCCCTAATGATATTTTCACAGCTCAAGAAAGAAACGTGCAAATAATTTTCTAAAGGGTGATTTTTTAAGAGCTTGATAACTTTTTTTTTAAAAAAACGCATAAAATTTGCAAAATCTCATCGGTTCTTTATTTGAAACGTTAGATTGGTCCATGACATTTACTTTTTGAAGATAATTTCATTTAAATGTTGACCGCGGCTGCGTCTTAGGTGGTCCATCCGCTTAGTCCAATTTTGGCATTTCCACGTTTTTGAGTAACAGAGACCCAATTGGTGCGAACGGCGACGAATCGAAAATTGGTGGTCATCATTAACACTGGCCGATACAGCTGCGATATTTTCTTCAGTTCGCACTCTACGTAAGCGTGTTGGTGGTTTAATGTCCAACAATGTAAATTTGGTGCGAAATTTAGTCACAATAGCCCGAATAGCCGCTTCAGTGGGTCGATTAAACTGACCATAAAATGGAAGCGCGCAATGAACTTTCTTAACAGAGCACGCATTTTGATAATAAAATTCAATAATTTGCAAGCGTTGTTCGTTTGTAAGACGATTCATGATGAAATGTCAAAGCATACTGAGCATCTTTCTCTTTGACACCATGTCTGAAATCCCACGTGATCTGTCAATACTAATGCATGAAAATCCTAACCTCAAAAAAATCACTCTATACTTTATATGATTTTTTGTAGAAAAATTGTTTCCATTTTGTGCCTATAAATCAAACTATTGACTACGTATAAACGCTGAAAGTGATATCCTTAAAAACAGTTTGAATACGGATACAAACTACTGTCTTACCATACCATTTTTTCGCGTACGATGTAGCGGGTATTTGCTAGTATTAATATATTTTTCTTAATATCTCATTTCTCATTGATAAAAGTGACACTTTGATTAAGCAATCTTCAAGTTCATATTTTATAGTGTTTTACAAAACAAGTTTTTTACGAAAGTATGGTCGAAATATTTTTAAAAATTGTTGAAAATATGTCTAAATTTGAGGCATTTTCAAAATATATGTGGAGTTTTCAATGTTAATTTAGTATCATACCGCAAGAATTTTTAATCAAATTACAATGTGTAATCTTCAATATTCCGCAATTACATGTTGCGTGTTTTTGGGCCAATTCTTATTATTAAAAAATTGTGAATATTGCCACTCTTTATGGGTGTTTATACATGACGTTTTATTGTACAACTTGAAACTAGATTATGACGATTATTTAAGCATTTAGTAGTGAAAAAAGTTTTTTTATTTATTTAACACTTGTTTGCGTAGCAAGGATGAAAATAAATAAAAATACGAAAATTTAATATTTTCAAATAAAACTCAGTTCAATTTATTGTCGTAAACAATATTACCTTTTGTACAAAAGTTTGTGAGGGTGTTGTCTGGACGAAATCCAAAAAAGCAAGAGATTTACAATATAACGAGTAAACTAGAGCAAAGCTTAGATGGAGAAAGGCTGCTCTCAATGCATTCGCTACTCGTTAGAAGGTGTTACTACTCTTTTTGTGCGTAATATCACAAAGTCGTATGAAGAAAGTAGTAGACAAAATCTAACGTAGGGGAATAAATAAAGGAATGCCATTTGACCGTAGGCCGCACACCAAGAAAAGGTGGAAGTTGAGAATGACAACATTTGTAATTAAACATTGCCGCCCGCCTTGCAACATTCCGCTATGTTGTAAAGAAAGTTAAACAATTTCAATCAAACCCTAATGTAATATAAATATGTATATACACTTATTGATAAGGCAAATAAAAGGGGTATTTGTCAGTTTTTATGAGCATTTATTTCCGATTTCATTTTTCTTACATACTAATTAACAATACCCTATATAGCTCGTAGAGCCCAGATTCGCAGTACCACAGCTCGTAGAGACCATAAGTACTGCTGACCACACCATAGACGTCGACTATTCGAGCCCGCAACGTTAGACGCCGTGACATCAGCAGGAGCTGAATCAACCCCCGGCGGCGGGACAACTGAGAGCGCCGGTACGACACCCTGAAAGGGCGCGACGACTGGGGTTATCCCGACGTCAGGGGCCTGCTCGACAGCTGGAACCGACTCATTCGGAGCCGTTACCACGTCTAACTGAACTTCGGCGGAGCCTTGATGTGGTCCTACTACTACCTTCACTATGCTTTCCATTGTACTACGAAAATAGAAATGGCGCGATAGTATTACAAAAAAAACTTTAAATTACTGGGTCAAAGTGACCAGCTTTACTATATGTCGTCTTACAACACCGTTTCCCGTTCGAATATCCGCGACTCTAACGCGACCGTCGATACCCGGATGGACGTCATTTACCCGACCTAATTTCCACGAAGTGGGAGGCAGTTGTTCGTCTCGAATAACAACTAAATCGCCTATTTGAACATCGCGCTGCGGAAATTTCCATTTATATCTCTTATGCAAATTTTTTAGATACTCATCTTTCCACCGTAGGCAGAATTGCTGAGTCAAAGCCTTAATTTTCCTAAATCGATTCACGATGTGCAATGGCGCTTCTTCCATGGCCGACTCCGGTGGAGTCATATTGAAATAGAATAAATCTATCTGAGCATTCCAACGAATACCCATTGGCTTGGAACTACTAGCTTCCACGAAAGTAAGAAGCTTCTCATCGACTAAATGTTCCGTAGGAAAACATTCTAAAATAGTCCGGTTATTCGACATCCATTTCCTCAATTCGAATTTCGCAGAAGACAAAGCTGAAATTAATTGATCACGAGAGGTCAATGCAGTCTCCAGATCATGGTAACCCGTTAAAACGTCGTCAACGTACATGCACTTTCGTAGAATGTGTGCAGCATGGGGACATTCGTCTTCAGAGTCATCGGCCAGTTGTAATAACGTCAGTATGGCTAGATATGGAGCACAGTTAACTCCAAAGGTCACCGTCTGCAGCTCATAATCTTGAACAATCTTTTGAGGAGAATCCCTAAAGAGTATTCTCTGCAGAGGAGTATGGGTCGAGTCGACTCTAATCTGGCGGTACATCTGCGTAATATCGCAGTTGAAACGAATCTAAATAGTCTCCACCTCAGAATGAGGAGAACTAGATCTAATTGCAAGGTCGGACCTATATGAAGAATATCGTTAAGACTCTTCCCATTTGATGTTTTATTTGAGGCGTTAAAAACCACTCGAAGTTTGGTAGTCTTTTTATCCGGGTTAATTACCGGATGATGAGGCAAGTAACATACTGTGGGGGTTGCCGAAGAAGGGGCTGAAACTGGCCTCATGTGGTTCAAGTCCAAATATTCCCTTACCACCCCGTCATAAACTGTCTTGATATGTGGTTTTCTCAGGAGAGAGGCCTCGTTGTGCAGAAATTGTCGTAAACAATTTCCCCTCGATTGTCCTAAGTCCAGTTGTCCGCAGAATTCAGATTTAATGGGAAGTGTAACAATATATCTCCCCTCCGAATCTCTACGGGTCGTCAGTTTAAAACTGTCTTCACAAAATTTGTCCGAAGGAGAAAACATAGACCTTTTCGGGGTCTCCTCAAGTTCCCAAAATCGAAGAAGATTCTTGTTAAGATTATCTTCTTCGGCGAACTCAATGGAGGTAGAAAAAACTTGAATGTAAGAAGAGGAAACGGGACCAGTAATGATCCAGCCAAAGACCGTGTTTTGCGCGATCAATGAACCTAATACGTTTAGAAAAGTTCCTTCCAAGAGAATTCTCGGATAAAGATCTGCTCCCAGTAAAAGGTCCACAGGTCGACCATCAAAAAGATGCGTATCGGCCAAACGAATATTTGACAAACGAGAAGTCACATCTGATTTCGTTGAAAAAGATGGCAAGTTGCCCGAAATATGCGGAAGAACTAAGGCATTAGTTTCCATCAACAGCGCCGTATCCAAAATAGACCCTATACACAAAGTACATATTTTGCGAGAAGTAGCCGAGAATGACTGATTTACACCCGTTATTCTAGCCTGAGTGGAACTGACGGGAATGTTGAGGCGATTTTGCAATCGTTCCGTAATGAACGAAGCCTCTGACGCCGGGTCGATAAGAGCCCGAGCTGGGTACGAAGTACCTTGGTGTACGATATTTACCATCGCTGTCCCTAATAACACAGTTCTATCCTGCGAAGCATGATATACCTGTCTATTTATAGCACCAGATGAACCTCCAGCAGAAGTTGACGGCAGCGAAGGATTCACAAATGGAGGATTAGTATGCTGTGTGATCGGAACCAAACTCACCGCAGGATTCGCTACAACAGCCGAACACTCAGAATTCGATGTATCACGATGCAAAAGAGTATGATGTCTCTTCTCGCATTTTCCACATTTGTGAATACTTCCACACTTCCTAGCTTCGTGTCCGCGCATCAAGCAATTTACACAGCAGTGATGACGTTTGACGGTGTCAAACCGGTCGGAGACCGAAAGGCCCCCAAATCGTGGACAATCACGAAGTTGATGAAATTGTCTGGGACAGAGAATACACAGTTTGTTCTGATGAGAACGAGAAGATACTGATGAGCCTGCATTTGTAAAATGCGCACCCACCTTCCTACTGTCGGACTTCTTCGTGGAATCGATACCCTTTATGTCACGAAGACATGTCAGAGTTTGTATTCTTTCCGTAAGAAAGATATCCAAATCTTTCCACGAAGACAAAGCCGACTTATTCTTCACACTCTGTTCCCATAACGTTACACTACTTTTGGGCAATCGCTGAATACACAAAAAAACTAATATAGGATCCCAACTATCCGTGGCTACGTCATAAATGGACATTGCAGAAATACATCCATTTATTCCGCGTTGCAAATTTTTCAAACCTAAGCTACTTTCGCTATCAAGGATCGGAAGATCAAAAAGCATCTTGAGCTGGTTGTTCACCAAGATGCGAGTGTTATCATACACATCTTTCAAGGCTTTCCAGGCTAGAATAAAACTGCGATGGGTGAGTGGAAATTTGGATACAATTTCGCGAGCCTCACCGCTCGTTTTCCTAATCAAATGACATAGCCGTTCAATGTCACTTAAGCGGGAGTTATTAATGTATACCGCTGAAAAAAGATCCCTAAATGTAGGCCATGAGAGGAAATCGCCATGGAAAACGTCAGTATCGCATGGCGGCAACGAAAGGCCGTGAGCCATACTGTTGCTGCCCCCACATTGTTCCTGCTGCTCCCTTATAGATTCTGATCGATCAGAAGGAGAATCCAAGTGATCTATCGAACATGTATCCGTAGAAGTACGGTTCGGAGTCGGAGGGGATGACTTCAGCGTAGCTCGAAGTTCATCCAATTTCCTATTAATAGCAGCGAGGACACGTACAAATGCCCTATACGCTACATCATATTTGCTGTCAGCAGAATCTATGTCCTCCTTCTCCGCATCCTGAGCAGTTTGGAGATGAGTAAGACACTTATCGTACCTGTCCTTAACATTACTCCATAATGTTCTCGCTTCTGAACCCTGTATTTCAAGGGAATATATGTCGAGGTCTTCATCCCGTAGGGTACTGAAGTTCGCATCAAATTTTACCAAAGCATCAGTGGCTCTGATAAAGAAGTCGAGTGGAGTGAGATGCATGCCAAATGAAGGAAAACTATTCAAAGTTATCCAAAAAATATTTCAGAAAGAAATCCAAAAACATTCACAGTGTACCGAAAAATACCCTAAATATTTTGAAAAAGCACGAAAATGCTAAATGAATGAAAAATGTCTAGCAATAAGGTAGAACGAAACCCTAAAAATAGTCCAATGTATCGAAAAATACACTGAATTTTCAAAGTTGAGCTCGAAATCTTCCCAAATCAGTTAAAAAATACTAAAAAATGAGTTAATTCGAACACGCCCAACCAAATTTCCGCAAAATGTATCGAAAAATACACGAACTTTGGCCAAATTGCTATTAAATTTAACCAAAATTTTAATTAAAAATTATTAAACCTCACAGATTTTTTCCCAGTGTATCGAAAAATACACGAACTTTTATTTAGAAGCACGAAAATGCCCCAAAATATTTCTCTGTAAAAGAAAGTCAATGGAAAAATCGAAAAAAAATATAAATTCTTATGTATGTTCACTTGACCGAGAGTAGGGTGCACGGACTGTATGATGCACGCAATAAATGTACGCTCGTATCAAGCAAAAAGCAAAACCAAAAATCAAAAATAAACCGAAAACCGAAAATTTTTTAAAAATATTTTTCTGACAGTGTAGAAGACCGACTGTAGGGTACACGGTGTCGCGAAACCAAAAATTTTTACTATATCCGGATAGTCCAACAATAATACTACCCGAGATACGAAACGAAAAAAAATTCGATAAAAAATTGCAAATGTAACGAAGAACGACCCACGCTAATAAATTTCAAACCTCACCGAGAACGACCCGCGCTAATAAATAAGAGAAAATATATGTATGGCTGTGTGTGTATTGACGTACGTATGTACTCTTTCATACGCTGCCCGTTGGGTATGATGATGTTGTTTTGCAACTTCGCGCCGTATGGTAGGCAAATGTATGTTGTTGTTGTTTTGTTTATTCTTCTTTTAACCGAGAGTAATGCAATTACTCGTTTGCATACATATGTTTTGTTGTTGCAAAAAAACCACCACCGATCAACGTTGAAAACACAGCACTTTATTTATCTGTTTCAATAATTATTAACAGCACACTTTTCTCTTATTTCACTCACTGATAAATATTTTGAATATGCGACGGCAATATTTTAGTATTTATCTTTATTTTCGCGTAACGAAAATATGTTCTAATGTACGGATGTATGTCCGTCCGTCTGGATGTATGAGAATCACACAAAGACCCAAACCGACGCGTTACCGATGTTGTAAAACGACCGTTTTATTATTATTTGTTTGGAAATATATTTCTTTATAAACAAACAAAACGCGATATGCTCACTTTTAAATAAAACTGACAATACGCACCTTTTGTTAATAATATATATTATGAAGATGGGTGAAAGAAGATGGCTGATTTATGTGGGTGTTGTTGTTGCTGACGGAGTCAGGTTTGCCTTTGAAGAAAAGATAAAAAACCAATTAATTGCTGGAAGCAAGTATCCGGCTCGTGTGGACCAATGTTTGCGTAGCAAGGATGAAAATAAATAAAAATACGAAAATTTAATATTTTCAAATAAAACTCAGTTCAATTTATTGTCGTAAACAATATTACCTTTTGTACAGAAGTTTGTGAGGGTGTTGTCTGGACGAAATCCAAAAAAGCAAGAGATTTACAATATAACGAGTAAACTAGAGCAAAGCTTAGATGGAGAAAGGCTGCTCTCAATGCATTCGGTACTCGTTAGAAGGTGTTACTACTCTTTTTGTGCGTAATATCACAAAGTCGTATGAAGAAAGTAGTAGACAAAATCTAACGTAGGGGAATAAATAAAGGAATGCCATTTGACCGTAGGCCGCACACCAAGAAAAGGTGGAAGTTGAGAATGACAACATTTGTAATTAAACAACACTTTTATATACTAACTGAAACAAATTTTCCCCATGAAAAACAAGTAGAATGAGATTCCAAGATGTACAATAACTTTTGGTAAAGAAGTAAAGTAGTCGTTTCCCTCGTTTACACTTATCACACAATAACAAGTAAGAAGGCGTTAAGTTCGGCCGGGCCGAATCTTATATATCCTCCACCACGGAGAGCATTCCACAGTATTACCAGCAGATTAAAGAATGTCGACTTTACATAGAAGCACAGTACCATATTACGAAAATTGTGATATATTTATGCACATTACTATATTTGTTTACTATTTCAAACTATAATGTATACTTATACTTATGCGCACTGTTTAAAATCGACTACTATATATAAATAAAATGCTGAAATTGTGAAAGTGAACATGCCTAAATATTAGGCGATTGTCAGTCGCCATTAGAAAGAATCATTTTCAGATACAGACAAAGTGATAAGAAAAGTATAAATTTTAAAGATATCCCCATTCTCTGCCCAAATGTACAAATTTCGAAAAAAACCTTTTTCGAGTCTTCATAGTCAGAATGTATACACCGAATTTCATGATTTCAACTTCAGCCGTTTGGTAGTTCCCATTTTTATCCCTCTTTTTAATTATATTAAAAGTACGAATTTCGAAAAATCCCTCTATTTTACGTGCTATGCAATTAGAGGGATGTACACACCGAATTTCATGATTCTAGCTGTTGTCGTATCATTGGTACCATATTTTATCCCTTTTTGTCCCATTTCGCCCGCTAAAACTTTTATTTTCTTTGTGGTGCTTCCAAGCTACAAGAGGAATGTCCGCAACAAATTTTAACTGTATGAATATAAGAAATTAAATTAATAAGCCAAGGCTACCAATATTTGTATACTATATATATAATGGATATAATACTTCAATTTATAAAGTAAATATAAGGGAGCAATCATAAATACCCTAAATATTGGGGGATAGATAGTGTATTCCATCCATCCTATTTTAATTTCAAAAGTATAAATTTTGAAATTACTTTTAGTTTTTTCGTTTGAATTTTTTTGGTCTGTAATCAATATTTGATTTGAACTGGGATATTGTCCTGGCTCAAGACCATTTTGCATCTATATTTAATAGAATGCAAATTTATTTACAAATGGCATGGTGACATTTATTACTTGGCTGCAGACTACCACTATCATGATTTCCACCCTGTCTAAAGGTTTCATTCAGTTGGCTTCGCAGCGACTTTTCAACATCAAACCCGGCCTCTATAAGGAGATGATTTTCACAAACGAACGAGAATCACAACTCACTTGCCGAATTTGCGTTTAAAAAATCGCACCAAGTAATAAAGTACACATGCCATCTTACAAGCATCTCATTGAGTTGCATATGTAAGTATGTGTATATGCAGGTATAGTTACCCAGCAATACTTCTGCCGTGCCAACGCTCATTTGTTTTAGTTTTTTCGTTTGAATTTTTTTGGTCTGTAATCAATATTTGATTAAATATTTGAAAAACGTTTTATTTTTCGTGTCTACGCAGTCAGAGGAATGTATATTCCGAACTTCATGATTCTAGCTGCTGTCATTTGGTAGGTACTATTTGTATCCCCTTTTTCCATTTTACACCCTAAAAGTACGAATCTCGAAAAATTCTTTTATTTGATGTGTCTACGCAATCAGAAGAATATATACACCGAATTTCATTATTCTAGGTGCAGCCGTTAGGTTGGTACTATTTTTATCCCTCTATCCCATTTAATCCCTTAAAAGTACGAATTTAGAAATAATACTTTTATATTATGTATCTACTCTATTAGAGGAATGTACACGCCAAATTTCGTGTTTCTATCTGTTGTCGTTTGATAGGTACCATTTTTATCCCTTTTTGTCCCATTTCGCCCCCTACAAATAAAAACAATCTATGGTGCCCTTTTATGCTATAAAGGGAATGCGCATTGCAAATATCAAGAAAATACAAGCTAATATGTTCAAAAAACATGCTGAAATACTTTAAATATTAGGGGTATTTTCAGTCCTTGTGAGGGAAAAATTTTTCCCTCTGGGCCGATTTCGTCCACTTTCAATCCCAACCGATCTACAACCATAAGACACATTTAGGAAAAATTTGAACCTCCTAGCTCATTTCGTTCGGCCGCTATCGTGCTTTCAACAGACAGACAGACGGACATGGCTATATCGTCTTAGAATTTTACCACGACCCAGAATATATATACTTTATGGGGTCTGCGATGAATATTTCAAGGTGTTACAAACGGAATGACAAAGTGAATATACCCCCATCCTGGAGGTGGAGGGTATAATAATGCAAAATAAAATAATACCCTAGACCACCAAGTGGTGTAGGGTAGAAAAAAACAATTAAATTTAAAACAATTAAAACGCGTTTTTTTTTTTCAAAAAAGAAAAAATTGACAGACTGTCAAATGTACGTGCAGTTATCTTTCGAAATTGTGTTGTTTTGTGTACGCTAGCTACTTTTCGCGCCATTTGTCATTTTTGGCGGGTCGCGCGTTGATCGTTGTGAGTTCAGCATCAACATATAGTGAACTTGTATTTTTTCTTCTAATTGCATCAAAAATAGGCAGAGAAATCCCTCAGGATGTGATCGCCAGTGCTTCATTTTATTTTAAAAGCACCATTTAATAAACAATCAACCCAGTTTAACATTTGAAAAGCCTTACTTACCATATTTTTGAATAATTCCATACCATCTTTTTGAATTATTTTTTATATTAAAAGTGGTGTTATTTTGATTTAAGGGCTAACCATAATGTGCATGGACTGAATTAAGGCAACTTAAGCAACTGTACGAGTACATATAAATCGTATGTGACAAACCATAATGTACTTAATGGGACTTTTCGTTTAGTTTGGTTAGCTGTCATTTGCTTAAGCAAAGTGCCAAACTGACAGACAGACGGAATCAGCTGTTCTGTTTTATTTGTGCAAACAAATTACAAAAACAAGTAAGGAAAGGCTAAAGTCGGGCGGGACCGGCTAAATAATACCATACACCACTCCCTGCGTATGTACCTCGCTTTGATTACTAAACCCAGGTATTTGATGGGAGCAATTTTATTTAGTTCATACAAATTATATGAATATAATTGATATGCTATAAATTCATCTTTAGTCAAATTTAACGAATATGGTAAATAATATGGTAATTGATCCAATTTTCCGACAGACAAATACAAATTATACAGTTGTATACCAAAGTCATACCAAAGTATGAACATATGGGCATCACACAAACAATTCTCATTGCAGTTCAATTCGGTAAAAAATTGAAATCGGGAAGGATTTTTGCATCCTGTAAATGTATGTGTATGACAAAAAATTTTAAATCGGAAAGGACATTTGTATGGGGGTATATTGAAACCAGGAACGATGTGACCCTTTCTTTCACCATGTCTGTTTATTGGTGAAATATAATATGTAAAATTTGGCCAAAATCGGTTAAACATTCGGGAGCAACATTTGTATGAGGGCTATATCTTAATCTGAACCGATCTTACCCACTTTCAGCACAGGCGTTTCAAGTTCAATTATAAAATCTTGTGCCAATTTTAAAGAAAATCGGGTACAATATGTGGTTTCTAAAGCGGAAAAAGTGAAATCGGGTGCGACATTTGTATGGGGGCTATATCTAAATCTCAACCGATCTTACCCAATTTTTGCATACGTGTTTCTAGTTCGATTATAAGATGTTCTGCAAAATTTAAAGAAAATCGGGTACAATATGTCCTTTCTATAGCGGAAAATGTCAAATCGGGAGCGACATTTGTATGGGGGCTATATCTAAATCTGAACCGATCTTACCCAATTTTTGCATACGTGTTTCTAGTTGGATTATAAGATGTTGTGCCAATTTTTTTTTTAGCAAATCGGGTACAATGTGTGGTTTCTAAAGCGGAAAAAGTGAAATAGGGAGCGACATTTGTATGGGGGCTATATCTAAATCTGAACCGATTTCCTCCAAATTCAATACGGTCCTTGGCCAGAAAAAATAACTTCTGCCAAGTTTCATGACAATCGGACAACAATTGCGACCTGTAGAGTGCGAACAAGCTTAGATGGACAGCAGACGGACGGACAGACAGACATCGTTAAATCGACTCAGCTGGTGATTCTAAGCCGATCGGTATACTTAAAGGTGGGTCTAGCTCGATTATTTCTTGGTGTTACAAACATTTGGCGCGAAACTAACTTATAATACCCTAAAAAAAAATTCTAAAAATTCTAAAATTCTAATTTTTTAAACATATCGGGTACCGACATCTCTCAAGTCATCTGTCAAGTCATCTGTGAAATATTATAGGTAGGATTTCAAAATTGCTAACAGAGAAATAAATAAAAAATCACATAAAAATTAGACAGACAATAAAAACAAATTGGGTAGATGGTAAAACTTAACTCTGATTAATCGAATTTAGCGAGACTCTTATATAGCCCGGGTGTTATTTTTGAGATTGGCGTTTACTATCCCCACTTACCGATTCGCTTAATTGATTAAGGTAACGGTTTGCATTTTTATTCACTCACCCTTGAAAGTATGTTCGAATGAGAAAATTTTCAGCTGAAGAAACTTATATTTATGATGAAAAATTTTAAACGATTCATGATGACTTGCCAAATCGTACTGATCAGAAATGTCACTGCGCGACAGTCCAAAAACTTTAGGAAGTGTTAATATTTTTCAGGTAGTT
This sequence comes from Polietes domitor, assembly GCA_947397865.1. Lineage (NCBI taxonomy): Eukaryota > Metazoa > Arthropoda > Insecta > Diptera > Muscidae > Polietes > Polietes domitor. The sequence goes on from OX377618.1 coordinate 103,391,315, forward strand.
ATTTTCAAGTAGAACAAGAATCTGTATTTGAAATTTTTTCAAACACCCCCAAAAATCTTATGTTACGGACAAAAAAACCGGGTTTTCGTACCTTTGTACACTTATAAGCCTGTGGCTTATCAACCGATTTGCACTTTCTCATCGGATTTAAAAAGAAGAAACTTTATTAAGAAACTTTATTTAAGAAACTTTAAGAAAACTTAAGAAATCTGTGTACTTTTGTATAGCAAATACATTTTTAAATAATTTTTAGGCATTTTCATCTTTGGGATGTTTTTGCACATTATTTTGTTTAGCAATCGTACAACTTGTAAATCTGAGTAACACATTTACTAAGGAGTAAAACGACGCTTTGTTTTTAAAAATCAGTTAGTAATTGACTTTGAATGGTAATTGAATTGAGTTATAGAAGTTTTTATCAATTTGAAATTATTGAAAAAATGCAAGTTTTGGTCATTCTATTTCACAATATCAATAGTTCTCATCCAGCTTAAAACACCCTTTATATACATAACGGCTATTATTGGACAAAAAGTGGGATTTATTAATTCAAAAAGCGGGATTTTGTAAAAAAGCGGAATGAAAATCTAACCAAAAACACTAAACTAAAGCTATATAATGTATTTGAAATTAATTTAGAATATTTATGACTAGCTGTCTTGTGGCCGTGCAAAGCAAAAAATCCAAATTCGTACTTTTAGGGTCACAATGACCACTTCGTGGTTTAGGGTATTATAAGTTAGTTTCGCGCCAAATGTTTGTAACACCAAGAAATAATCGAGCTAGACCCACCTTTAAGTATACCGATCGGCTTAGAATCACCAGCTGAGTCGATTTAACGATGTCTGTCTGTCCGTCCGTCCGTCTGCTGTCCATCTAAGCTTGTTCGCACTCTACAGGTCGCAATTGTTGCTCATTGTCATGAAACTTGGCAAAAGTTATTTTTTCTGGCCAAGGACCATCGGTATTGAATTTGGAGGAAATCGGTTCAGATTTAGATATAGCCCCCATACAAATGTCGCTCCCTATTTCACTTTTTCCGCTTTAGAAACCACATATTGTACCCGATTTGCTTTAAAATTGGCACAACATCTTATAATCCAACTAGAAACACGTATGCAAAAATGGGGTAAGATCGGTTCAGATTTAGATATAGCCCCCATACAAATGTCGCTCCCGATTTGACATTTTCCGCTCTAGAAGACATATTGTACCCGATTTTCTTTAAAATTGGCACAAGATTTTATAATTGAACTTGAAACACCTGTGCTGAAAGTGGGTAAGATCGGTTCAGATTTAGATATAACCCCCATACAAAAAGTCAAATCGGGACTTTTTTCCGCTCTAAAATCCACATATTGTACCCGTTTTTCTTTAAAATTGGCACAACATCTTATAATCCAACTAAAAAACCTATGGTGAAAGTGGGTAAGATCGGTTCAGATTTAGATATAGCCCTCATACAAATGTTGCTCCCGAATGTTTAACCGATTTTGGCCAAATTTTACATATTATATTTCACCAATAAACAGACATGGTGGAAGCGGGTCACATCGTTCCTGGTTTCAATATACCCCCATACAAATGTCCTTTCCGATTTAACATTTTTTGTCATACACATACATTTACAGGATGCAAAAATCCTTCCCGATTTAAATTTTTTACCGAATTGAACTGCAATGAGAATTGTTTGGGTGATGCCCATATGTCCATACTTTGGTATGACTTTGGTATACTAATGTATAAATTGTATTTGTCTGTCGGACAATTGGATCAATTACCATATTATTTACGATATTCGTTAAATTTGACTAAAGATGAATTTATAGCATATAAATTATATTCATATAATTTGTATGAACTACATAAAATTGCTCCCATGAAATACCTGGGTTTAGTAATCAAAGCGAGGTACATACGCAGGGAGTGGTGTAGGGTATTATATAGTCGGCCCCACCCGACTTTAGCCTTTCCTTACTTGTTTTTATCTAGTTTCAACTTATATTCTTGTGAATGTAAAAAAATTTCGCCAATTTTGCCGAAATTTGGTAAATTAAGTTATGTACACCTACGAAAATCTACAGAACAAATTGGTGTATTTTTTTATGTAGCCATGTGATAAATGTCACCATGCCATCTGCAAATAATTTTATATTCTATACAATATAGATCCAAAAATGGTCCTGAGCCAGGCGAATTATCAAAACTACTACTGGACAAATTAAAATGCCATTTTGCTTTACAGTTGTGCAACAATATAAACTCATTGCGTGCAACTAAATAATATCACGCCATGAAAGTGCGTAACGCTGGGTCATTTGGGTTTAGACGAATGAAATATTTACACCCGTTTTCTAGTAGCTCCGTTAACTATCTACAACAAAAAAGTTTTAACGGCCAGTTAAAATTTTCGTCTTCGGAAAGGTTCGGTTAGTTAACTTTACCTTTGTAATTATTGTGAATGGATTCTGCGTTTTTCTGACACATTATTTTGAAGTATTTTTATTTCGATTGTTTCACTGATTCTTGTTTATTTATCTAAGCAGATGTTCATAAATATATATCCTTGGTGCCCAAACTTCACACCAAAAGAAGAAGATGATATATTGTTGAGTCTAAAATAACAAATGGAGTAACCTGTCAACAAATAGGTGAGGCGATAAAAGATAAAACTATAACATGTACTTTTGTTAGTGAAGCGACATAAAATAGTGAAAGATTGGCAGATCTGTTGGGATCATTTACAACCGGTTAAGAAAACGAAGTGGACTCAGATGGTAGTAAAGTTTTGGGGTATTAAAGAAAAATTTTTACAGGGCCCGGAAAAAGTTCAAATTTGCAAATGAATAACGAAGTAAATGCCTTCCTAGAGGTTAATTATGAAGACTACCAGTTACTGGAAGAGCCAGCAGATATAATCGAAGTTGAAGACGAGGACAAAAATCAGAAGTTTGATAAAGATGTAATTTCTTTTTAGTTTGAGAAGTGAAAAAATTACTTTCAAAGCTGCAAATCGCGTGGTAAATAGTCGCTATTCGGGTTTTATAAAAAGGAACTCCAGTGTAGTGTCAATATGACCGTCTGCTCAAAGCACTATACTAGACATTATAGTGATATTAGCAAACGGTCATATTGACACTACACGGAAGTACCTTTTTATAATTATGTAAACTGAAATGCAATGTTATCAGATTTTGTCAGAAAAATTATCACACTATCACAATTTTTTTAAAGTGGATTTCAAACTTGGTCTATTAAATTTATGTCATCTTTCCGGATTTTGTCAGCAGAATTTAACTCCGTATATTTAAATCATGCTAACTTTTGGAAAACATTTGTAATTATAAAATACGTTCGATTGCCATTAACATATCCATAAATTGGCTGAAAGTATTATCATTGAATTAAGATAAAAACGGGGGTAATTTTGATAAATATCTATTTTCAAATAAATACAATCTTATATTACTAAAACTATAATTTTAATGCAAAATGTATAAGTTTGTAAGAAAGTGATTTATAAATAAAGATTAATTACAGCTTGGCAAAATAATAATTAATATTACGTATCGCATTAGAATTCTGGTTCTTCTACTATTAATTCGCTGTCGAAGGGTTCCGAATCTTTCCGATAATGATTAATGATATTATGTAAATGAACGTGCCGCAATAACAGCGCATTCCAGGGGACAGTATTGGAAATAGTCGTTTAAAAACTCCAAAACATCGTTCAACTACATTTCTTGTTCTAATTTCCGCTTCATTATAAGGCTTCAGATTTCGGATCATCGAGTGGAGTCAACAAATATTTTTGAAATTTACCGTTTCAAGTCTTTCCTTTAATTCAACTGTTATTGAAAATATCTGAAATATTGAAATATTGAAATATCTGAAATATCAGAAGATTGGATCAGAATGTGGGTACAGTCTATTGTCCCCAATACCTTTAGAAATCCTGTTTTTTATAATGACAGTAAATATGCTGCGGTTCCTCTTAATTCATATTCTGAAGTTGACATATATAAATTATGTATTATTCTGAAGTCAGCAACTGTATTCAAAAAATGCCCACTGGCCGTTAACAGAACCAACTTCTTTAGTTTTTTGCTAATGGATCGTTAAAGCTCCAGTTAAGTCTTAACGGAGCTACCTGAAAAGGAGGGTTAATCGATTATTCGAATTTTTGGCTATCAAAAAGTCGACTTCGCTTTTAAAGACTTAAGGCAAACTACAATTTAATCAACAAATGGAAAATAGAAACTGCATAGCAATAACATAAATACCAGACAGAAAACAAACGGCACGCATCAAAATACAGAGAACGGCCAAAAAATGTTCCGAATTCGTACAGATCTAATGATAGAGTTCGTAGAATGTACATACTTTCAATGTCGGATCGTTTCGATTGTCGGATTGCTACTTTGTAATGCACTCCATGGTGAAGGGTATATAAGTATCGCTGAACTGATATATTTCCGTAGATCATCCCTGCTGGTTATAGAAATAAGCGATTACATTGAAATAATTCCGCTTCCAGACATTTTCTAACCCCATTTTCACTCAGATTTATAGATGGGCGCGACTCACGTGATTCACGCGTGAGAAAAATGTATTGTAATCACGTGTGCGTGCGTTAACGTGAGGAACGAAAAAAATGCTCTTGCGTGAATGTGCGGGAGTCTAATTTCTGCGTGAGTCGCGTGATTTTAATTTAAATTAATAGTTAATTTAAATTAAAAAAATAATACATGCACGCGAACAAAGTCAAATTAAATACTTTTTCGTGGAATGAAAACTCTGGGAATATTTACATTTTTTAATATGTATATAATTTTTAACAGTTAATTTACTAAACTTTTTCTTCCTTCATTTTTTTTAATTAAAGAAAAAGTAAAGTTTGATGCGATTTTAATATAACATTCTTCTCGAACCATGTTTAAAAAAATTAAATTTTCCATTGAAAATAAAAAACAAAGCGCTTCACTGCGCATATAATTTCTATTCCTTCCGCCAAAACAATGCCCTACATTTTATTTAGCGTTTGTTCAATTAAAAAATTCACACAAGTGATTTCGTGATTTACTTTGATTTTATGACATTGGGCCTATTCGATTGGGCTTGCTAACTTCAAATTAAGAGACTTGATAAAGTGGCAACATTTTTATCCATTGGTTTTATTTAAATAAATCAGAAATAAAAATCTGGCACCACCTAACTCGGTAACTAAGAGAGTTATAAGCTACTTTCTTGTTAAGCGAGTAAATTCCATGCAAATATTAAGCTATTGGAAATCTATGTTAGCCAGACTTGTATTTAAATTAGAATTAGAATTACACTGTTTTCACGTAGCTCCATTCAATGCCATTTATTACCATGATTGGATACCGAAACAAATAACGTTACGATAACGACAGCTGTATTTGAGAATTAATTATTTCGGCGTCGGATTTTTTCTGTAACGATATCGCTAACGGCATTTTAAATGCTATGTTATACAAGAAAGTAAAGACTAATAAAAAAATATGTTCTATACCGTATGAACATACTGATTTAAACGGATAACCAAAACCAGATATATTTTTTCAAAAGAATTTGTTTCACATTTTAATGAGAGTTCCTTGATTTAAAGATTATCATGTTAAAAGTATTTTGTTTTTAGTATATTTCGCTTAGACAATATCATACAACTCGGGCGTGTCAATGTTATTCACCTCACACATAGACATTTCTTGAGATTTTCCATTCCCTTCAAAATTCATAGAAAAATTTTCGAATATTGCTTAATCAATTATATCGGCATCGATAACGGCATTTGCTAAATATTTTTTGGTAACGATTGATAACTATTTGTTGCCATAAAAGTGAATTAAACTCAATAAAAAATAGAAAATGCTGTGCATTGTTTTAATGAAGTTTTAATGCGTATAACGTAATATATGTAAAACAAAAAATTTTAATGACGTCGTAGCATTTGTATATATATATATATATATATATATATATATATATATATATATATATAAAAGTTGTGGATGTTCCCGACTAAAATGAAAGATTGGTTTGTTTTATGTATTCTCCCAAAATATTTCGCTTTTATCAGTATCCATTCGTGAGCTGGACGCGTTCAACATAACCTCTATAAATCAGGTTTTTCTTGAATAAAGTTCACGGTGTGAATGTTATTTAGATAAAACCAGCTAGAAATTAAAATCTGGTCCGAACCTTATCAAACCATATCAAAAACTTGCATTTTAACGCAGAATAGATAGTGGAATTTTATCATTTTTGTGCAATTTTTGTTGCGGTTTTTATAAAAACCGTAATAACTTCCACTTTTGTAGTTCAATTTATGTTTTTAGTGGCTCGTTGGAAAGGTCTTGATAACCAATTGCAATTTTTAGAACTTCCTAACCCATTAAGGACCGACAATTTTTTTCTTACTGTTGGTTCTCAGTGGGTTAAATGTGATGTAAAATCTGAAATATGGGGTTATTTGCATCGTAAACACATTCTAGTCTTACAAAAAATTATTTTTGAAAAAAGCATCTGAAATTTTGGTCTTTCTATGGATTAATTGGAAGAAAAACATCACATAAGATGTTGCAATAAAACCGTGCGACATGATTTGCCTCCCAAGAACAAGATTATATAGAAGTGAAATTAATAGGAAAACTCATACTCAGTTTTTTATTTCGTTGTCGTTTGTCTTTTTTACAGGACTTTTAATTTCCAAAGGATGTACATGTTTTAATAATTTAGTTTCGTACTTTTCCATTTCATACAAAGACAATATGGGTATCAAATGAAAGAGAAGAACATCTACTAAAAATACATTAAATTTCATGCGGTTAAGTTAAGTTAATTTGACATTAACAACCATTTCAATTTTTCCCCTTTAAAAAGTTTATGTAGATTATTCATGTTTTAATTTTTAAGGGGGAAATTTTTAAATGGTTGAATTTCTTACCCAAAATTGGCTTTATATAACATTAGAATGTGTTTACGATTCAAATAACCCCATATTTCAGTTTTTACTTCACATTTAACCCACTGAGTATTAACAGTATGAAAAAAATTTGCGGCCCTTAATGGGTTAGAAAATTCTAAAAATTGCAATTGGTTATCAAGACGTCTCCAACGAGTCCCTAAAAACATAAATCGAACTACAAATGTGGAAGGTATTGAGGTTTTTATAAAAAATGCATCAAAAATTGCACTAAAATAGTATCTTTATACTGGGTCATATTGCAAGTTTTTAATATGATTTTAAGGCTCGGGTCGGATTTTAATTTCTAGCGGTTTTTTCTCAATATCATTGTCATCGTGAATTTTAATCAAGAAAAACCTGATTTATAGAGGTTATTTTGAACGCTTCCAGTTCACGAATGGGCAATGATAAAAGCGAAATATTTTGGGAGAACACATAAAACAATCTTTCATTTTAGTGGGGAACATCAACAACATTTTTTCCTTCCTCACAAAAGAAGCCACTCTAATATATGTATATATATATATAAACGCATATATACACATATTTATTGATTATATTTTTAGTTATTATTTATCCTCATGTTATACCACAAATTAAAGTGTTGATTTATTACATTTTTCACAAAACATAATATTTGTTGTTTCCATGCGTAATATCGTAATGTAATTATGCCCACTATAGTATTCGAACTAAACCACAAGAAAGTAATTGCTAACAAACTCTATGATTATTTTTTGTTATTTATTTTTATTTCATCTTTAGCCGTACATGTAGAGGCTTTTGGATGCTATGTGAGTTTGTTTGTTATTTTTGAAAACTTGCACCATATATTGAGTGACGATTTCTCTTTTCACATTTTATGCATGTCTACATATTTACAGTGATGTTTTAACAACTACATACATACGTAAGTATTTTTAACTACCGGATCAACGAAAATGGTTGTTGTTGCAGACGATTTTTTTAATGTTTTTGATATTTTGTAGCTGTGTATTTTGTAGATTCCACGTTCGAATTGAAATACCCGGACACCTTTCTTCTGATTAACGACACATGTACATTGATTCTTTACAATTCAATGATCTCATTGACTATTTAAGTATATGAGTATACCAACGTAATTAAATTGTACACGTCACGAGTTCAACGCGTAGCATATCGGTGTACCTTTCATTCCGCGTTCGATATCATACTGAAATTAATGTGGTCATTTATGACATCGAAAGACTTAAGGCACAAACCTGTTTAAGACAGTTACTCATAGCACTTTAGCCCCTCTCATCATCTCATCTCTTTAAGTAGGTAGAAGAGAACCGATCACTGGTGCTGGATTCCACGCTGTACATTTGTGAAACAAAAATTGTGGTATTAATGGGATAGGACAGACATATTTACATTTGTATATATTGTGTACATAGGCATTTACGTGATTGCAATGAATAATCGGAATGTTGTTCTCTAAATCAGAATTCAAGTTGACTTCACTCTCTCGCACACGGTGGTAATGCAGAGTAGTGTTGCCAGCGCTCAGCATAAAAATGATAGATTTCACTAAAAAAAATAAATTACTAGGGCTAGAAAATACAATGAGGGAATTCAGGGGTGTAGTAATGTTGTAGGTTGTAACAAAGTGCAACATCTACAATAGTACATATGTGAACATATATACATTTGTATATATTGTATACATAGGCATTTACGTGATTGCAATGAATAATCGGAATATTGTTCTCTAAATCAGAATTCAAGTTGACTTCAAACTCTCTCGCACACGGTGATAATGCAGAGTAGTGTTGCCAGCACTCGGCATAAAAAAGCTAGATTTCAAAATAAAATTTGCAATTACTAGAAAATACAATGAGGGAATTCAGAGATGTACAAATGTTGTAGGTTATAACCAAGTACAAGATCTAGTACATACATATGTGAACACCCAGTCGTATGTTCGTGTAGTAAACCTTCAAGTACAAGAAAATAATAAAAAAAATATTTGAATGAGAATTCCATTAGAAGGTGAGAAATAATCAAAGCTATACTGTTGTACAATTCCCTTGTAATAATAATTTTAATATTTTTATGAAATTTAATCGCTTAACAAGAAAGTAGCTTATTAGTCTAGTGATGGGCAATCCAATGGCCGTGATTTGTAAATCACCGTTCTTTTAAAGAGTGACAGTGATCACGGTTTAATCAATAATCTTATTTGTATCAGTCTGTAATAGATTTTATTAAATTTAAAGTTTACATAGTGCAATAAATATCTACATGCTTGCTATTATTTGTTGACAAAGCCACTGTAATGTGTCTGGAGATCATATGCTTTTTAAGATTACAAATTGTAGTCGAAAGATGTGTGTGTAAAATCAAATTAAAAAAAAAATGTGTTAAAAATTTTGGACTTAGCCTGGATAATTATCCAGTGTAAGTCAAAATAATGGTTATCGAGGCTAAGTCCAAAATACTCAACACAAAATATTTTTTTTGAAAATTTGTTTTGATACATATATTTATATTGTTGGCGACAATGTGACAAAATAATTTTTTATTTTGAGCAAAAAATTAAAATTTTATTAACTCTTTTATCGTAGCTTGTTATCCCGGCTTAACCCTAGAACACTAACGTTATTTTTTATACTTTAACACTAATCATTAGTCGAATCGACTAACATATATATATATTACCGATTTTGTAGTTATTTATATATAAACCGTCAAAGCATCTTATAAAGATTGATATTTGGTTACTTTTGACTTAATTAAAACAAACAATTTTCATTTTTATAAAACAATTCATTCAAAAATATATATTTATTAATGCTGCTTTTGAGATAACTATGCGTTAATATGTAAGCGATGTTAGTCGAATCGACTAAGGTTAGCGTTCTAGGGTTAAAGAAAAACAGCCCTATTTTATGGAATAGAGAGTGACAGAAATATTATTATCTTGTTATATCTCTTTCTAATGATTCTATTACGTGAAAACAGTTGCATCAGCTAGAGAAAACGATGCCAGTGATTTTCTTCAAATAGTGATACCCCTGTGCTACCTTCCCTCACTGATTCCATTCTGTTATATGTGAAGGATCCTATTATGGAATGCACTTTTTGATAATATTTCCATTTTAATGGCGATCCTCTTTATGGACCTATTGGCCGTTTCTCATCCCTAGAAGACAAAAAACTAAGTAATATGTGGACAGGAATGAATAAACCTATATTTATTGTTGAAATTGTGTATTTTAGTTTGTATGATGGGGAAAATACGAATTCATTTTCAGCATTTCGTCTGGCATTACTTTATATATGTGTGCATTTCGCTTCTTCGACCGCATGCCGTCCTCCCATAGATCTAACAGAACACATTCCTGGTCTGGAGTCCATTTTATTTTCTGCTTACAATGTTTTTCCTGATAATTTAATTAAACTAATTAATTTTAACAAAGACTTTCAAATATTTCACCTTTATTACTTTTCTTGTTCCATTTTTTAATTGGTAGAGAAATTAGAAATAAATGTCAAATTCTTCTTATCCTTCTCTTATAGTTTATGTGTCTAAATTGTTAAATTTTTTCTTATTTTTGAGTGTCTAAATATTAGAATTCGAGGTAATTTTTTTTCTACCTGGAGATCGATTTTAAATTTTGTATTAGCCTTGTCACACTGCATTATTGTTTGTTTACAATTTGTCTGTCTTCACTAATCTATTTTCGGTGTAGAGATACATATATATAAATTTAGATAATAGCCTTGTCACACTGCATGCGAAATCTAGTTTAAATGACAAGGTCGATTTTCAAATGTCAGATCATTTAAACAAGATTTCGCATGCAGTGGCTATAACGAAAATTTCGTGAGAGGTGCCTTTAAGAAGAAAGTACACGCAAAGACAAAAATGTGAGAACTCATAAAGAACAGTTGAGTAATTTGGTACCTACTGCCAGTTATACAATAAAACTTTGTACAAATACCTTCCTGTTCTCTTAAATAATTCTACCTGTTCTCTTAAATTATTTACATTTCTTAATACATACAAATGAAGAAATAAATCAACTAATTGTCACAATGAAAAACCCAAGTAATGGGAAATTTTTACCATTTCCCATGTTTCATTTATGCATTTTTTATGTTTTTACTAAATGGAATAAAATAAATGACCACAAATCATTTAATTCGTATTATACTTCCCTCCCAAATAAAAACGCTGATGGCTTAAATAAAAACCTATATCCACTAAAAGGTATTGGCTTACATTAAAAAAGGAAGGCTTATCAAAGAAGGAATTTAAAAATATTACACTACAACATCAATAGTATACTAACAAGGCCGTTTAAGAGTTTATCTGAATACAATTAATATAGATTCAAAAATAATCTGCATCCTTGACGCAGGTACAAAGAACCCGATCAATTTAATTATTTTAAAAGGAGGGCTATGTTCGATTGAGCGATTAAGAGACTTGATTGGTTTATGTTAAATGGATCAACAAGAAAAATCTGGCAGCAACGCTAAGAGAGTCACGAGCACCTTAACAATTATAAGAAAATAAACAGCCCTAATATCAAAGAGCTTCGATACCATTTCCATTTTTCAAGCCTGCATCGATGACATCTACAAAGAGAATTTACAACTAGATTAACCAACTATGTCAGCAAAATTTTAAAGTCATTGTAAGCAATAGATGTCGTTGATGTACAGCTCTCTTCACACATTAACTTGAAAATTAACTCAGTGCAGGCAAATCTTACAAACATTTACATAGGTTCAGAACGGCAAATGAAAATTCATGAAAAAATTTAAATTATTTCGTAGTTCGCTTATTCCAAAAAATTGATTGAAACAGAAACGATTGCGTGACTTCATATGAACTTGAGTGTTAATTAGCCGAACAAACTCAGCGAGTTCTGGGATCCGATATACACAGACTTTGCGGTGCATACTTTTAGGTACAACAATTTATCCGAACTTGGGTTTGTGTATCTATCTAACTAAATTCTAAAAAATTCCCTACAAAAGTGAATGTCGTTACCCTGGCTGTCCCTATGATAATTTCACTTATTTCACACCCAAAGAAACGAGGTGGACCCATCGTTTATTATACAGAGCGCCTTAGAATGACTCTCTGAGACGATTTAGAAATGTCCGACGAAGAGACAGCATCTATTCTTGTAATCAAAGTAAAGGTCGCCTTTATTATCCAACACAAGTAAGTTTTGCGGGCCAATTAAATTACACTACTCAACAAAATGAAAAAAATTTCATGTACTCCGGATGCGATAATTTTTTCTGTGTAGATAACCTTGACATGAGCTCGAAAAACGCAATAAATTTTTTTTTTTTCGTTTGGTTTTTGTTTTATTTTTTTTTTTTTAAATTTAAAAAATTTTTTTTTGGTTAATTGAATTAAATTTTAAAAAATTTAAAATTACAATTCCCTTAATCTGTTCATATATTGTTTTCCTATACAAGCAACAGTTTCCAAGTTAAAAATGAATATATAAAAGAAAAAACTTATTTTTTGCCTAAAGATTTAAATTTTTTAAAAAATTTTCATAAAAAATCCAAAATGAAAAAAAAAATGTCAAATCTTATTACTTTTACGTAAAGTCACATAACCTATGAGCAAAATGAGACAAATATCATGAAAATCGATTCACGCGTTTCGCTTTTATTCGCAATTGAGTAAAGGTATGAATTTCAAAAATTTAAAAAATTTTTTTTTTGTTAATTTGTTTCGTCCGGCATAACTCGGGAACCACTATCCCGATTTAATTGAATTAAATTTTAAAAAATTTAAAATTACAATTCCCTTAATCTGTTCATATATTGTTTTCCTATACAAGCAACAGTTTCCAAGTTAAAAATGAATATATAAAGGAAAAAACTTATTTTTTGCCTAAAGATTTAAATTTTTTTTTTTTAAATCCATAAAAAATCCAAAATGAAAAAAAAATGTCAAATCTTATTACTTTTACGTAAAGTCACATAACCTATGAGCAAAATGAGACAAAGATCATGAAAATCGATGCACGCGTTTCGCTTTTATTCGCAATTGAGTAAAGGTATGAATTTCAAAAATTTGCTCGACATATGCACAACTTTGTCTATGGTAAGGTTTTTTCTTTTTTTTTGATTCTCAGAATTAACAAAACGGAATAAACAAAGGGTTATTTAATTTTTATGATTGCGTAAGCAAAGTAATAAACGCTAATAAATGTGCGTGAACAATTAAAAGGAAAAAAGGAAAGGGGACTTTTTTAATTATTTGGGTTTTCCGTTGGCTACCTGTATGATTTTTTTACATTTGACATTTTTTTTCATTTTGGATTTTTTATGGATTTTTAAAAAAAAATTTAAATCTTTAGGCAAAAAATAAGTTTTTTCCTTTATATATTCATTTTTAACTTGGAAACTGTTGCTTGCCAGTTATACAATAAAACTTTGTACAAATACCTTCCTGTTCTCTTAAATAATTCTACCTGTTCTCTTAAATTATTTACATTTCTTAATACATACAAATGAAGAAATAAATCAACTAATTGTCACAATGAAAAACCCAAGTAATGGGAAATTTTTACCATTTCCCATGTTTCATTTATGCATTTTTTATGTTTTTACTAAATGGAATAAAATAAATGACCACAAATCATTTAATTCGTATTATACTTCCCTCCCAAATAAAAACGCTGATGGCTTAAATAAAAACCTATATCCACTAAAAGGTATTGGCTTACATTAAAAAAGGAAGGCTTATCAAAGAAGGAATTTAAAAATATTACACTACAACATCAATAGTATACTAACAAGGCCGTTTAAGAGTTTATCTGAATACAATTAATATAGATTCAAAAATAATCTGCATCCTTGACGCAGGTACAAAGAACCCGATCAATTTAATTATTTTAAAAGGAGGGCTATGTTCGATTGAGCGATTAAGAGACTTGATTGGTTTATGTTAAATGGATCAACAAGAAAAATCTGGCAGCAACGCTAAGAGAGTCACGAGCACCTTAACAATTATAAGAAAATAAACAGCCCTAATATCAAAGAGCTTCGATACCATTTCCATTTTTCAAGCCTGCATCGATGACATCTACAAAGAGAATTTACAACTAGATTAACCAACTATGTCAGCAAAATTTTAAAGTCATTGTAAGCAATAGATGTCGTTGATGTACAGCTCTCTTCACACATTAACTTGAAAATTAACTCAGTGCAGGCAAATCTTACAAACATTTACATAGGTTCAGAACGGCAAATGAAAATTCATGAAAAAATTTAAATTATTTCGTAGTTCGCTTATTCCAAAAAATTGATTGAAACAGAAACGATTGCGTGACTTCATATGAACTTGAGTGTTAATTAGCCGAACAAACTCAGCGAGTTCTGGGATCCGATATACACAGACTTTGCGGTGCATACTTTTAGGTACAACAATTTATCCGAACTTGGGTTTGTGTATCTATCTAACTAAATTCTAAAAAATTCCCTACAAAAGTGAATGTCGTTACCCTGGCTGTCCCTATGATAATTTCACTTATTTCACACCCAAAGAAACGAGGTGGACCCATCGTTTATTATACAGAGCGCCTTAGAATGACTCTCTGAGACGATTTAGAAATGTCCGACGAAGAGACAGCATCTATTCTTGTAATCAAAGTAAAGGTCGCCTTTATTATCCAACACAAGTAAGTTTTGCGGGCCAATTAAATTACACTACTCAACAAAATGAAAAAAATTTCATGTACTCCGGATGCGATAATTTTTTCTGTGTAGATAACCTTGACATGAGCTCGAAAAACGCAATAAATTTTTTTTTTTTCGTTTGGTTTTTGTTTTATTTTTTTTTTTTTAAATTTAAAAATTTTTTTTTTGGTTAATTGAATTAAATTTTAAAAAATTTAAAATTACAATTCCCTTAATCTGTTCATATATTGTTTTCCTATACAAGCAACAGTTTCCAAGTTAAAAATGAATATATAAAAGAAAAAACTTATTTTTTGCCTAAAGATTTAAATTTTTTAAAAAATTTTCATAAAAAATCCAAAATGAAAAAAAAAATGTCAAATCTTATTACTTTTACGTAAAGTCACATAACCTATGAGCAAAATGAGACAAATATCATGAAAATCGATTCACGCGTTTCGCTTTTATTCGCAATTGAGTAAAGGTATGAATTTCAAAAATTTAAAAAATTTTTTTTTTGTTAATTTGTTTCGTCCGGCATAACTCGGGAACCACTATCCCGATTTAATTGAATTAAATTTTAAAAAATTTAAAATTACAATTCCCTTAATCTGTTCATATATTGTTTTCCTATACAAGCAACAGTTTCCAAGTTAAAAATGAATATATAAAGGAAAAAACTTATTTTTTGCCTAAAGATTTAAATTTTTTTTTTTTAAATCCATAAAAAATCCAAAATGAAAAAAAAATGTCAAATCTTATTACTTTTACGTAAAGTCACATAACCTATGAGCAAAATGAGACAAAGATCATGAAAATCGATGCACGCGTTTCGCTTTTATTCGCAATTGAGTAAAGGTATGAATTTCAAAAATTTGCTCGACATATGCACAACTTTGTCTATGGTAAGGTTTTTTCTTTTTTTTTGATTCTCAGAATTAACAAAACGGAATAAACAAAGGGTTATTTAATTTTTATGATTGCGTAAGCAAAGTAATAAACGCTAATAAATGTGCGTGAACAATTAAAAGGAAAAAAGGAAAGGGGACTTTTTTAATTATTTGGGTTTTCCGTTGGCTACCTGTATGATTTTTTTACATTTGACATTTTTTTTCATTTTGGATTTTTTATGGATTTTTAAAAAAAAATTTAAATCTTTAGGCAAAAAATAAGTTTTTTCCTTTATATATTCATTTTTAACTTGGAAACTGTTGCTTGTATAGGAAAACAATATATGAACAGATTAAGGGAATTGTAATTTTAAATTTTTTAAAATTTAATTCAATTAAATCGGGCTAGTGGTTCCCGAGTTATGCCGGACGAAACAAATTAACCAAAAAAAAAATTTTTAAATTTTTGAAATTCATACCTTTACTCAATTGCGAATAAAAGCGAAACGCGTGCATCGATTTTCATGATCTTTGTCTCATTTTGCTCATAGGTTATGTGACTTTACGTAAAAGTAATAAGATTTGACATTTTTTTTTCATTTTGGATTTTTTATGGATTTAAAAAAAAAAATTAAATCTTTAGGCAAAAAATAAGTTTTTTCCTTTATATATTCATTTTTAACTTGGAAAGTGTTGCTTGTATAGGAAAACAATATATGAACAGATTAAGGGAATTGTAATTTTAAATTTTTTAAAATTTAATTCAATTAAATCGGGCTAGTGGTTCCCGAGTTATGCCGGACGAAACAAATTAACCAAAAAAAAATTTTTTTAATTTAAAAAAAAATAAATAAAACAAAAACCAAACGAAAAAAAAAATTTTATTGCGTTTTTCGAGCTCATGTCAAGGTTATCTACACAGAAAAAATTATCGCATCCCGAGTACATTTTGACTGTTGACTAGTGTTATTAAAACCTGAAACGATGTGGCCCAATTTCACCATATATGAAGAATTATTTCAAAATATTATTTTCATAGGTTTGTTGTAACTAGTTACTCAGATCATTTGTTTTTGTTTTCTCAGGCAGAAAAAAGTGCGTCTCGCAAACTCAATTGAATGAGAACTACTTCGAACTTACATATACACCCCAAAATCCCAGACAGTAGTTACCGAAATCAAACAAATATGCACACAGTGTTTTGTTGCTGCTATGTTCGAGCAACAACATGTTTAAGTCGTACATCACTTCATTTCATCTGTCTTGATTTTTATTACGTTTCAATGAACGCTAGACCTCCTTCTCAACGATCGTCTGTCCTGCTAGCAACCGAACCAAATAAATGTCACACACTTCTTTAAAACACTTTTCTGTCTAAGAAAACAAAACCAAATGATCTCCAACCTCAGTAAGTAGTTACAACAAAACTATGAAACGAAGAGCTCAAATAATAAAAAACAGATAATATTATTTTTATTTAACCCATATCTGAATATAATGATTTTAAAAAACGTCCTGTTACTCATGTCCTGTATGAATTAGAACTCCAAAACTCTATAGAAATCATATTTAGACCCATACTTCATCAAAGAGCATATAAAATTTTAAATATTTATTAAAAATAAAACTCGGGCATAAGAGGGTTAAATGATTTCTTCTTGTTAATAACTATTTATGAACTATTATTTTTTATATTGTTTGCCCCATCATTCCCCTGTAAAATCTCATATTCGGTAGAATTAAAATTTTCAAACTTGATTTGATTTCTAGTCATTTAAATTTGAAAGTACGTTATCAGGCATGTCACAGAGTAAAAGTTTGTACGAATTTGAAAACCAAAACGTACTTATATAGCTTCTCTAAAAAAACGTAAAACGAAAAAAATCGTTTGGAAACCAATCTCAAAATCTGAAGTGAAATTGATATTTTTAAGTAATTTAAGCTTATTTTTTTGGAATTCTTATAGTTGTTATTGTCAATAAAAAGACGTTGAGTTCAACTAACAACTATTTAAATAGAGCTAATAAAAAGACAAAGTTAGTGTTTAAGTCTAATCCCAATTTAAATAAAATATGTCGCGTTAAATCACAGTGTGCTAATCATCCGATTTCTCTTTTTAATCTGTCTACTTCTTTAAATGCAACTAGTTTAAATGGCAAGGTCGATTTTCAAATGTCAGATGCCATACAAATTTGACATTTTAAAATCGACCTTAGATTTCGCATGCAGTGTGACAAGGCTATAACGAAATTTTCGTGACAGGTGTCTTTAAGAAGAAAGTACGCGCAAAGAAAAAAAAGTGAGATATCATACAAGAAAAGCGTACAATTTACTTAAGTTTCTGAGGTGAAAACAGCATTAAAAGTTCTTTAGCAACTCATACAGAAAGAACACAAACAAATATTGTCAGTTATACAATAAATCTTTGTAAAATTATATTGTATGTTTTGGCTGTATTTCAAAGCAGAGCAACAAGCTCTCGGTTGATTTGCCGACTCTGTAATTCTGTAATTCTATCACCCCTATTTATTTGACAATTTTGAGAAAAGGGAGGGAACAAGGGACTTGGTTTTTAATACCTTTTCTTTTATTTTTTGGCAAGTAGTGCAATATTCCTTAATATTAGCGAATGTTCCCATAATGTCATATTATTATCCCATACAATTATTTTTTGGGAGTGAATTTAATATTTGTTTTGCAATTACAGATTTTCATGGAAGGTATATTTGACCAGACATCTTGAATATCATAATCCTTCCAAAGAATGGTAAGGCAATACCTTATATACTTTGACATATTAAAGAAGCACAATAAAATGGTTCATGCTCCAAAAGTGTCCGAACAGTGCAAATAGTATTGTAATCGGAGGATGGTGCAACTTATGTCCTAAATATACATGTGTATGACGACGATCGTCGTTGCGAGATTTGTGGCTTTGTGTCCTACACAAGAGTGTCCAAAGAGAAACATCTTCAGTTTAAATATAACCATGAAAGGAAGCATAAGTGCACCATGACCATAAAGCCTTCCAATCACCCACTTTACTGAGAGTAGCTGTTGTATATTGTTGTTTATAGGAACACATGGCGACGCATACTGGAATTTATTTATATAAATGCAAATCAAATCATTGAACACACTGTAGACGTCATCATATAGTGGGATACCAAATTCAAAGAAATATACATATATGTCACAGTAGTAGGTTTTCTAAGTCGACAGTTATATTTTCTTTTGTAATTAAGTGGGCTGTCTATTTTGGTAGCAAGATTTGACACAGTTAGAACTCCGTCAAATCGCCGCGGCGTGGTTAAAGGCGATATGAACTGATGAAATCGGCGGCGTGGTGGAAGTCGATGTGAGCCGATGAAATCGGCGGCGGCGCGGCTCGTGCATAAACATGCGGCGGCAGCTTGTCGGCTTAAATTCGGTCGGCTTGTATCTCTGTTTTAAAGCACTTTGTCCTCTTGAATAATTTACATTATCTCAGTAGATACAAATGGAGAAATAACTTAACTAATTGTCACAATAAAAAACCCAAGCAATGGGAAATTTTTTACCTTTTTCCATGTTTCATTTATGCAATTTTTAATATTTTTTTACTAAATTGAATAAAATATATGACCAAAAATCATTTAATGAGTATTCTATTTCCCTCCCAAATAAAAACGCTGATGGCTTTAATCAAAATCAAAAACGTATTTTATATATCCACTAAAAGGAGTTGAAGGCTTACATTAAAAAGGAAGGCTTATCAAAGAAGCGATTTAAAGAATATTACACTACAACATCAATAGTATACTAGCAAGGCCGTTTAAGAGTTTAGTTGACAACAACTATTATACAATTAATATAGTTTCAAAATCATTCTGCGTCACTGACGCAGGTACAAACACACCGATCAATTTAATTCTTTTAAAATTTTAGATTGGACGAGGAGAACCATAGACCTATTCGATTGGGCTTACTAGCTTACGATTAAGAGGCTTGATAAGGTGGCATCATTGTTGCCTATTGGTTTATCTTAAATGGATCAACAAGAAAAATCTGTCTGCAACGCTAAGTGAGTACTAAGCTGCTTTCTTGATAAGGGAGTAAATTCTATACAAAAATTAAGTTAGTGAGCCAATCGAACAGACCTCATGTCACAGATCACAGTCTTGCTTTGACTGCGCTCGGCGAAAGACGTGTAGTGTGTTAAGCGCCTTGGAGACGATAAAATAATTCCATCAATCAGTTGTGTGTGTGCCTCTAATCGGGTTTCGTCGGCTACACGTACACGACGTCGGCAATGATTGACATAAAAAACAAAATTTTTGATTTTTTCGTCGATGGCGTTTTCGTTGATGGTCTCCAGTTATGATTGTCAATCATGACTCATTTAGTAGTAAAAAATTGTGTGAGATGGACATGTGAGCGGGTGAAAAAAATTCATTTTAAAAATTATAGAATGCTATGAGAGCTTACCGGCTCTGTGGAACACCAAAGTGGATGCCTACAGCAACAGGGAGGAAAAAAGGAAGCAGTATGAGCTACTGCTGGATGTTTTTAATGAGGAGTATCCCAATGGGACAGTTAATGATGTTAAAAAAAATAATTCTCTACGGACAAATTTCCGACGGGAGAAACATCGACTGGCGGAGTGCAGCAAAAGTAGTATGAAAGTTTCAACCGAACACAACGAAGTCAAACACAAAGTGATGATTGACGTATTTTGTGGTGCGTTTGCGGGCAAAACACGAAGGCACACACTAATACATATGCACGCGATTGATGGAATTATTTGATCGTCTCCAAGGCGCTTTAAACAGAATTCTTTTCTTTCAATAACAACACAAATTACTCAAAAACAAAATTTCTTAACAAACAAACGGATTAGTGCGATCATAAACAGATTAATGTTTTCGAAAAAAAACAACAAGAAGTTCATTGTGCGTATATCGTACGCACATTGAGTACGCACCACAACAACAACGATGGATGTCGACAATCCCAAGCTGAGCGACACAAGCACTTCTGATGATGATAATGAAGACGATGATGACGATAAAAACACCAACTGGCAGCAGGTACCAGTGAAGAGGAAAAATACAGGGTCACCGACAATTTTTCAACAAAACCGACAACACAAAGAAAATGACCTTTCAACCAGTAACCGATTCGGAGCCTTGATGACTGATGGAAACGAAGAAGACAACAATGGATGCACCTTGTCAGCACCAAAACCGCCGCCTATATTCATACCCAATGTTGCAAGTATTGGAAATATGGTGAATAGTCTAAGTAAAGTAATTCCTAATACAGACTTTAATTATAAATCATTGCGTGACGGACAGGTTAAATTGACAATCAAAAGTGTTGTTCATACCGAAAAATTATAAAGCATTTAGACGAGCGCCAAATTAAATATCACACTTTTCAATTAAAGACTGAAAGAGCTTTTAGGGCAGTGATTAAAGGTCTTCATCATTCCACTAAAGTCTCAGATATCAAAGCTATGCTTTTGAGCTTAGGGCACCAAGTTAGAAGTGTCAGAAATATAGTCAGTCGCGTAACTAAGGAGCCATTACCTATGTTTTATGTTGATTTAGATCCCAGTGCAAATAATAAAGATATTTACAACATTCGATCATTTGACAATGCTATAATCCAAGTAGAAGCGCCTAAAAAGTTTGAGGATATTGTTCAGTGTTTCAGATGTCAAAGTTTTGGACATACCAAATCTTATTGCAGAAGAGAATTTAGATGTGTTAAATGCGGTTAAAATCATCCTACGAAGGATTGTCAGAAAACCCAAGACACTCCTCCTAAATGTGTGCACTGTCAAAGTAACCACACTGTCAGTTACAGAGGTTGTACAATTTACAAAAATCTTCCTAATAAGAGATATAGTAGAAGCAATGTCGGTAACAATCAACAAGTATTTCAAAACAACGATACCCTTCCATCGCGTCAACAGCATAACTCTGTTCCAGTTCCAAATGGCTGGACATATTCTCAAGCTGTCAGAGCAGATCAACCTGGGGATAATAATCTTTTGGAAAAAATTGAAGCGATGCTAACAAAGCAAATTGAATTAACAAACACTTTAATAAATATGATGTCCATGTTAATGAACAAATTATGCAAGTAAATCTTGTAATAGCTGAATGGAACGCTAATGGCATTCTAAACCATTTAAATGAAATAGAGTTTTTCCTAAGGGAAAATTTCATTGACATACTTTTAATTTCAGAGTCACATTTAACAAATAAGTCATTCTACAGAATAAAAGGTTATGATGTAATCACGGCTAATCATCCTGATGATAAAGCTCGAGGTGGTGCTGCTGTCATGGTTCGATCGAATATAAAATATGAAATTGCTGAACTCGTAGCAGAACTTTATCTTCAAGCAGCTGGAATTAAACTTTTATGTGACAATAGCCTCATCTCGATATATTCTGTATATTTTCCGCCAAGATATAACGTAAAGTACGATAAATTCGCAGACTTCTTTAAAAGTCGTGGCAGTAAGTTCATCGTAGGTGGTGATTTTAATGCTAAACATCCGTGGTGGGGTTCTCGTCTTTCTAACCCAAAAGGAACTGAGCTTCTTAAATGTATAAATAACAATCATTACGATGTTCTATCCACGGGAAGGCCAACCTATTGGCCAACCAATCCATCCAATATTCCTGAC
Organism: Polietes domitor; assembly: GCA_947397865.1. Taxonomy (NCBI): domain Eukaryota; kingdom Metazoa; phylum Arthropoda; class Insecta; order Diptera; family Muscidae; genus Polietes; species Polietes domitor. Next base: position 103,413,560 of record OX377618.1, read on the forward strand.
TTGCTGTATTTTTTTGTTTACAAAGGAATACCTCAGGCCAGTTTAGATATTGTTTAATCATATTAAATTTTAGAACCACCCATTGTAAGAGATTTCCAAATCATAAACTTCTCACTACTAAAACTAACCATGATTTGTTTCGAAACCACATTGATGATAATTTGGACTTAAGTATAAAAATCAACAATGCAAATGATGTAGAAATCTTCACGAAACTAATATATTAAGCAGCCTTTCGAGCAACACCTCAACAGGAGTACACCTATAATTCTAGTTTTAGAACATCAGTTGAAATAAGGCAACTTATTAGAAGTAAAAGACGTCTGCGAAAAATTTGGCATGAGACAAGGAGTCCAACTGATAAAACTAACTTCAACAGAGCATGTAATCAACTGAAAAATGCTTTAAATAAATTTAAGAATAAATGCATAGGCAATTTCTTAAGCAAATTAAGTCCAACAAATACCAATGATCACAACCTGTATAAAGCAACGAAATATCTGAAACGTCCCAAAGAAGAAATGTACCTATAAAGGATTATAATGGAACATGGTGTAGATCAGACAAAAGTAAATCAACTGCTTTTAAAATCCATTTAGAGAAAACTTTTACTCCATTTGCCATTTGTTCTACGCAAGAAGCAGAAAAGGTAACCGATTTTCTAGTCGTACCATGCCTCATGTGCTTACCTATAAAACCCATTAGATTGCAAGAAGTGGAAAATGAAATCAAGAAATTAGATACAAAAAAATCACCTGGTTTTGATCTTATAGATGCAAAAGTTATTAAATCTCTACCTAAAAATGGTTTAGTCTTTTTAACAATATTATTTAATTCAGCCATACGATTATCTCATTTTCCTATCCAATGGAAATGTGCAAAAATCATAATGATTAAAAAACCAAATAAGCCTGAACACGCGATATCTTCATAACGGCCAATAAGTCTATTACCTGTATTTTCTAAGCTGTTTGAAAGACTTATACAGAAAAGACTGTTACCTATATTGAAAAATTTAAAAATAATGCCTGATCATCAATTCGGATTTCGAAGCTCTCATGGAACACCAGAACAATGTCATAGAGTAGTAAATGTAATAAGAGATTGTCTAGAAAATAAACAGTACTGCTCTTCTGTTTTTCTTGACGTCAAACAAGCATTTGACAGAGTATGGCATGATGGCTTACTTTTTAAAGAGACAACTCAATCAAACTGAAGCATGCTTTAAGAAATGGAACATTGCAGTTAACACGGATAAATCTGTACATGTTACGTATACATTATTCTTCAATGGGGTTCAAATTCCGTCATCAACCTGTGTTAAATATTTTGGACTTCATATTGATCGGCATTTAAATTGGAGAAATCATATTGATCATAAAAGAGAACAGTTGAATATTAAAACAATGAAAATGTATTGGCTTCTGGGTCCCAAGTCCAAACTAAGCTTGGAAAACAAAGTTCTGCTCTACAAAACAATTTTGAAACCAGTGTGGACTTATGGGATTCAATTGTGGGGAAACGCTAGCAATTCAAATATTGAGATTCTTCAGAGATATCAATCAAAAACTCTCAGATTAATTAGCAATGCTCCTTGGTTTGTCAATAATAATAACATACACAACGATCTTGGTGTCCCTAAAGTAAGAACAGAAATTAGCAGATTTAGTACTAACTACCTAAATAGACTAAGTTACCATCCAAATATCTTGGCGATAAACTTACTTGATGACAGCAATGAAATTAGAAGACTGAAAAGACGTCACGTTCTTGATCTCCCTTTTGTATTATAATTATTAATGTAAATACTGTATTATAAATGTGATATATTTAACAACTGTTGAGTTTAATGAAGCTCAACTGCGCTGTCATTTATTTTAGTTGCTATAAAATTTGATTAATGTTTATATGTAAATAGATTGCAAATAAAGAAAATATATAAAAAAAGTGTCACAGATCACGAACAACATACAAATAGGACCATATTGCTTACTGGAAGTTTCGTGTTCAACATCTAAAGAGAAAACTTTCAAAAAGTCACAAAACACACACTTACCTTATTATTTATTCGACTAAAGTCCTTTGCCATTTGTTTTATATTCGTGTTCTGCCTTTTTGTCTAAAATGCTTCAAAATAATATATTTATAAACATTTTGTACATTGGGACGACTTACCCTGTTGAAGATAAAAAATTTAATAAAATGTTGCATATTTTTGTAAGTATCTGCTGCAAAATTCATGAACTACTAACTAACTAATTAATTTAAAAAAGAAACTTGTATAAAAGCTAAACATTTTTAAATTGGGAAAAATAACATGGTGGAATATTTAAGGGACATAACCACTGAACACCTACCAAGTAAACTTAGTTATTTATAAAGGGCGATTTTTTAAAAGCTATAGGAAAGTTTTTCAAAAAAAAACACATACAATTCAGAAAAACGAATGAAATCTTTATTTGAATCGATAGTACGGTCCATATAATTTAATGTTTAGTCCAATTTTGGCATTTCCACGTTTTTGAGTAACAGAGGCCCAATTGCTGCGAACGGCGACGAATCGATAATTGATGGTCATCATTAACACTGGCCGATACAGCTGCGATATTTTCTTCAGTTCGCACTCTAAGCGTGTTGGTGGTTTAATGTCCAACAATGTAAATTTGGTGCGAAATTTAGTCACAATAGCCCGAATAGACGCTTCAGTGGGTCGATTAAACTGACCATAAAATGGAAGCGCGCTATGAACTTTCTTAACAGAGCACGCATTTTGATAATAAAATTCAATAATTTGCAAGCGTTGTTCGTTTGTAAGACGATTCATGGTTAAATTATAGACCAAACTGAAGATGTTTGACAGTGAAACAAAACACGAAACGTGCGTCAGCTGTTTAAACCAGTGTTGCCTAAAAGATAATAGCTAAAAATCACCCTTTACAAAAGAAACACATGTGTAATTTACACATGTAGGAGGGAAATTCAGCATTTATTTGTTTGACTTCTGTCAACTCTATATAAAACTATGTTGTTGTATAGTTTGTTACTCTCTTATAGCCTTCTCACACTGCATGCGAAATCTAGCAGAAATGACATATGGTCGATTTTAAAATATCAAATATGTATTGGATCTGACATTTGTAAATCGACCTTATGTCATCTCAGCTAGATTTCGTATGCAGTGTGACAAGGCTATAAGGTCGATTTTAAAATATCAATTTTGTATGGGATCTGACATTTGTAAATCGACCTTATGTCATATTGTTTTTTCGTACCGAAATTTAATATTCATTGGATTATTATTTCAAAAGTTAAGTGGATATTGTTGCACGATGGTTAATCCTCCATCTAAAAAAGAGGATAATGCAGCTAAGAATGCATAATTAAGGACGAATAATTCCAACAAATTGCTATCCGCCTGTCTCGATACAAGTTCATCGGATGTTAGGAAGCCGAATGAGACTGGAGCAAAACCCAAAGAGAAAATCCAAGTCATCAATGATATACAAATTATCAATAATAAAGTTCCGAACACGCAAAAGGAACTGAAATCATGTAGCCGAGGAAACTATGATATGGACTGCGAAATCCAACTTTCCGAATCAGAGGACGAATTTACTGCTGTTGCAGTGAAACGTAAGCGAATGAATGCATACTGGAAAAAATCTTGGACGTTCTAATGGAAATATAGACAAGTTATTACATGATAAGGTAGAGGTAAGACAGAATAGATTGGCTTTATTGGATGGTCTAAATATAGAATCCGAGAATATTCCGAGTGACACGAGATCTCGGCATGCGCCGTGCGGAAGGGCCCGGTGGCTAGAGTTAAAGTTTGTCCACCAATCATTCTTCACAATGTTAACATGATGGGTCTTATCGCGCAGCTTAGGGAGAAATTGTTTTCAATATTGTGAATAAGTCTTGTTTCAAAAGCAAGTTATCTTTAGCTGACGTATCTGCACATTCGGAAATGATGCTGAGAAGTAAGAAGTTTGACTCTTATTCGTATACTCCAAAGGAGCTTAAGAGGAATAATTTAATTTTGTGAGGATTATTCCACCAGACTGACGTGGAAGAGCTAAAACTTGCTTTGGATAGATTGCTACCGGGTTTCCAGACTCGAGTCTGTGAAGAAATTTCAGATAGATATGTCGCGTAAGAGGAATGTGGTATTTGTGGTGACGTTGACCAGGGATAAAGGTAGGTGAGGTTATCTCGGAAAGTTATCTTATGAATCAGGTGGTATCTTGGGAGCGTCCCAAATTGGGTTTGCATCCCGTGATTTCCCGCGGGAAAATTCCCGGGAATTCGCACATTTTTCAACAGTAGAACAGGACAGTAGAACATTTTACATTTTTAATTTTATTGTGGAAATGATGGAAAAAATATGCGAAGAAATATTTTTTCCATCATTTCCACAATAAAATTAAAAATGTTGTATACAAATTTAGATCACGTCGTATGTCAAATATTGCAGTTGGATGACAAAATATTTTTAAGCTGCGTTCGGACATAGACTGAAAATCCACTTTTTCGGATTTTTCCTGTCAAGCTCCATATGGGCATCTCCCAGAAAAGGTCTACCAAAAAAATGAAATCAGACCACACTAATAGCTTTTAACTTTATTTTTTCCTTATTTCGACAACTTTTTTATTATGAAACTTGAAGATAACTTGTTCTCTTTTATTTTTATTAAAAGTTGAAGTGTTATAACGAAAATTACTAAATTTTTTTAATACGAGTGGAAATTTTTGTCCCTTCAGTTTTGTCGCGTCCGTTTTTCTGCTGTACCTAATTAAAAAATTAAGAGATAATTCTCATATTTCATATATCTACGAACAAAATATATCCTCTGACCTTCATTTACATGTATATAAGGAAAAACAAAGTTCTCAAAAAATCGGTGAACTTTGTATATTTCTATAAGACTTTGCAAAGTACTTCTGTTTTTTTTGTCGCGTTCGTTTCGATGTAAATTTGTTTATAATTTTGTACTAAATTGTACTAAATCCTGACGATATATTTTTAAAATGTAGTACTCTTTAAGCACTTCAGAACACTAAAGAGGCGATCGACTTTTTCAGTTTCTTCGTTCGGGCCACTGGGAGATGCCCATATGAAAAATTTAAAATCCGGGAAAAGTAGATTTTGTGCGTGTATCCGAACGCCAAAAATAAAGAGTTAAAGTTTTCGAAGCGACAGGACAAAGAACAAACACTTCATTTGATGCTGACTATTAATGTGAACGATCGTTCTCCGTCGCGTCCAAATTTTCTAATAAAATAAGAAATATCTATTCTGTAATTAATTTTGAAACTTGAAAAAATGGTTAAATTGATCTCACATTGCGGTTTATTATTATATGATTTCTGTAACAGGTTCGTTGTGAAATACATATTTATTTCATTGGAAAAAATAAGCTTAACTCATGGTAAACAATATGTTGACGATTTCCGTGCTGTCCCCGGGATCCCGGGAAACTGAAAAAATAATTCCCGTTTCCCGGGAAATAAAAAGTACGGGAAAATGCAAACCCTAGTCCCAATGGTAATATTAAGGAGGTTCAGTGCTGGCGATGTCAGAAGTTTGGTCATATCTCGATGAATTTTAATACGGAGTTTGCATGCCTTAAATGTGGACGCTCTCATATGAAGGGAGAATGCAGATGGTATCTGTCATAAGAGCGTTTTGATCTGTATGAATTGCGGGGGCAATGGTCTGTTGAAGGAGATTAGTAATCGTTATGACCCGTAGATATTTAAATATTTTAACTTTTAATGTGGTATCAATTGTTGATCAGAGTAGAAGAATCGATTTAGTTGACATGTTAAACGTCAACCAAATTGATGTTGCTTTTGTTTAAGAGACACACTTGAATATATAACAGAGGTTATTTTTGGGAAATTATACGATTCTTCGAGACTGAAATGCATATAATATTAATAATTTATCTTTTCCTAATGTTTTTATAGAGATCAATTTGATGGTTGATGGTGTAACGACAGGACTTTCCACTGGAAGCTGGGGTAAACTCACCGGGTCCAATGTCGTTGCAAATATTTATATTTTCGACAAAGAGAGAGAACACAGCGTTAGTTAATTTTTTCCAATAACGTTATAATATTTTATTAAAAACTAACTTCAGTTCATTATCACGCGATTTCACATTTAACACTTATTTACTAACATATAACACTTAACACTTATTGGTCGGACTCAGGAGGATGATGAACCAGCTGAACGAGGGACGCAACGTAGTATCAGACGATGGCAATGTTGAGTTAGGCGGCGGTCGCAATCTGTGCAGGCGGCAGCGAAGATTCAGGTGGCGATCGTAGTGTAGGTGGACGAGAGCGTTTGCGTAATCGGCCGCAACGTTGAGTTATGCGGCGGCCGCATTCTCGGTTTACGGCAGCGTTTACACAAGCGGCGGCCGTAGTCCACGTTGACGGCAGCGTTTACACCAGCGGCGGCCGTAGTCCAGGTTGACGGCAGCGTTTACTCCAGCGGCGGCCACGTTGAGTTATGCGGCGGCTGTATTCCCGGTTGACGGCAGCGTCTCAGTGAAACGGCGGCGGACTACCGGTGGAATCGAAAACAGAGCCGTGGCGAAAACCGAACAGACTCCACCGTTCAACCCACTCAGCAGCAGCTACCAACGATTGGTGAAAGAGGTGGCAGGCCGAAGACCCAAATACCAGTCTTTTTCAACAGTCGTACCCACTCAGCCGCAGCTAACAACGATTGGTGAAAGAGGTGGCAGGCCGAAGACCCAAATACCAGTCTCTTTCAACAGTCGTGTGTTTCAAACCAGAACACTGTTGTGGCTTGTCTGACAAGTTGCCATCGATTTGCTGAAGGGGATGGTAGGCCGAAGACCCAAATACCACTCCTTCCACAGTCGTATGCACCAAATCAGAACACTATGGTTTGGATGATAGCTTTTCTAATTAGAGCGGTGAAACCGTAAACATCCAATTAGAAAAGTAGTCCTCACCATCGACCGGCTACTTGCGAACTGACCCATCTGCCTACGTGTTCTCCCTTTTATACTTTTTTTCCACTGCCTACACACACACACCCACCCACAACTATCCAACAGCGATGTTGCCATACATCAATACGATCAGTGTTGTGTTGTGTTGTGGTGCCATCTGTTCTTCCATTCCGTACGTCAGCTGATCCTCAGTGTTGTCCGTTACCTTTGAATATTCAAAGACGCTTAGAAGCATAATATACTATACGTTCCATAATTATGAATAATAATTCTGGCGATAGTCATGTGTTAATCATGTTCTTTGACAAATACAAGCTACTATACATACCGTGATTATAAATAATAATTTCGGTGATAGTAGTTGTATCCGTTGTATTTGAATATTTTACAACCACAATAACTAACGACAATCATAAGGAAATAACTCAAACTTTAATTCATTAAAACAATTTAAACTTAACAAAACATTAAATTCTTTTAAATTATAAATAATAATATATCATACTAAAACAAGATGCAATAATTCATTATTTATTTTTGTGACCCAAAAACGAAGTATGAATTTTGTCATCACATTCCCCCCCCTCCATATAATGTTTGCGTTCCGTCTGCGGGGACCTCTTTAACTTCTTCTCCATTTTGGTTTAAGTTGATTATACCTACATCAGAAAATGGGTGAGCAAGAAACGAACCTACCAAGCACAAATGACATAATTATTTCACAAAAGGTTTTATTTCACTCAGGTGGGCTGTACGGATTTCGTCATGGTTTTCTCCTCTGATTCGCACGATTGCCGGAGAAATAAAACTTTCGATTTTGTAAGGCCCCCCATATTTTGGTGCCAGTTTAGCAGCAAAATTTTCGCTTGCTTTAGACAGGGGATGCTGGCGAACCAAAACTAGGTCCCCAATGTTCGGCTTCCAAGGTCTTCGGCGTAAATTGTAATGCCGTCGCTGATCTTGAGATGCTTTTGCCAAATTCCGTCGCACAATTTTAAAAATTTCTTTTAGTGCGACCGCTCTCTCTTCGGGTTCTGACTGATGGGACCCTGTTCCAGTCGTTACTTCGTCATATAGTGCCCTTGGTAAACGGGGTTCTCGTCCTTGTGTCAGGAATGCTGGTGAATATCCCGTGGACGCTGACGCACTTGTATTTATGGCTAACATGATTTCTGGCAAACATTCATCCCATTTGTTATGTTGCTGTTTGGTGAGCTGAGAAATCATGGTTTTTATCGTCCGGTTTGCGCGTTCAGTAGGGTTTTATTGTGGTGTATAAGGGGCGGTATATTGGAGTTGTATTCCCATGTCTTCTAGGAATCGGTTGAAAATTCGCGAGGTGAACTGTGATCCGTTGTCCGTGACAAGAACCTTAGGAACTCCATACCGGGCTATTATTCTTTCCTTGCAGGCTTTTATTAGTCCTTCTGAAGTTGCCTTCCTTAGGGGTATCAGCTCATTCCACTTAGAGAACTGGTCAAACAGTACAAGCAACATCGTACACCCATGCGTGGAGCGGGGGAGTGGACCAACAAAATCAGCGCACACCGTGGTGGCTCTTCGGGCACTCGCGTCAGCATTTCGCCCGCTGGCCGCTGTTGGCTTATCTTATATCGTTGACACGACTCACACTTGCGTATATATCGACTAATATCGCGGGTCATGCCTGGCCAGTAATACCTACTCGCGATTCGGTGTATCGTTTTTCTTATACCGAGATGGCCGGCAGTAGGATTGTCGTGATTTTCCTCCAATACTCGGTTTCTAAGATCAGTCGCTACACAAAGCTTCGAGGTAGTTCCATCCTCATCATTAATATGTCGCGGAAAATGCCGGTACAATTGTCCCTCGATGATGGTATAGTCGGAGAATTTTTCAGGATGTGCGCGAACTTCTTCCATCTGTTTATTTAACCAGGGGCATGTTATTTTGTTAGTAGACTGTACGTTGGCCAGGTTCAATGCTTCTAGTGGTTGTCGTGAAAGGGCATCAGCGACTACGTTGTGTTTACCCTTCCGATACTGGACCGTGAATTTATACTGTTGCAACTCCAAAGCCCATCGTGCCAATCTGCCAGTGGGACTGTTGATCGAATTGAGCCACTTCAAGGATAGGTGATCCGTTATGACCACAAATTCATATCCTTCGAGATACGCCCGCATTTGCCGTACTCCCCAAATTATGGCTAGGCACTCCTTTTCCGTAGCCGAGTAATTTTTTTCCGCATTGTTTAGATGTCGGCTGGCGTAAGCTATCACTCGCTCATTTCCATCAATGATTTGGGTTAGAACGGCTCGTAGTCCGTAGTCACTAGCGTCAGTTTGAAGTGTGAACGTCTTCTCAAAATCCGGACATGCCAGAATCGGGGCCTCGGTTAATTTCTTTTTCAGGGTATCAAAAGCGTTTTGTTGTGCTTCTGTCCATTTCCAATGTTTTCCCTTCTTTAGCATGGCGGTAAGTGGTTGGGATATTGTTGCGAACTCGGAGACAAATCGCCTATACCACGATGCGACTCCCAGAAACCGTCTTACTTCTTTAATGGACTTAGGCGTTTTCATCTGTTGAATGGCCGCCACTTTGTCAGGGTCCGTCTTTATTCCTTCCCCACTGACAACATGTCCCAGATATTTTGTTTCTTTCTTAAAGAACTCGCACTTATCTGGATTGATTTTCAGATTCGCATTTCGTAACCGTCGGAAGACTTCTTTCAGGTTTCTCAAATGTTCTTCTATTGTTCTTCCGATTACGATAATGTCGTCGAGATATGCAAAAGCATGTGGCTCCATATCTGGACCTATAACGCTATCGAGTGCCCTCTGGAATGTCGCCGGAGCGGAATGAAGTCCGAAAGGCATCACCCGCCATTGATATAGCCCTCTCCCGGTTACCGCAAATGCTGTGTACTTTTTGCTTTCTTCCTCCATCGGAATCTGCCAATATCCATCTTTAAGGTCCAGGCTACTGACGTATTTTGCGTTACGGAGACGATTCAAGATGGTGTCGATTCGAGGTAATGGATATGCGTCAGGCTCGGATCGTCGGTTTAACTGACGAAAGTCCATGCACGTTCTCCACGTTCCATTTTTCTTTTTTACGAGGGTTATCGGAAAACTGTACGGACTAGACGATGGTTCTATACATCCCTGAGCAATCAATTTATTAATTTCGGCGTCAATAATGGATTGCATGGCCGGATTTCGCTGTGCATATCGCAGTTTAATAGGTCGATCATCTTGCATAATGATCTTGTGTTTGGCTATCGTTGACAATCCTTTGAGATTTCGAAATTTTGGTAATTCGGTCTCCAAAAACTTGTTGATTAATTGTTGGTCCGCCGGAGTATACTCTGTTCTGAGTCCTGGTTGGCCCTCATTCGCAACTGTGTTAGAAAGATAAATGTTATTTCTACTCACTTTGTCTAAACGGTCCTCCGTCGTTGCTGATATGACGTGACATTGTTCGCTTCTTCTTACATTCCTGGTGCACCGAAGGGATAACCCGGCACACGTGAGTGTCGCACCAAAATTTTGTAAGAAATCCAGGCCCAATATCATATCTTCGCTAAACTCCGGCATAACGAGGAATGTACATTTTTCTGTAGTGTTGCCGAGGGTCACTTGCAATTCTATTGCTTTTGACACAGACACCGTAGACCCGTCCGCGAGAACCACATCAGTATTTTGCCGTATATACGATGGTTTCACCTTTAGTTTGTTGACCACTGTTGGTTTAATAAAATTTCGTGTGGCGCCTGTATCGATTGTGGCAGTAGTAAGTTTTCCCTCTAGCAGTATGGTTGCCGTGATACGCGTGCTTTCATTTTGCAACGATGTTTGGTTGGTTCTGTGTTTCTCCGATAAAGTTTTACCGGCCATCTCTTCCGACGATTCTCTTATTCGTTTCCCTGGCTTTCTGCATGTACACACTTGGGCGCCTTGATCATCCGTTTCACACATGAAGCAGTTACTTCGATGGTGTTCTCCCCGACTCTGTTGGGAATTGGATGGTATGCTTTCTAAATCGTCTGCCAACGATATTAATTCATTCAAAAACGAAAAATCCTTGCGGCGTATATACCACAAATAATTTGGATGGGCATTCCGGAATATTCTCTCTAACTTCTGCTCCTCCGATAAATCAGTATGGCGCATGAGATTTTGCAAGGCCAAGACGTATTCTTTAAATGACTCTCTTGACCGCTGTGTCCTTCTCCGGACCTCATCGTCCAGTTTTTCGAAATATCTTGTCGGGAGAAAAAATGTGTAGAAATCAGTTTTGAACGATTTCCATTCTGACCAGTGTTGGTTATTATTCCGAAACCAGATTAACGCCCTTTCTCTAAAAAACTCGGACATAATACGCGGCAATTGGTCTAATTCAACACAATACATGTCAGCTAATTCTTCAATTCGTTCGATAAATCCCAAGGGATCTTTTCCCCCATCGTATTTAAGGCCCCACTTCCTTATGATTTCGATTATGATTGTTCGATTTTCTTCAGAAGGCTGGTGTACCTTTGTTGTAGCTGTGGTCGTTGCCGGATGCGGATGGAGTTCATTTTTTACAGGTGAGCAGACAGTTTGATGGGTGCTTCCCATGTTTGGGACCAACAAAGTGGGATTTTTAGGCGAGTGGAGTCGGGTAGATGTCGATCCTGCCGCATTTAGTGCCTCGTGTTTTCCTTGGATTTCCATTATTCGTTGAAGTCTATCCTCGGCGTGTTCCTCTGCTAAGAATTTTGCGAACCTTTTTCGAAGATCCTCGACTTTTCCGGTTGAATCTATAGAAAATTCCGTTAAATAGGCCACTATGTCGTCTTGTCTCAACGAATATGCCCACGATACACGTAACATTTATTTATTTATTTGTTGAAACTATTTTGATTTTTATATATTTGTTTTTTTTTTTTTTTTTTAGACCGACTTTATTACACTATTATTTTTTTAACCGCACTGTTTTTTTTTATTATTCTCTCTCTTGTCGGGAACAGATTATTACTGTCCCTGCTCGGGCGCCAATGTAACGACAGGATTTTCCACTGGAAGCTGGGGTAAACTCACCGGGTCCAAGGTCGTTGCAAATATTTATATTTTCGACAAAGAGAGAGAACACAGCGTTAGTTAATTTTTTCCAATAACGTTATAATATTTTATTAAAAACTAACTTCAGTTCATTATCACGCGATTTCACATTTAACACTTATTTACTAACATATAACACTTAACACTTATTGGTCGGACTCAGGAGGATGATGAACCAGCTGAACGAGGGACGCAACGTAGTATCAGACGATGGCAATGTTGAGTTAGGCGGCGGTCGCAATCTGTGCAGGCGGCAGCGAAGATTCAGGTGGCGATCGTAGTGTAGGTGGACGAGAGCGTTTGCGTAATCGGCCGCAACGTTGAGTTATGCGGCGGCCGTATTCTCGGTTGACGGCAGCGTTTTATCAAGCGGCGGCCGTAGTCCAAGTTGACGGCAGCGTTTATTCGAGCGGCGGCCGTAGTCCAAGTTGACGGCAGCGTTTATTCGAGCGGCGGCCGTAGTCCAAGTTGACGGCAGCGTTTACACAAGCGGCGGCCGTAGTCCACGTTGACGGCAGCGTTTACACCAGCGGCGGCCGTAGTCCAGGTTGACGGCAGCGTTTACTCCAGCGGCGGCCACGTTGAGTTATGCGGCGGCTGTATTCCCGGTTGACGGCAGCGTCTCAGTGAAACGGCGGCGGACTACCGGTGGAATCGAAAACAGAGCCGTGGCGAAAACCGAACAGACTCCACCGTTCAACCCACTCAGCAGCAGCTACCAACGATTGGTGAAAGAGGTGGCAGGCCGAAGACCCAAATACCAGTCTTTTTCAACAGTCGTACCCACTCAGCCGCAGCTAACAACGATTGGTGAAAGAGGTGGCAGGCCGAAGACCCAAATACCAGTCTCTTTCAACAGTCGTGTGTTTCAAACCAGAACACTGTTGTGGCTTGTCTGACAAGTTGCCATCGATTTGCTGAAGGGGATGGTAGGCCGAAGACCCAAATACCACTCCTTCCACAGTCGTATGCACCAAATCAGAACACTATGGTTTGGATGATAGCTTTTCTAATTAGAGCGGTGAAACCGTAAACATCCAATTAGAAAAGTAGTCCTCACCATCGACCGGCTACTTGCGAACTGACCCATCTGCCTACGCGTTCTTCCTTTTATACTTTTTTTCCACTGCCTACACACACACACCCACCTACAACTATCCAACAGCGATGTTGCCATACATCAATACGATCAGTGTTGTGTTGTGTTGTGGTGCCATCTGTTCTTCCATTCCGTACGTCAGCTGACCCTCAGTGTTGTCCGTTACCTTTGAATATTCAAAGACGCTTAGAAGCATAATATACTATACGTTCCATAATTATGAATAATAATTCTGGCGATAGTCATGTGTTAATCATGTTCTTTGACAAATACAAGCTACTATACATACCGTGATTATAAATAATAATTTCGGTGATAGTAGTTGTATCCGTTGTATTTGAATATTTTACAACCACAATAACTAACGACAATCATAAGGAAATAACTCAAACTTTAATTCATTAAAACAATTTAAACTTAACAAAACATTAAATTCTTTTAAATTATAAATAATAATATATCATACTAAAACAAGATGCAATAATTCATTATTTATTTATGTGACCCAAAAACGAAGTATGACTTTTGTCATCACAATGGCTGTCTAAGGAGATTTATTTTTGGTTTGTACTTCCCTTGCAATGCCCGTTATTCTGTTATATTTAATGGTTTAACGGCAATTATGAATTTCTCCTTGAATTACGACGGTGTTGTCTAGGTGGGAACCTTAAGTCAAGAATGTTATCTGGGGTGATATTGGTGGAAATGTTAACGGGAATTCCCTCTCGAATCGGTTAAATCAGTATTCGCATAACTTCGTACGTATTTAGGACACAACCCCTTCGTATCCAAGTGGATGCTCTTTTTTGGACCACTTCGTAATTATCACTAATTTGATAGACGAACAGAGCCGGAATTATTCCGTCACAACCCTTACAACCTTTTCCGACCACATTCCTCTGAAATTGTGTTTAGGTCTACCTACTTTGGAGATCATTATATGCCAGACACGTTCATTCGTATCATACAGGAATACGGATTGGGGTTGTTTCAGGTCCGATGTGGCAGGGAGACTTGTCTTGGATTCCTCTCATTTGGATAGGAGTATTCGGGATGATGAAATTGATTCTTTTGTTAATAAATTTTCTTCTGTCATTAATGAGGTTTCGGATATTCATTCGACCAGGGTCGAATGTTCTGGTAGGAGATTCATTATTTCGGATCGCATCAGGAAACTTTTTAGGGTGAAATATTTTTGGCAGAAGCAACTTAAGAGAATTTTTCATAGGACGTTTAACAGGAATCATCCCGAATATATACGTCTTTCTGGACAGTTTCGCTTGATCAAGATAATAATTAAGGTTGTAAGATTTGTTTGCACAGAGTTAATGTGTGAAGAGAGCTATACATCAGCGCCATTATTACTTACAATGACTTTAAAATTTTCTCTTTGTAGATGTCTTCGATGCCGGCTTGAAAATATAATTATGAAATGGTATCGTAGCTCTTTGATATTAGGGCTCTTCGATTGGGCTTACTTCCTTAAAAGGTGACAGAATTTTTACCCATTGGTTTTCTTAAATGGATTAACAAGAACAATCTGGCTGCATCACTAAGAGCCTTGTCACACTGCATGCGAAATCCAGCTGAAATGACATAAGGTTTTCAAATGTCAATTTTGTATGGGATCTGACATTTTTAAATCGACCTTTTGTCATTTCAGTTAGATTTCAAATACAGTGTGACAAGGCTCTTAGTGATGCAGCCAGATTGTTCTTGTTAATCCATTGAAGAAAACCAATGGGTAAATATTCTGTCACCTTATCAAGTCTCTTAATTATATGGAAGTATTAAGCCCAATCGAACAGCCCTAATATCAAAGAGCTTCGATACCAATTCATAATTCAATTTTTCAAGCCTGCATCGAAGACAAAGAGAATTTACAACTAGATTAACCGTGCCAGTAAAATTTTAAAGTCATTGTAAGCAATAGATGTCGTTGATGTACAGCTCTCTTCACACATTAACATTAAAATTAACTCTGTGCAGGCAAATCTTACAAACATTAACTTAAATAACATTTAAATTCATGTTTTCACATAGGTTCAGAACGGCAAATGATTCGAAATTCATGAACAAATTAAAATTATTTCGTAGTTCCTTATTCTAAAAAAATTGATTGAAACAGAAACGATTGCGTGACTGCTTATGAACTTGAGTGTTAAGTAGCCGAACAAACTCAGCGAGTTTTGGGATCCGATATACTACTGACTTTGTGGTGCATAGGCACAACAATTTGTCCTAACTTGGGGTTGTGTATCTATCTAACTAAATGGGAAAATTGTAACAACCTTCCAAAAATGTTATTGATCTCTAAAAAAATCCCTACAAAGAGTGGCTGTCCCTAGGCTAATTTCACATATGTAATATCAAAGGAAACGAGGTGGACCCTTCGCTTATTATACAGAGCGCCTTAGAATGACTCTCTGAGTTGATTAAGAAATGTCCGATGGAGAGACAGCATCTATTCTTGTAATCAAAGTACAGGTCGCATTTATTATCCAACACAAGTAGGTTTTGCGGGCCTAGGATGAACACTAAATCGGTTCAGATTTAGATATAGCTCCCATACAAATGTTGCTTCCGATTTGACATTTTCCGCTCTAGATACCACATATTTTACTCGATTTGATTTAACATTGGCATAGAGAAATATCTGTGGTGAATGAGGGTCACATCGGTTCATATTTAGATACAGTCCCCATACAAATATCGCTCCCTATTTGAATTTTTCTAGAAATCATATATTTTAATTGATGTTCTTCAAATATGGCAAAGCACATCAAGCTGAAACTCCTATGGTGAAAGTGGGCCACATCGTTTTAGGTTTTAATGTAACCCTCATACAATTGTCTTTCCCGATTTAACTTTTTTTCTCAGACACACACTTTTACAGATTTTGATCTAATTTGGCAGATCATGTTATATCTCAGCTACATACATTAGGCCTGTTCGATTGGACTTGATAAGGTGACAACATTTTTAATGTTTATTTAAATAAATCACAGATAAAAATCTGGCGCCATCTTACTCGGTAACTAATAGAATAGTAAGTCGACCCCGCCCGACTTTAGCCTTTCCTTACTTGTTTTTTCTTAGCTTTGAACATAAATAGTAGGCATGTTTTTCTTTAAGTCGGGATAACAAGCTGCGATAACAAAAACGTTAATAAAAATTTAATTTTTTGCTCAAAATATAAAATTATTTTTTCACATTGTCGCCAACTACAATATAAATAATGTATCAAAAGAAATTTTCAAAAAAATATTTTGTGTCGACTTTATTGGACTTAGCCTCATTTACACTGGATAATTATGGCTAAGTCAAAAATTTTTAACACAAAAATATTTTTTTAAAAATTTGTTTTCACACACACATTGATATTGCTTTTGGTGATAATTTTAAAAAAGAATTTTTTATTTTCAGTGAAATTTTGACATTTTATTTAGATTTTTGTCATCGCAGCTTAGTTATCCTGTCTTAAAAAACAACAGCCATAGTATATACAATCAAATTTTAGTGTAATTCAATAAACTACATTATTCTTTTGAAGAAAGGATAAGTAGTCTGCGAAATATTTTATGATTGCAGATTGATTGATATTGAGCAATTTGAAGATATTTGAAAAATTCACGGAAACTTTAATTAAATATTATCTACTAAATGAACACTTAAGTGTTGTAAAAATTTGTTAATAATTACTGATATAAACGGTAATCGTATTTGTCGCCATCTTTTTTGTCCATATTATGTTTTTTTATAATTGTGATGTCGATAGATATGCGTTTTATACAAACAATAATTATATATATTTTTAAACACGTTTCTTTACTTCTTCTCGCAGCTTTTTGTATTTATTGTTCGTTACTGATTTTTTTGATTATATGACATATTGGCGCCAGTTGCTTTACGACTATTTGTGTGAAATATTAAACACAATGTGTTGTACAGGTACAGCTTATGTGTAACAAAGAATATTCGAAAGTGAACCAACAAATTCGGTAACTTGGGTCGAGTAAAAAAACTGTATTTGTTATTCGAAGTGATACATCATAAAGATATTAAAAATGAAGAATCATTTCAAATTCTATTTTTATTTCGATAACTACTGAATGGGATTTTCGGGTGTATATTTAAGTTCGAAGCAGTTCTCAAGCAGGGCAGACAATCGTTTCAAGGGTCGCTACTCCCACTTCTCTATGCCAAGTGCAATGCAACAACTACACCGGTGATTATTGGTTCTGTATATGCGTCTCGCAAACTCAATTGAATGAAAACTACTTCGAACTTACATATAAACCCGAAAATCCCAGACAGTAGTTACCGAAATCAAAGAAATATGTATCCACACTTCTTCTTGAGTGTAATCGCAATTCGCGAAAAATGCACACAGTGTTTTGTTGCTGCTATGTTCGAGCAACAACATGTTTAAGTCGTACATCACTTCATTTCATCTGTCTTGATTTTTATTACGTTTCAATGAACGCTAGACCTCCTTCTCAACGATCGTCTGTCCTGCTAGCAACCGAACCAAATAAATGTCACACACTTCTTTAAAACACTTTACTGTCTAAGAAAACAAAACCAAATGATCTCCAACCTGAGTAAGTAGTTTCAACAAAACTATGAAACAAAGAGATCACATAATAAAAAAAAAACAGATAATATTATTTTCATTTCACCCATATCTGCAGTATAATTATTTTAAACAAATAAGGAAGGTTAAAGTCGGGCTATATGATACCCTACACCTTGTCAATATACCCTGTGGTGTAGGGTATAACAAGGTCGTTACGTTTGAACCGAGTATATATATATACTACAAATAGCATACTTCTATCTGTATTTGTAAAAAAAAATTGAACACAAACACTGAATGAGAGCTATATATAAATCTGAACCGATCTGACACATTTTTAGCTTAGATTTTCTGAAATATAAGACGCTTTCCCAAATTTGATGGAAATCTAATAAATATGTGGTTTCTAGAGCGGAAAGAATTATATCGGGGGGTCATTGATATGGGAGCTATATATAAATCTGAACCGATTTGACCCACTTTCGCCATGGATGTTTGTAGTTGAAATATGAGCTGCTTTGCCAAATTTTAACCAAATCAGTTCAAATATGCTATTTCTAGAGCGAAAATAATCAATTCAGTGTCGAAATTTGTATTGTAGCTATAAATATATATCTGAACCAATCTGGCCCATTTTTACCACAGCTGTTTCTAGTTGAAATATGATTTGTTTTGCCAAGTTTGAAGAAAAACTGTTAAAATATGTGGTTTCTAGAGCGGAAATAATCAAATCGGAGGAGACATTTGTGTGGGAGCTATATATAAATCTGATCCGATATGACCAACTTTCGGCATAGATGTTTATAGTTGAAATATAATTTGTTTTGCCAAAATTTAAGAAAAACTGTTAAAACATGTGGTTTCTAGAGCGGAAAAAGTCAAATTGAGAGCGAAATTCGTATGGGAGATATATATAAATCTGAACCGATCTGGCCTATTTTTACCAGAGCTATTTCTAGTTAAAATATATGACGTTTTGCTAAATTTGAAGAAAATCTGTTGAAATATGTGGTTTCTAGAGCGGAAAAAGTAAAATCGGGAGCAAAATTTGTATGGGAGCTATATCTAAATCTGAACCGATTTTCTTCAAATTAAATAGCGTTCGTTCTTATCCCATAAAACTTCGTTGTGCACAGTTTCATTTAGTTCTAACCACAATTGCGACCTGGACTTTGATTACAAGAGTAGATGGACAGACGGACGGATGGACGGACATCGCTAAATCGACTAAAAAAGTGATTCTAAGACGATCGGTATGGGTCGATGGGTCTTTCTCGTTTTCTTTTGGGTGTTACAAACAAATGCACAAAGACATTATACCTTGTGGTGTAGGGTATAAAAATGTGAGATATCATACAAGAAAAGCGTACAATTTACCTAAGTTTCTTAGGTGAAAACAGTACTTTGAAAACTCATACAGAACACTAGGGTAATTTGGTATCAAAAAACTACTGCCAGTTATAAAATAAAACTTTGTAAAATTATATTGTATGTTTTGGCAGTATTTCAAAGCACTTTGTTCTCTTAAATAATTTACATTTTCTCAATAGATACAACTAATTGCCACAATAAAAAAGCAATGGGACATTTTTACCTTTTTTCATGTTTAATTTATGCAGTTTTTAATGTTTTTACTAAATTGAATAAAATAATAACGCTGATGGCTTTAATCAAAATCAAAAACGTATTTTATATATCCACTAAAAGGTGTTGAAGGCTTACATTAAAAAAGGAAGGCTTATCAAAGAAGGGATTTAAAGAATATTACACTACAACATCAATAGTATACTAACAAGGCCGTTTAAGACTTTAGTTGAATACACTGACACAGGTACAAACACAGCGATCAATTTAATTCTTTTAAAATTTTAGATGGGACGAGGGGAACCATAGGCCTGTCCGATTGGGCTTACTAGTTTACGATTAAGAGACTTGATAAGGTGGCATCATTGTTGCCCATTGGTTTATCTTAAACGGATCAACAAGCTGCTTTCTTGTTAAGCGAGTAAATTCTATACAAAAATTAAGCTAGTGAGCCCAATCGAACAGGCCTCATGTCACTGATCACGAAAGTCTGACTGCTGTAACAAGCGAAATAATTTTGAAAAAACATACAAATAGCACGATATTGCTTATTGGAAGTTTCGCGTTCAGCATCTGAAGAAAAAACTTTCAAAAAGTCACAAAACACACACTTACCTTATTATTTATTCAACTAAAGTCCTTTGCCATTTGTTTTGTATTCCTGGTGTGCCTTTTTGTCTAAAATGCTTCAAACTAATATATTTATAAACATTTTGTACATTGGGCGACTTACCCTGTTGAAGATGAAAAATTTAATAAAATGTTGCTCCGTTGCATATTTTTGTAAGTATTTGCTATAAAATTCATGAAATTGGCAACTTACATATTCACATTTACACCATTATCCAACTAACTAATTAATTTTAACAAAGAAACTTGTGTAAAAGCTACAACTTTCTAAATTGGGGAAAATACCATGGCGGAATATTTAAGAGACATAAGCACTGAACACCTGCCTAGTAAACTTACACATGTACGAGGGAAACTTAGCATTTACTTATATGACTTCTGTCGACTCTATAGAAAACAATATTTACAAAGTTGAATTAGGTATTTTTACACAAGTTTTTTTCTGTGTGTAGTTTGCTACTCTCTTATAGCCTTGTCACACTTCATTTGAAATCTAACTGAAATGACAGAAGGTCGATTTACAAATGTCATACAACACATACAAAATTGACATTTGAAAACCTTATGTCATTTCAGCTAGATTTCGCATGCAGTGTGACAAGGCTATTATTGATGCAGCCAGATTGTTCTTGTTAATCCATTTAAGAAACCCAATGGGTAAAAATTCTGTCACCTTATCAAGTCTCTTAATTATATGGAAGCCCAATCGAACAGCCCTAATATCAAGGAGCTTCAATACCAATTCATAATTCCATTTTTCAAGCCTGCATCGAAGACATCTACAAAGAGAATTTACAACTAGATTAACCAACTGTGTCAGTAAAATTTTAAAGTCATTGTAAGCAATAGATGTCGTTGATGTACAGCTCTCTTCACACATTAACTTGAAAATTAGCTCTGTGCAGGCAAATCTTACAAACATTTACTTAAATTCATGTTGTCACATAGGTTCAGAACGGCAAATGATTCGAAATTCATAAAAAATTAAAATTATTTCGTAGTTCGCTTATTCTAAAACAAGTAAGGAAAGGCTAAAGTCGGACGGAGCCGAAAATATGATACACTACACTTTCTATTTTTTTATAATTCAATTCTGTAATAAACTGAAATCGGGAAGGATTTTTGTATCCTGTAAATGTATGTGTTTGACAAAAAATTTTAAATCGAAAAGGACATCTGTATGGATACATATTGAAACATGGAACGAAGTGACCAGCTTTCACCATGTATGTTTATAGGTGAAATGTAATATGTGAAGTTTGGCCAAAATCGGTTAACCATTTGTAATCAACATTTGTATATATATAAATGAATTTTTATCTATATATATTTATATCTAAATCTGAACCGATCTTACCCAATTACACCATAGATGTTTTTAGTTATATTATAAGATGTTGTACCAATTTAAAAAAAAAATCGGGTACAATATGTGGTTTCTAGAGTGGAAAAGTCAAATCGTGAGCGACATTTGTATGGGGGCTATATCTAAATCCAAAGTGATCTTACCCATTTTCACCATAGGGGGTTTTAGTTGGTGTTTTAGTTGGATTATAAGATGCTGTACTCAATTTAAATATGTGACACAATATGTGGTTTCTAAAGCGGAAAAGTCAAATCGGGAGCGACATTGTTTGCGGCTATATCTAAATCTGAACCGATCTTACCCACTTTCATCACAGGCGTTTCTAGTTAGATTATAAAGTGTTAAGCCAAATTTGAAGAAAATTGGGTACTATATGTGTTTTATAGAGCGGAAAAGGTCAAATCGGGAGCGACATTTGTATGACCGGTGTAGGGTATAAAAATGTCGTTACGTTTGAACCGAGTATATATATACTACAAATTTCATACTTCTATCTGTATTTGTAAAAAAAATTGAACACAAACATTGAATGAGAGCTATAAATAAATCTGAACCGATCTGACACATTTTTAGCATAGATTTTCTGAAATATAAGACGCTTTCCCAAATTTGATGGAAATCTATTAAATATGTGGTTTCTAGAGCGGAAAGAATTATATCGGGGGAGTCATTTATATGGGAGCTATATATAAATCTGAACCGATTTGACACACTTTCGCCATGGATGTTTGTAGTTGAAATATGAGCTGCTTTGCCAAATTTTAACCAAATCAGTTCAAATATGCTATTTCTAGAGCGGAAATAATCTATTCAGTGTCGAAATTTGTATTGGAGCTATAAATATATATCTGAACCGATCTGGCCCATTTTTACCAGAGCTGTTTCTAGTTGAAATATGATTTGTTTTGCCAAATTTGAAGAAAAACTGTTAAAATATGTGGTTTCTAGAGCGGAAATAATCAAATCGAAGGAGACATTTGTGTGGGAGCTATATATAAATCTGAACCGATCTGGTCTATTTTTACCAGAGCTATTTCTAGTTAAAATATATGACGTTTTGCAGTTTCATTTAGTTCTAACCACAATTGCGACCTGGACTTTGATTACAAGAGTAGATAGACAGACGGACGGACTGACGGACATCGCTAAATCGACTAAAAAAGTGATTCTAAGTCGATCGGTATGGTCGATGGGTCTTTCTCGTTTTCTTTTGGGTGTTACAAACAAATGCACAAAGGCATTATACCTTGTGGTGTAGGGTATAAAAATGTGAGATATCATACAAGAAAAGCGTACAATTTACCTAAGTTTCTTAGGTGAAAACAGTACTTTGAAAACTCATACAGAACACTAGGGTAATTTGGTATCAAAAAACTACTGCCAGTTATAAAATAAAACTTTGTAAAATTATATTGTATGTTTTGGCTGTATTTCAAAGCACTTTGTTCTCTTAAATAATTTACATTTTCTCAATAGATACAACTAATTGCCACAATAAAAAAGCAATGGGACATTTTTACCTTTTTTCATGTTTAATTTATGCAGTTTTTAATGTTTTTACTAAATTGAATAAAATAATAACGCTGATGGCTTTAATCAAAATCAAAAACGTATTTTATATATCCACTAAAAGGTGTTGAAGGCTTACATTAAAAAAGGAAGGCTTATCAAAGAAGGGATTTAAAGAATATTACACTACAACATCAATAGCATACTAACAAGGCCGTTTAAGATTTTAGTTGAATACACTGACACAGGTACAAACACACCGATCAATTTAATACTTTTAAAATGTTATATGGGACGAGGGAACCATAGGCCTGTCCGATTGGGCTTACTAGTTTACGATTAAGAGACTTGATAAGGTGGCATCATTGTTGCCCATTGGTTTATCTTAAATGGATCAACAAGCTGCTTTCTTGTTAAGCGAGTAAATTCTATACAAAAATTAAGCTAGTGAGCCCAATCGAACAGGCCACAAGCGAAATGATTTTGAAAAACCATACAAATAGCACGATATTGCTTATTGGAAGTTTCGCGTTCAGCATCTGAAGAAAAAACTTTCAAAAAGTCACAAAACACACACTTACCTTATTATTTATTCGACTAAAGTCCTTTGCCATTTGTTTTGTATTCCTGGTGTGCCTTTTTGTCTAAAATGCTTCAAACTAATATATTGTTGAAGATGAAAAATTTAATAAAATGTTGCTCCGTTGCATATTTTTGTAAGTATTTGCTATAAAATTCATGAAATTGGCAACTTACATATTCACACTTACACCATTATCCAACTAACTAATTAATTTTAACAAAGAAACTTGTGTAAAAGCTACAAATTTCTAAATTGGGAAAAATACCATGGTGGAATATTAAAGAGACATAAGCACTGAACACCTCCCTAGTAAACTTATTATTTATACAAAAGAATACACATGTGCTTCTTACACATGTACGAGGGAAACTTAGCATTTACTTATATGACTTCTGTCGACTCTATATAAAACAATATTTACAAAGTTGAATTAGGTATTTTTACACAAGTTTTTTTTGTGTGTAGTTTGCTACTCTCTTATAGCCTTGTCACACTTCATTTGAAATCTAACTGAAATGACAGAAGGTCGATTTACAAATGTCAGATCACATACAAAATTGACATTTGAAAACCTTATGTCATTTCAGTTAGATTTCGCATGCAGTGTGACAAGGCTATTAGTGATGCAGCCAGATTGTTCTTGTTAATCCATTTAAGACACCCAATGGGTAAAAATTCTGTCACCTTATCAAGTCTCTTAATTATATGGAAGCCCAATCGAACAGCCCTAATATCAAGGAGCTTCCATACCAATTCATAATTCCATTTTTCAAGCCTGCATCGAAGACATCTACAAAGAGAATTTACAACTAAAGGGTGATTTTTTAAGAGCTTGATAACTTTTTTTTTAAAAAAAACGCATAAAATTTGCAAAATCTCATCGGTTCTTTATTTGAAACGTTAGATTGGTCCATGACATTTACTTTTTGAAGATAATTTCATTTAAATGTTGACCGCGGCTGCGTCTTAGGTGGTCCATCCGCTTAGTACAATTTTGGCATTTCCACGTTTTTGAGTAACAGAGACCCAATTGGTGCGAACGGCGACGAATCGAAAATTGGTGGTCATCATTAACACTGGCCGATACAGCTGCGATATTTTCTTCAGTTCGCACTCTACGTAAGCGTGTTGGTGGTTTAATGTCCAACAATGTAAATTTGGTGCGAAATTTAGTCACAATAGCCCGAATAGCCGCTTCAGTGGGTCGATTAAACTGACCATAAAATGGAAGCGCGCAATGAACTTTCTTAACAGAGCACGCATTTTGATAATAAAATTCAATAATTTGCAAGCGTTGTTCGTTTGTAAGACAATTCATGATGAAATGTCAAAGCATACTGAGCATCTTTCTCTTTGACACCATGTCTGAAATCCCACGTGATCTGTCAAATACTAATGCATGAAAATCCTAACCTCAAAAAAATCACTCTTTAGATTAACCAACTGTGTCAGTAAAATTTTAAAGTCATTGTAAGCAATAGATGTCGTTGCCCTCTTCACACATTAACTTGAAAATTAGCTCTGTGCAGGCAAATCTTACAAACATTTACTTAAATTCATGTTGTCACATAGGTTCAGAACGGCAAATGATTCGAATTTCATAAAAAATTAAAATTATTTCGTAGTTCGCTTATTCTAAAACAAGCATGGAAAGGAAAGTCGGACGGAGCCGACGATATGATACACTACACTTTCTATTTTTTTTATAATTCAATTCTGTAATAAACTGAAATCGGGAAGGATTTTTGTATCCTGTAAATGTATGTGTTTGACAAAAAATTTTAAATCGAAAAGGACATCTGTATGGATACATATTGAAACATGGAACGAAGTGACCAGCTTTCACCATCTATGTTTATAGGTGAAATGTAATATGTAAAGTTTGGCCAAAATCGGTTAAACATTTGTAATCAACATTTGTATATATATAAATGAATTTATATCTAAATCTGAACCGATCTTACCCAATTACACCATAGATGTTTTTAGTTATATTATAAGATGTTGTACCAATTTAAAAAAATCGGGTACAATATGTGGTTTCTAGAGCGGAAAAGTCAAATCGTGAGCGACATTTGTATGGGGGCTATATCTAAATCCAAAGTGATCTTACCCATTTTCACCATAGGGGGTTTTAGTTGGATTATAAGATGCTGTACTCAATTTAAATATGTGACACAATATGTGGTTTCTAAAGCGGAAAAGTCAAATCGGGAGCGACATTTGTTTGGGGCTATATCTAAATCTGAACCGATCTTACCCACTTTCACCACAGGCGTTTCTAGTTAGATTATAAGGTGTTAAGCCAAATTTGAAGAAAATCGGGTATTATATGTGTTTTATAGAGCGGAAAAGGTCAAATCGGGAGCGACATTTGTTTGGGGGCTATAGATAAATCCCAATATTCTACTTACTCCTGCTAATATAATTTAACGTAACAATGTCTCCCAATTTCCCCCTCAAATAAACCGACTCAGAATTAATCGGAAAATCATACATTCAAAATTCGGTCAACAATTCATTTACACGTTTTGCACTTCCGTTACCACAGACGGTAGAACAAACAATTATAATGAATTGTTTGCCAAATAAGTGGTAAACAGTTCCAACGAACTGCTTACCAAAAAATTGACATATACAACATATAAATATTGCACGCTCGAACCGATCGAGTAGTCTTAAGAGAGATTCAAAAATAGAAAGAACTCGCTAATAAAGTAAAAACTTGAAAGAGTGAATTAAAAAATTAATTTATTTTTATTTTTTTTTTCGTTCACACAAAGTGATTACAAAAGTGGCGCAGTCGGTAGGATCCGCGATATATGTATCGAACATATATACGTTTTAACGTTTAGTCGTGGAACCAAAGATAGAAGGACTTAAAAGATAAGATCCTTCCGCGAGTTCGAAAAAAGGAATTTATCCTTGTGAACGCATATTTATTTTATTTATAAAAAAGAGGGACTTTAGATCCTTCGTTCAAAAAAGGACTTATCCTTACGAACAATATTAAAAAACCAAAAACGACTTTTGATCCACAACACAACATTTTTGTTCCCCGTAAAAAGACTAAGATCATTACGCGAGTTTAAATTAACAAATTTTCCAAATTTATGGACAAAAAGGAATTAATATCCTTACTGAAAATAGTGACTTTAAGAAAAGATTCTTAAACAACATTTCTGTTCCCCCTAAAAAAGACTTTAAGATCTTTACGACAACTAACTTAAAAGTTACAAAAAACAAGTGGCTGAAACCGGAATTGCATTTCAAGTTTGCCGAGAAGAAGAACAGAAGACGCACAAAATTACATCCAACCACCAAGGAAATCATCTACACCACCAAAAGGAAGAAACTGTAGAGTAAGATTGCAGAAGTTATATTTAAGATATATACGCAATTTTGTGGTAGAAAATACGTTTTTTTTGTGTTTAATTAGCGACACATTTCACCAAGGAGAAACGGCAGAACCTGTCACCCCTATATCTGTTAGAATAGACCCTCTTAAGTCTGCATCGTCTTCCAGAATTTAACGGAGATCACCGGGAGCTTCAGACGTTCTTTAATTTAATAGAAAGAGTTCATCCTATTCTAAGAGCATATGACGAACAGTCGCAGTATTTATTCAGCGACATAATCAAAAGTAAGCTTAAAGGAAAGGCTAGGGAAATAATAGAAATGAATTGCCAGACACAATCTTGGGCAGACTTTAAGACAATCCTTATTAACAATTTTGGTGAAAAATGCAGTTTGGAGGAACTTTTCGACAAACTGAAGAGTACTACCTTCAGGACCAACTGCGTGGAGTTTTATAACGACATAAAACAACGTCTTGGGAGCCTTAACAACAAGACTATTATCCTAATATGAGCAGGACCTGAAGCAAACGAGTGTGCAAGAAATAACATGAGGACAGCTCTGAACGTCTTTAAAGAACTCATGAAAATAATACATACATGTAGAAATCCGGACAATTTGGAAGGAACAATGGAGATTTTGTTTCAATCTGGGTATGCTTACTCCACAGCAACAACAACAACCAAATAAGCAGAACTACCAAAAGGACGACCAAAAACAAAATAATGAAAAAGGAAAACAAGTTAATAACAGAACTCAGCACAGCGGACAAAGGAACCAAACCCCTCAATATAACATTCAACCAGGACCCAATATTAATAATCAAGGAAACCAGATTAGATACAACCAACATAATGAAAGATTCAATTTGATAGAGTGCAAATTGCATGACTTCTACGATGGAATAATCAGGAACGACGTCCTTAAACGTTTCAAGGCAAAAGTAGATTATACAAATAATACACAAATCATTGACAACAAACAAATTCCTCTTTTATATCGTAAAACTCGAACAATCCAATTTGTAGTGGCAGAGGAAAATGGACTTGTTCACCTCAAGGAACAACGTAACAACACAGGCGATTTAATTCTCCAAGAAGGACTATTTGACGTCCAGAACTTTAAAGTCGAGATGCAGACTTCCGTTGACAGTTTGGACATAGTACATATTAATAAAGCAGATCTGACAATAGTCGATGCAAAAAATTTCTGCATAATGGATAAAGAATTTCAACAGTCTGAACCAGTATTACAACAAATTCGTATGGCTCGCATGATCTCTGAAGAAAAGGCAGAAATCCTGAAAGTGATAAAATGTTATCATAACATATTTTACCGGTCAGATTCCAATCAAACTTTTACTAATGCAGTAAAACACAAAATAAATACAACAAACAAAATTCCAATTTATTCTAAAACGTACAGGTACCCTTACATCCACAAAGAAGAAGTACAGAACCAAATTCAAGAGATGTTAGATAATGGAATAATACGACATAGTAAATCCCTGTATCCCTGTATTTGTATCGTACCTAAAAAGGAGGATGCAAGTGAAAAAGAAATGGCGACTCGTATTGAAATATTGAAGAAATACTTGATAAACTTGGAAAGTGCATGTATTTTACCACACTAGATCTGGCTAAAGGTTTTTACCAGATATAAGTTGACGAAACCGATGTACATAAGACAGCGCTCACCGTCGAGGGAGGACTTTATGAATTCTTGAGAATGCCATTTGGTTTAAAAACCGCTCCCGCAACATTCCAAAGATTGAACACAGTTCTGCAAGAGTACATCAATAAAATATGTCTTGTCTATTTCGATGACATAATAATATTTTCTACCTCCCTCCAAGAACATGTACAATCAATAAAGCTAATTTTTCAGCGATTAGAAAAAGCCAACATAAAAGTACAACTGGATAAATCAGATTTTTTCAAAAGAGAAACTGAGTTCCTCGAACATGTAGTTACCCAGAACGGAATAAAACCCAATTAAATTAAACAGTTTTTAGGATTAACAGGTTATTATAGAAAGTTCATTAAGGATTATTCACTGATTGCTAAAAAAATGAAAATTTTCTTGAAAACAGACGCTAAAGTTATCCCCTCTGATCAAAGATACCAAGACAGTTTCAATACATTTAAAATACTCCTGACTAATGACCCAATTCTCGCATACCCTGACTTTTCAAAGAAGTTCACTCTCACGACAGATGCCAGTAATTATGCACTGGGCGCCATACTTTCTCAAGATGAGCACCCAATTTATTATGCGAGTTGGACACTTAATGAGCATTATCAAGACTCGAGCGAGAACTCCCAAATGTGAACTTACTAGAATCCCATGAGTCCGCCATAAAGGAAAGCAATTCACCTATCAATATGTTTAGAACCCAAATTATTTTAAAAAAGATGACACCGGGTTCCGCGACAATAAGGAACGAGAAAGCGTTCCAGAATACTTGGAAAACCATAGCAATAAAAAACCTCGACAGAGAATACGCAGTCACCTTGTTGAAGACCCATTTTAACCCAGACCACATAAACGCAATTATGATAGACGAAGAGTTCTACGATACATTCCGCAATACTTACTGTGAACTATTTTCGGAGAATAAGAATTTTAGTATAATAAGGTGCTCTAGAAAATTGGAGGATATAGAGGACGAACTCAAATTAACGGAGGTTATAGAAAAGGAACATTTAGATAAGAATCATAGAGGAATACAGGCTGTATTCGAAGAATTGAAGATCAAGATCTACAATCCAATTAAAACTAAGGATAACCTAATTCATTAATAACTGTGAAATATGTAATCTCGAGAAATACGACAGGAACCCTCCTATAATTCCTTTTAAGATCAAGGAAACACCGAATAACCCACGTGAAATAGTGCATATAGATGTTTTTATTCATTAGGAAAAACTCTTTTTATGACAATGATAGACAAGTTTTCGAAATTTGCTGTGGCCTACAAAATAATTGGAAGATCATGGACAGAATACAAGACCAAACTTCTCCAGTTTATAAATACATATGAAAATATAGGAAAGATAATAGTTGACAACTAACTGGGTTTTTAAGGCCATTAACAGGCAATTCCTAAGTGAGGAAAACATTTACATCCATTTCACATCAAATAGTAACCACACGACCAATGCCGATGTGGAAAGGAACGAACAGAACAAGGACGAGACCATAGAAGAGAAGATAATTAGAATCATTGGATTCTACAACAATACAGTACACAGTACTACTGGCATCATGCCCATAGATTTCGTTAATGGCAAGGTTCATGAGAACAAGAATAATGAAATCCATGACAAGATAGCTTCAAAGAAGGAAGGTTATATTAAAAGACTGAATAAGGACAGAAATGACGTTGAATTAGAAGAAGGAACTAACTTCATAAAGGAAATTAGAGGCGGAAAAAACCACCGCAAATATAGGAAAATATACGCTTTGAAAGTGGACGAGGAACACATTGCAAGCAAAACTACAGGACATAATTACTATAAGACACACGTTAGACCTAAGAAAAAATATCAAGACAGAGATAACCCAACCATTGAGGCTAATAAATGATGTTATATTTTAGATGACAACCTATATCGTGATAATCTTCTTCTTAACGACGATAAACGCCCAGACTCTCGATATAAAGGACCTAACCAACAACAACGGATATATACCGATTAAAATAGATGAAATAAAGGTGATCAAACAGTACAACAAAATTCTCCACATTGTCACTTCTTACAGAATAAAATATCGACCTTAGATGACGAGTTTACATTCTTGGGACAAATATATCAGATAAACAACGATATCTAACTTTTACGGGACCATATATAGACATAGGACAAATTGTATTTTCTAGCAAACTCGTAATAATCCCTACAGACATACTGACAAGAACCGAACTAGACCTAATTAACGACTTTGACAGTTATACGAACATAAAAGTGGCCGTAGGTCTTGACAATAATAATATCGTGATAATACTACTAATTCCACAATATTCGGAGAACGTTCTATCAAAAATAGTGTTTGAACCAATTCCAAATAAATCAATAATTCTCGATACTTATGAGATATTAGTGGACTTGAGCAACACTATTTATGATATCGACATCAAAGATAATCTTAGAAAAAACTTAGTTAAACTAAATGATAGATGTTTAACAAACATACTTAATTTTAAGGAAGCATATTGTAATATGGAAAAGTTAAATCAAACAATTGTAACAGAAATTATGCCTGGTATACTGATATTTAGAAACTTTTTTAATGAAATGTTACATAACTGCAACAAAATGGATATAAAAATTGTGAAATTAAAACACTTAACAAAATCTTTTCAAATATAAAATTCAAAATTTATGATAAGTTAATTTTACCAAATGTAATAACCAAAATAAAAGAAAAATCTAGTTCTATGGCAAGTATAAAAATGGAATCTCTTTATATCAAGCAAATTAAACACGAAGAAACCATAAGAAAGATTTTATATCAAAACAAAAATTCAAATGTAATAGGCATAATCATAGATTTAATAATAATATTGATTATCATATTAATAATTGATTATCATTATTTTTGTAACAAAATGAAAAATGTCAATAACGGTGTCACCCAATCTTCTACTTACTCCTGCTAATATAATTTAACGTAACAATGTTATAGTGTCACCCAATATTCTACTTACACCTGCTAATATAATTTAACGTAACAATGTCTCCCAATTTTCCCCTCAAATAAACAGAATCAGAATTAAACGGAAAATCATGCATTCAAAATTCGGTCAACAATTCATTTACACGTTTTGCACTTCCGTTACCACAGACGAGAGAACAAACAATTATAAACAAAATTCCATAAACACTTCCAACGAACTGCTTACCAAAAGATTGACATTTATAACATATAAATATTGTACGATCGAACCGATCGAGTAGTCTTAAGATAGATTTAAAAATAAAAAGAACTCGCTAATAAAGTAAAAACTTGAAAGAATGAATAAAAAAATTAATTTATTTTATTTTCGTTAAATCTCATATTCTGTAAAATTCAAAATTTCAAACTTGATTTCATTTCTAGCAATTTAAATATGAAAGTACATTATATTTATATAGGTTCTCTAAAAAACGTAAAATGAAAAAAATCGTTTAGAAACCAATCTCAAAATGTAAAATGAAATTGATATTTTAAGTAATTTAAGCTTAACTTTTTTGGAATTATTATAGTTGTTATTGTCAATAAAAATACGTTAAACCAACAATTATTTAAATCGAGTTTTATTTAATACAAAAACTAATAAAAAGACAAAGTCAGTGTTTAAGTCTAATCTCAATTTGAATAAAATACGTCGCGTTAAATGACTGATGCTTGACAGTGTGTAAATTATCCGATTCTCTTTTTAATCCGTCTACTTCTTTAAATGCAACTAGTTTAAATGGCAAGGTCGATTTTCAAATGTCAGATGCCATAAAAATTTGACATTTTAAAATCGACCTTAGATTTCGCATGCAGTGTGACAAGGCTATACCGAAATTTTCGTGAGAGGTCGGCCTCTCCTGACCTGACATCGCCTCGATGTCATCTTCGTTAGTCAATTCGTCATCTGGGGGTAACACACACCATCTTTTCATCTTCTCAGCTGTATAGACGGAACTGAATGGTTTCTGACTGATACGCATGCCTTTAATATCTTCCAGAAGATATCGATCTTTACCGAGAAACTTAGCAACTACATAGGGCCCTCTGAAACGTGGAGCCGGTTTTCGTGATTCACCAGTTGATTGGAGTTCACTCTCTATAACGACCAAATCGTCTATTTGGTACACCTGGGGCGTATCATGCCGTCGATCAAAACGTTCCTTCCACTGTTGTCTGCATTTTTGCATATTCTGTAGAGCCTCCTTCTGATTCTCTTCAACTGGTACTTCTACGTTGGGTTCGATGATCGCTGCTAATAAATGGTTTCTTATAACATCTCTTAGTTTAAAATTATACACCAACTCATGGGGACTAAATCCAGTGGTACTGTTCTTTTGGGAATTCACAGTCCATTGAACACGAAGTAGATAAGAATCCCAATCTCTCGGATCTGTCGTAGACGTTCGCAAATAATTCAAGATTAGGTTGTTGGACCTTTCAACTTGTCCATTGGCCTTGGGGGTTCTCACGGCTGTTTTTATGTGGTAGATGTCAAACTCAAATTGCTTGGAAGTGAAAGCGGTACATCGATCTGACACTATCCTTTCCGGTAAACCAAAATATCCAAAAACTTCCGTCAATATTTGTAGTACCGGAGACGTGGATGTATTTCGGACAGGCTTCACAATCAAAAACTTGGTAAATACATCGCTGATAGCAAGAATATAAACGTACCCTTTCTTACTGCGTATAAATGGTCCTAAATGGTCTATATGAAGGGTTTGGAACGGGACGGGACTACATTCGCTGATCTGCATTTTCCTTCGGGTCTCCCAGTCTTCCCTTTATTGAAACAACACTCGACGCAAGCAGCAATATATTCCTTAACATATTTGCGTATACGAGGGAACCAAAAATGTTGTGATAACCGCTGGATAGATTTCTCAGGGCCAAAATGACCCGGGCTGCTTTAGGTACGACAAATAATAATTTCCGATTTACCTTTCTATAGAGCCGTTCCTTTTCCAGTTCGTAGTCGTTTCGAAATTGATTCTCCTGCTCAGACTTACGCTCTCCTCTCAATACCATTATTATGTTCGCCAAATTGTCATCTTGTAACTGCATTGTCAATAGCCAGTCTGCGGTGTCGATGGAAATCTGTGCAACTTGTTCCTCCACCGGTGCTCTACTAATGGCATCAACATGAGACATACGGCTTCCAGCTCGATGGGTGCATTCGAAATCGTACTCCATTAGACTCATCCACCATCTGGCAATTCGTGGAATTAGTTGTGTCTTAGCCCTTATTGTCGAAATCGCTGCACAGTCGGTAACAACTCTAAATGGTTTTCCCAGCAAATAGATCCTGAATCTTGAAAGCGACTCAACAACAGCGAGGACCTCAAGTTCGTAGCTATGGTAACGTGATTCCGCTTCACTACATACCCTGCTGAAATATATTACCGCTCTCCACGAACGTCCCTCGTCGGTCGATTGGAGTAGAATACCGGCTAGTCCAACGCTACTAGCATCCGTGTTAACTTCGTGTAGGGCATTGAAATCATACAAGGTCAGTACCGGTTCCACACAAAGTTTGTTCTTCAACATACAAAATGCACTTTCCTGCTCGGGTCCCCACTTGAAATTCCCCTGGGCTGCTTTCGTTGTCAACTAAGTGAGCGGCTTTGCAATAATTTGGAATTCCCTTACGAATTTCCGGAAAAATCCACACAAACCCATGAATCTTCGGACTTCAGTTGCATTCTCTGGCACCTTGTATTTTTCTATCGCAAGCAATTTGGCTCTGCCAGGTGTTATTCCACGTTCGTCTATTCGATGGCCAAGAAAATCAATCGCGTTTCCCAAAAAGTTGCACTTGTCATATCGTAATGTTAATCCACATCGTTCCAAAATTTTCAAAAATCTTTCCAATATCCTAACACCTTCGTCCGCTGTTCTGCTTGGTATAACAATATCATCTAGGTAGGCTATTACTACATCCGGTTTGGCCATGTCAATTATTTTATTCATCGTTTCCTGAAACATGGATGGAGCATTTACTAGCCCAAACGGCATCCTGTTGAACTCGTAGTGACCATCTTGAGTAATAAACGCGGTGAGTGGTTTCACTGCCTCCTCTACTTCAATTTGGTGGTAACCCATTTTCATGTCCAATACCGTGAAATATTTGTTTCCCGAGAGCTGTGCCAAAATATCCTCGATAATGGGCATTGGAAATGGTTGTTTTACCGTCACTTTATTTAGCCGTCTGTAGTCAACGCACATTCTGAACTCTCCGTTTTTCTTTTCATTCATGACTATGGGCGAAGCAAATGGTGAATATGATGGTCGGATGATATTCGCGTCAAGCATGTCTTTAATCATTTCGCGTACAATTGGTCTACGGGCGAACGGTAATCGATAAGGTTTCATACTTATGGATTCTTCGATTGTAAGTTTGATGTCCATTTTAACGATATTACACTTTCCAATTGTCTTTATGTCTTTTCCAAAACGGCCTTCAAATCGTTTAAGAACATCGTTTAAGTTGTCGGTTATTTCGGTCGATAATGTATCATTTATGTTATTCACTATTTTCGTCTGGATGTAACAATTATTGCCGTCCATCACGAACCGTATATTCTTCGAGCACAAAATATCTCTACCGAGCAACATATCGTATACAAGTTTATCATCTTCGATTACACTAGTCAACAGTCAAAATGTACTCGGGATGCGATAATTTTTTCTGTGTAGATAACCTTGACATGAGCTCGAAAAACGCAATAAATTTTTTTTTTTTTTTTATTTTTTTTTTTTTAAATTTAAAAAATTTTTTTTGGTTAATTTGTTTCGTCCGGCATAACTCGGGAACCACTAGCCCGATTTAATTGAATTAAATTTTAAAAAATTTAAAATTACAATTCCCTTAATCTGTTCATATATTGTTTTCCTATACAAGCAACAGTTTCCAAGTTAAAAATGAATATATAAAGGAAAAAACTTATTTTTTGCCTAAAGATTTAAAATTTTTTTTTTTAAATCCATAAAAAATCCAAAATGAAAAAAATGTCAAATCTTATTACTTTTACGTAAAGTCACATAACCTATGAGCAAAATGAGACAAAGATCATGAAAATCGATGCACGCGTTTCGCTTTTATTCGCAATTGAGTAAAGGTATGAATTTCAAAAATTTGCTCAACATATGCACAACTTTGTTTATGGTAAGGTTTTTTTTTTTTTTTGATTCTCAGAATTAACAAAACGGAATAAACAAAGGGTTATTTAATTTTTATGATTGCGTAAGCAAAGTAATAAACGCTAATAAATGTGCGTGAACAATTAAAAGGAAAAAAGGAAAGGGGACTTTTTTAATTATTTGGGTTTTCCGTTGGCTACCTGTATGATTTTTTTACAGAAATGCAACCCACATTTAAGGGTGGTCATTATTCGGAAAATTTAAGACTCACACATGGTGAAACAGGTATGTAGCCACCGTAAAAAAATATACACCCATTTATAAGTACCTGTCAGTAAAATACTAAACAATACACAGTATAAATAGGTCTTCATTGATCGATTTTACTCATTCAACAAGTGTCGACGAACGCGATAGTTAAAATGAGCAAACGTTCGCGAGGATTTGAATGCAATACCAATCCAAGTAATTTTTGTTACATGTGCGGAGAATACGTTTCTGAAAAAAACAAGCGTTGTTTTTCACCTAAATTGAGAGATTCATTTGAAGAGAGCTTCAATTTAAAGGTCTCAAACATAGATGAGCGGTGGACACCAAGTGCTCTATGTCCAAGGTGCTACGTACAGCTAGCTGACTCAAGGTAAGTGTAGATTACGAAATTCAAGAACATATATAACTTATTATTGAAATTCTTTCAGACGACAGCCGAGAATCATCATGCCAATGCTTTGGAGAGCTCCGCTTTGCCATGTAACAGATTGCTACTTCTGTCTTAGCAAAAAAACAGGCGTGGGAAAAAATATACGATGGACTTACGCTGCTGTTTCAACAGTGAATTTTCCAGTGCCATTTTGCGAAGAACCAGTGGACCCGCAACCGTCCGTTTCAAGATGGGCATCTAATAATGAGGCGATACATCCAACATCAGATCCGGAGACAGTAGAAACCACATCAGAATGCGAGTCAACATATACATTGCATGGAGGTCAACGCTTATGTTCCCAAGCAGAACTGAACGATTGGGTTAGATAATTGAAACTCTCCAAGGAAGATGCAGAGTTGCATGCATCGCGCATGCAACAGTTCGGTTTCTTGGCTCCTGGTGTGGTGACAACAATCTACAGGAAGCGTCATGAACCATACGCAAGGTATTACACAAAAAAAGACAACATCTGTTTTTGTAAGGACATTCCCGGATTATTTGGTGAACTCGGGTACTCTTACGAACCAGGAGAGTGGCGTCTTTTCATCGACAGCAACAAGCAGAGCCTTAAAGCAATTTTACTGCACAACGGCAACAAGAAACCTTCGATTCCAATTGCTCATGCCGTTGACACCAAGGAAACATACGAAGTCATGGACAATCTACTAAAGTGCCTTAACTATGAGAGGCACGATTGGAAAGTTTGTGCCGACCTTAAGGTTATCGGTATCCTTTGTGGATTACAAGGTGGATTCACAAAGTACTGTTGTTTTCTCTGCCTTTGGGACAGCCGCGATCGTCAACATCATTACACCAGGAGGAGTTGGACAGAAAGAGTTAACTTCATCCCCGGCAGCGACAACGTGAAATATACACCACTCATAAAAAAGGAAAATGTTTTTCTCCCACCTCTTCACATAAAGCTCGGACTCATAAAAAACTTCGTGAAAGCTATCAACAAAGATGGCGAAGCGTTCGCCTATTTAAAAAACATTTTTCCTCACCTTTCATCGGCAAAGATTAAGGAAGGCGTTTTCGACGGTCCGCAAATTAAAAAGTTGTTGCAAGACCAACAGTTTGAGCACATTTTATCACCAAATGAAGCTGCAGCTTGGAACTCATTTCGGCAAATTGTTTCCGGATTTCTTGGAAACAACAAAAGCTCAAATTACAGAGAGATCGTCGAACAACTACTCCAAAATTATAAAAAAATTAGAGCAAATATGTCGATTAAGATACATTTTCTACACTCGCACTTGGACTTCTTTCCGGACAACCTGGGCGATGTGAGTGACGAGCATGGCGCACATCTAACAAAAATTACTTGGATTGGTATTGCATTCAAATCCTCGCGAACGTTTGCTCATTTTAACTATCGCGTTCGTCGACACTTGTTGAATGAGTAAAATCGATCAATGAAGACCTATTTATACTGTGTATTGTTTAGTATTTTACTGACAGGTACTTATAAATGGGTGTATATTTTTTTACGGTGGCTACATACCTGTTTCACCATGTGTGAGTCTTAAATTTTCCGAATAATGACCACCCTTAAATGTGGGTTGCATTTCTGTAAAAAAATCATACAGGTAGCCAACGGAAAACCCAAATAATTAAAAAAGTCCCCTTTCCTTTTTTCCTTTTAATTGTTCACGCACATTTATTAGCGTTTATTACTTTGCTTACGCAATCATAAAAATTAAATAACCCTTTGTTTATTCCGTTTTGTTAATTCTGAGAATCAAAAAAAAAAAAGAAAAAACCTTACCATAGACAAAGTTGTGCATATGTCGAGCAAATTTTTGAAATTCATACCTTTACTCAATTGCGAATAAAAGCGAAACGCGTGCATCGATTTTCATGATCTTTGTCTCATTTTGCTCATAGGTTATGTGACTTTACGTAAAAGTAATAAGATTTGACATTTTTTTTCATTTTGGATTTTTTATGGATTTTTTTAAAAAAAAAAATTTAAATCTTTAGGCAAAAAATAAGTTTTTTCCTTTATATATTCATTTTTAACTTGGAAAATGTTGCTTGTATAGGAAAACAATATATGAACAGATTAAGGGAATTGTAATTTTAAATTTTTTAAAATTTAATTCAATTAAATCGGGCTAGTGGTTCCCGAGTTATGCCGGATGAAACAAATTAACCAAAAAAAATTTTTAAAATTTAAAAAAAATAAAAAAAAAACCAAACGAAAAAAAAATTTTTATTGCGTTTTTCGAGCTCATGTCAAGGTTATCTACACAGAAAAAATTATCGCATCCGGAGTACATGAAATTTTTTTCATTTTGTTGAGTAGTGTTACAGACAAAAAAAATTCAAACGAAAAAAAACTAAAAAAATTGCTATTTTTTACTTATTATGCTGTTTAAAGTTTTTTGCATACCACCGCGTATCTTTAACTTTTTACTTTATGTCATAAAAAAATTTTTGGGACAACAGTGCAATGGATCGACGCAGTTTTCTGTGTCAATTCATGTAGACCTGCAACAACAGCAACATTGTGAACAAAACTTCTATAATAAATGCATAGGTCCAGAAAACTACGCATTTCGTGAAAATTTTGTGGAGGGGTCAACCCTTACCGATATTATTTTGTCTTTATCGGTAAAGTAAATGCCACCCTTCAGGAAAAAGTGACATATTCTTAACAATTAAATTCAGAACTGCCCCAGATATTCAGAACATCACCCAGATTTTTTAGATGTTTTCCAATGATGCTATTAATATACACTAAGCTGGTGCTCCTTTCAAGGAGTCTGTCCTTACTTCATCCCTTTTCGCAAGTGGGACATTTCTGGGAGCTTAATTTATGTGTCTTCAGCTGTATTTATTTAATATTTTGCGACTGATGTTCTTCCTTGGCGTTTATTATTTCTTCAGAAGGCCTTTAATTTCTTTCAGAAGCTTTTAATTAACAAGTCTAATTCCTTACGTAATCTTCCAGTCTCTGGGTCTCTTGACAGATTCTGGGTGCATTTAAGGGTGAATTATCGCTTCTGCTGGAATGCAATGACCAATGTCAACGATTACTTCCTCGTTGCTTGTCAAATTTAATACACGTACTGGTATCATCTTTATTAGGTTTATGACGTTGTTGTCTTGTATTATGACTGGTTCTTTTTAGGAAAACAATATATGAACAGATTAAGGGAATTGTAATTTTAAATTTTTTAAAATTTAATTCAATTAAATCGGGCTAGTGGTTCCCGAGTTATGCCGGATGAAACAAATTAACCAAAAAAAATTTTTAAAATTTAAAAAAAATAAAAAAAAAACCAAACGAAAAAAATTTTTTTATTGCGTTTTTCGAGCTCATGTCAAGGTTATCTACACAGAAAAAATTATCGCATCCGGAGTACATGAAATTTTTTTCATTTTGTTGAGTAGTGTTACAGACAAAACAAAATTCAAACGAAAAAAAACTAAAAAAATTGCTATTTTTTACTTATTATGCTGTTTAAAGTTTTTTGCATACCACCGCGTATCTTTAACTTTTTACTTTATGTCATAAAAAAATTTTTGGGACAACAGTGCAATGGATCGACGCAGTTTTCTGTGTCAATTCATGTAGACCTGCAACAACAGCAACATTGTGAACAAAACTTCTATAATAAATGCATAGGTCCAGAAAACTACGCATTTCGTGAAAATTTTGTGGAGGGGTCAACCCTTACCGATATTATTTTGTCTTTATCGGTAAAGTAAATGCCACCCTTCAGGAAAAAGTGACATATTCTTAACAATTAAATTCAGAACTGCCCCAGATATTCAGAACATCACCCAGATTTTTTAGATGTTTTCCAATGATGCTATTAATATACACTAAGCTGGTGCTCCTTTCAAGGAGTCTGTCCTTACTTCATCCCTTTTCGCAAGTGGGACATTTCTGGGAGCTTAATTTATGTGTCTTCAGCTGTATTTATTTAATATTTTGCGACTGATGTTCTTCCTTGGCGTTTATTATTTCTTCAGAAGGCCTTTAATTTCTTTCAGAAGCTTTTAATTAACAAGTCTAATTCCTTACGTAATCTTCCAGTCTCTGGGTCTCTTGACAGATTCTGGGTGCATTTAAGGGTGAATTATCGCTTCTGCTGGAATGCAATGACCAATGTCAACGATTACTTCCTCGTTGCTTGTCAAATTTAATACACGTACTGGTATCATCTTTATTAGGTTTATGACGTTGTTGTCTTGTATTATGACTGGTTCTTTTGTTGTCAATCGAGGGTCACGTCGATCTGGATCTTTACGACGCTCTCGGCATTTCCGTCTCATATATCCAGGTCACAGTTGTAGCACTTGAGTCTGGACTTATTTGTTTCGTATCGTGCTGATTTTCCATAAGACACACCTTACATATCTGTAGTTTGGCTATTTTTGAGGATTATTGTGCCTAACTAAACGGAACTGTTTAAAATTTCGAGTGAAATATTAACTCTTTATTATCTTGTCGCAGCAGTCTACACTAGATTTTATGAATGTAAAGTCTAAATACATATACACAGCCAGTCTTATATTTTTAATATATCTTCTGAAAAGTACTTCGTCGCATCGTTTTTGGTAAAAATGCAATATTTTTTCTTTAATAGAAATAGTTTCAATTTGAGAGATACCATTAGTTTGTATTTCTTCTTCAGCTTCATGTGCTATGTACATACTTATACATCTTAGATGTTTATCACAATTTTGTAATTTGTAATTATACTTTTTTAATAAAAAAATTGGAGTAAAATATTCTTAGTTGATGAAACGAGGTAAACTATTTTGGATGATTCACTTTGAATGTGTTGACTTAGAGGCGAGTATATTGTTTGACTGTTTAGATGCAACGAACTTGTTGAATATGTTGAACTAGCGACCCGTGTAGGGTATTTGGTTACTTAGGTGCAACCAAACTGTATGAATAGAGGAACGCGAGGACGATAACTCTTCCCTTGTGGCAACGTTTTTTATTGCAGCCTCGGAGTAAGTAAGCAACCAGTCCAACAAGTAATAGAGCTACAGAGATGTAGTTGAATTTTCATTGTAAAATGTCGTACTATTGATTTTTACACGATCCTTGAAAGTAACTAAGTAAGTACCATTGACCGTTGACGGAGCCCATTAATTGTTTTCCTCTACAACAGCTAGATGGTCTCTGATGACTACCAAACCATCGCCTATTGATGTAATCGGTGTGAGGTTATTGAATGTTGTGGTTGATGGTCGGTGAATACATTTAGATCAGATACGCCGTAAAGATAATTTCTAAGCGCTTTAGTGATCAGACAATGAAAAATAATTCCCGTTCATTATTAATGTAATGTTCTTCGTTACTGGATAAAATGCGGGAGATCATAGTAATAGGTCTGTCCCTTACAAAATGACAGCACCTATAGCATGTGAGGATGCGTCCGTAGTCAAATCGAACGGTTTCCGAAAATGTTAGTGTCACATCCTCGGATGTTAGTAACTCCTTCACTGTATTAAAGGCCCTTTTCTGTTCACTGGCCAACTCAATTTTGATTTTTTCAACTGTGATGAAATGTGTAACTCGGTTGTAATCTCCGCAGTATATTCGATAATGACTGTGGTATCTTAGCAAAGTCTTTAATAAAACTCGTCTTTTCCGTTTTTAACGGAAAACGCAGTTTACTCTCTATCAGGTTCCGATTGAATCTGGTGGAAGCCTGATTTTAAAACAAGTGTAGTAAAAAAGTTGCTCCCACCAAGGTTGGATAGTTCTCTCATTAAGTTTACGAAAATCTATCACTAATCTTTTCTTTTCCTGTCCAGTTTCATCAAAACCCGTTTTTTCTACCCATATTGGGTTATTGTATGGCGACATGGACTTTCGTATTACAGTGGCTCAATAAAGTAGCCGGACAAACATGAAATCTCTATTAATGTTGATATTTTATAATAATAATAAATAACACTTTATATAATATAAAAAAAAAAAAAATTATTATATATTCATTAATCACAAAAAATAACAAAATTCATTTATGGTATGAAAAATACCACCAAAAAACTAATCAGACAAGTAAACAAAATATTTATTCGTTTTGTTTTTTTTATTATTTGATCTTTTCATTTCATAGTTTTTGTTGTAACTCTTACTCAGGTTCGAGATCATTTCTTTTTGTTTTCTTAAACAGAAACAAATTATTTTAAAATGAAGTGTGTGACATTTATTTGGTTCGGTTGCTAGCAGGGCAGACGATCGTTTCAAGGGACGCTACTCCCCCTTATCAATGCCCAGTGCAATGCAACAACTACTCTGGTTAATTATTGGTTATATATCTGCATCGTAAACTCAATTGAATGTGAACTGCTTCGGTCTTAAACAGACACCCAAAAATCCCAGTTCAGTAGTTACCGAAAACAAAAAAATGTCCACACTTCTTCTCGTGTGTAATCGCAATTCGCGAAAAATGCACACAGTGTTTTGTTGTTGCTATGTTCAAGCAACAACATGTTTAGGTCGTACCCTACTTCATTTCATCTGTTTTTTTATTATTTGATCATTTCTTTTCATAGTTTTTGTTGTAACTCTTACGCAGGTTCGAGTTTCATCCATGAATGTTCCATGCTACCAACTATCTAAACACATAGGACAAATACTGAGACAAATAGTTTCCAAAGCATTGAATATCAAAAACTCTCTGCATCTAAAACAAAATCTACAAAACATTTACCTCGAAAGCAACGAGATGTTAGTGTCTTTTGATGTTATTTCATTGTTCACTACACCCCTGTACATACAATTAATAATGAAAAATTGGAACAATATAAAAAAACAACACAAAAATCCCAAGAACCTCTTTCCATAAAATATTACCATTTTCCCTCATGGAAAATAACTATTTTGTATATGATAAAAAAGTGTATAACCAAATTTTTGGAATGCCGATGGACAACCCCCTATCCCCGACAATAGCTGATATAGTCCTAGACGATCTCCTTAACAACACCTCAACACAATTAAAAACACAAGGCATTAATATCAAATACATAGCTAAATATGTAGATGATATTATAGCAATTATCAAAAAAGACGACGCAGACGAGATCATCTGTACCATCCCAAATACAATTTACAGTAGAAACTGAAAAAGAAAATCAGATCGCATATTTGGATGTCAAACAACACCGAAAAGGACGACAAATTATATTTGACTGGTACTCAAAATCTACATCATCTGGGAGAATCATGAATTACAATGCTGTCCAACCACGATCCCAAATAATAAATACTGCGAAAGGAATGATAACCAGAATTTTGACAATAAGTGACGAGCAATTCCATACCAAAAATATTATAGAAATAAACGATATATTGACCAACAATAGTGTTCCCAAAAACTAACAATGCAGTTGATCGAAGAAATTAAAAGAAAAAAATTCAAAATAATAAACAATCTACTACAATCAGCACAAATTCTAACAAGGACAAGAACCGAGACCCATTTTCACAATGTACAATACATTCCTGGATTAATGGACAACAAGAATCTACGAACAACAATAAAAGCGAATAACATTTGTTTCGCGTACAGACCACACAGAAATTTTTTCTAACACAAAAACGCCAATAGCAAAACAACAACAATGCAATGTTGTATACGAAGTGTCATGCAAAGGCAACGACAAAAACAAATGTGATCTAGTGTACATTGGCACAACAAAAAGAACATTAGAAACTAGAATGAGCGGACATAGAAAAAGGAAAGCAAATACAGCGCTTTCACAACACATTATCAACACAGGCCATACAGTTGAATTTGACAATGTCAAGATCATAGACAAAGAAAGGAAAGAGAAGAAACGAATGACAATTAAAAGGTTACGTACTCAACAGAAAATAGACAGAACGATGAACATCAAAGAGGACACCAATAACCTAAGTGTCAGTTAGAGCCTTGCAATTTTGTAAACTCATCTGTGATATTAGTTCTAAGTCATGTTTATGTTGATTTTGCACGTTTAAATGTTTTATATGTTTAAATATAAAGAAAAAATCAATGTAACGTACTTAAATTAATATTCATGTAAGTTTAGTACTTTTAGTGTTTGAGTGTTTTATGAAACAAAATAGAAGGACTTTTATTTTGAAAATTAATATAGGTCTAAACAGATTATTTAAACAATTAAATAATAACTTTGTTTTCTGTTTAAGAAAACAAAAACAAATGATCTCTAACCTGAGTAAGAGTTACAACAAAAACTACAAAATATTTATTTCTAGTAATTGTTTGTTGTTTTTATACTTTGTAGGAAGTC
The DNA here is from genome assembly GCA_947397865.1 of Polietes domitor. Taxonomy (NCBI): domain Eukaryota; kingdom Metazoa; phylum Arthropoda; class Insecta; order Diptera; family Muscidae; genus Polietes; species Polietes domitor. Next base: position 103,458,188 of record OX377618.1, read on the forward strand.
ATTTGACCTTGATATCTGCCTCCATTCTTCTTTGCATAGATTCTACTAGGTTTCTGCAAACTGAAAAATCAATTTTTGCCCATTCATCCTTGGTCACCTGTTCAAGCTTTTTTATTATTTGAATTGGTTTTCCAAATGTGCCCATAAATGTTCGATAACATTAATATCCGGGAACTGTGCTGGTATTTCAAGTACATGTGGAGAGAGAGAGCCACATTCGTACCTGGTAAAACTGAAAAGTGTCTTTTATACCCAGTTTTTCGAAAATCTCTTTTAAAATCGTAAAATATTTTTGTGATCCATAATGCCATCTATTATGCACAACTCTCCAACTCTAGCAGCTGGCATGCATCCCCAAACCATCATTAAGCCGACTCCATGTTTCACAGTTGCTTTTAGAATTTAGCTAGCGAACGAGATGTTGGCTCGAAAATGAGATAGCTCGCGAACCCGTGTACCGATTTTGATGAAACCAATTGGTGTTTCTTGGCAGAAGGTTTAGTTAGCGAACGATAGCTATGGCAACGCTTTTGTACATTTCCGCAAAATTAAGGCGCTTCCTCCTATTCTCGCAATTTATGTATGATTTCTTACGAGCGACTCTTCCATTATAACCCTTACGACGGAGTACTAATCTTACACTGAAAAGAATTGAACTGTAAAACAGCAGAAAAGTCTGTTGTTACAGAATTCTTTTTAACTCGTTTTTATTATCCATTGTATGTATTACTTTTCTATATACGTCGCCGCTAGAAGGTTGATTAACAACGCCTGGTTGTACAGATTGCTTTGAAAAATGTGCAATACTTGCTAAAGACGCTATAGTATGCTGCGTTGACGGAATATCCTTATAACCTTATTCATTATCAATTAGATCCCGCAATTTGGTAAATATATTAGTTCCAGCTGTGAAACTGCAATAAATGGAAACATACAAATACTTACCTTGTAATTCCATGGAAGCTTTTGTTTTTTTGACAGTAACTTTATGATTTTTTTCTTATCTACTCGCTTTATTATTTTTTCTGGTCTGTTATGTTCTGTTCTTTTTTTTTGGTTGTGGGGGTTTCACTATTTCAAAGGCGTTAGGAATTTTTGCTTTATGGTTTAAAATTAACTTTCTAATTCCGTAATCGACTACTAGATTAAGACATTTGGGCAAAAACGTATTGCGCAAAATGTGATATAGTGTGTTTTACATGCTCTGGCGTAAAACCACAAATGAAAAATTTTATGCAAAGCGATGTTTTGCGCAAATATTCTGTGTGTTTAAAATGACCTTTACTTTGACAATTTGTACCAAATTCATTCATTACCATTGCCACAAAAAGTTTAATTCTTAAAAGTCGCCTTAGAATAGTTTGAGTCCGCTAACCATTTTAGGGCGAATAGGGTTGATTTGTGCTCTTTTCAATTCCGTAATTAATTTTTTGATATCACTCTTGAGTGGTTTATATTTTATATGAATTTCAACATGGTTTTTCGTCAGTTTTGGATAATTTTCAAGGAGACTGCTTACTCTACTTTTCTGCTAGAGATTTCCCTCCAAAATTATTTTTCAATTCTTTGCCCACCTCACGCAAAAAATTGCAGTCTAAAAACAAAAAAACTTTTCTCAACGCCGTATAGTTATTTTGCTCCAAACATTACAACATCATTTAAACGGCTTTATAACTTTTTATTTATTACTTTAAAGGCATGCTAAAATATTTATTTTATAATATGCTCGATTTATTATTATTTGTGCTGCAGTTAGACTATATAATGAATGTATGTCTAATGGATATATGTATAGCTTGATTAGTGACACTAACTGACAGCTAAAACCGATTGTTACCGCTGTATTCGGAAAGAATTTAGAGAAATCGAATAACTATTAAACGGATTCATTAACAAACTCTGAATATATTAAACATGCTTTTAAAAAAATACGCGTTTCATTAGCCTTTGTCTCGGACGAATAGTCTTTTTTAATTTTAATTAACAGCAACAATTTTCAGCAGCCAGCAAACTTTTAAGCATTGTGGCCGCTGAATCAAAACAGCAGATAATTTGCTGTTATAGCAGACAAATTTCTCTTAGAGCAGAAAAAGTGCCTGCTGATAGCCAGCAAACAATGTCTGCTGTAAATATCAGTCTTTTTATTCTAAGTGTTCTGTTTCTGGGCAATATTTAATGTTTGGGAGAATTCTTCAGATGTGTAGGACTTTACTTCTTCCATTTTTAAACAAGTAAGGAAAGGCTAAAGTCGGGCGGGGCCGACTATATGATACACTCTACTTTCTATCTGAATACAATTCAATTCGGTAAAAAAGTGAAAACGGGAAGAATATTTGTATGTTTCCTAGTCTAGCCTAATATGACCTGGTCCAATTTGTCAAGCATGAAATGAAGTGACTAACTTTCACAATAAATTCTTTCAGTTCAAGTATAACGTGTTATGCTCACTTTGAGGGAAATTCGGTGAAAATACGTGGTTTCTGGGCGGAAAAAGTCAATCCTGGAGCGACATTTTTGTGGGAGCTATATGTAAATCTGAACCGATCTGACCTATTTTCGCCATGGGTATTTCTAGTTGAAATATAAGGTGTTTTGCAAATTTTGAAGAAAATCTGTTGTAATATGTGGTATCTAGAGCGAAATCGGGAGTGAAATTCGTATGAGGGCTATATGTAAATCTGAACCGATTTTTCTTTTTGCTAGAGCGTAAAAACTCAGAGTGAGCGAAATTTGTATGGGAGCTATCTATAAATCTGAACCGATCGAACTTTATTTTTCACTATATGTGTTCCTAGATTAAATATAAAATGTTTTGTCAAATTTGAAGACAATCTTATAAAATATGTGGTTGCTAGAGCGTAAAAACTCAAATTGAGCGAAATTTGTATTGGGGCTATATATAAATCTGAACCAATCTGACCTATTTTCACCATGGGTGTTTCTAGTTGAAGTATGCAATGTTTGCAAATTTTGCAGAAAATCTGTTAAAATATGTGGTATCTAGATTGAAAAGAGTCGTATGGGGGCTATATCTAAATCTGAACCGATCTGACCTATTTTCGCCATGGGTGTTTCTAGTTAAAATATAAGATGTTTTGGCAATTTTGAAGAAAATCTGTTAAAATATGTGGTATCTAGAGTGAAAAGAGTCAAATCGGGAGTGAAATTCGTATGGGGGCTATATTTAAATCTGAACCGAATTTCTTCAAATTAAATAGCGTTCGTCCATATCCCGAAAAACTTCATTGCGCAAAGTTTCGTTTGGTTCTGACTACAATTGCGACCTGAATTTTGATTACAAGAATAGATGGACAGACGGACATTGCTAAATCGATTCAAAAAGTGATTCTAAGTTGATCGGTATAATTAACAATGGGTCTATCTCGCTTCCTTTTGGGTGTTACAAATAAATGCACAAAGCCATAATACTCTCGTGGAGTGTATACAAATTATAATTTGGAATAATTACATTTAAGAATGATTATAATTAGAAATAATTATAATTTAGGAATAATTAATTATAATTGGGAACAATTATTATTTTGGAAAAAAAAATTCATACCATTGAACCCACTGTGCATATCAAAATTCATAAACAAGTCGACATCGGAATTTATATTAAGCGTACCACTGTGCACACAAAAAAATATTTGCTTAAAGAGCGAATTTTGCGTACCACTGTGTAGACTGTTCTACCTCAAAATCCTACCTAACATATTAAGCGTACCACTGTGCACACAAAAAAATATTTGCTTAAAGAGCGAATTTTGCGTACCACTGTGTAGACTGTTCTACCTCAAAATCCTACCTAAACATAGAACTCTACTCTCAGGGAGGGCCGAATGTTCTGTTTAGACTTTCAAATTTTTAATGTTTTTAAAAATGTTCGATGTTAAATCTTCCCAATGCACACTGGTCCCAAATCCAAATCCATTTTATGACATAAAGTCGAAAAATAAAGATACAATCTTGTAATTTTGCACATTTGATAGACATAATATACTTATAAAATAAAAATAAATTTGGGCCGATCGGACCACACCTACTACCACCTCCCATATAAACTCAATATAAAAGGTGATTTTTTAGCTATTATCTGGTTTAAACAGCTGACGCACGTCTCGTGTTTTGTTTCATTGTTAAACATCTTCAGTTTGGTCTATAATTTAACAAATTATTGAATTATATTATCAAAATGTGTGCTCTGTTAAGAAAGTTCATCGCGCGCTTCCATTTTATGGTCAGCTTAATCGACCCACTGAAGCGGCTATTCGGGCTATTGTGACTAAATTTCGCACCAAATTTACATTGTTGGAATTAAACCACCAACACGCTTACGTAGAGTGAGAACTGAAGAAAAAATCGCAGTTGTATCGGCCAGTGTTAATGATGACCATCAATTATCGATTCGTCGCCGTTCGCAGCAATTGGGCCTCTGTTAGTCAAAAACGTTGGACTAAGAAATTGGACTAAGCGGATGGACCATTTGAGGAGCAGTCAAGGTCAACATGTGCATGAAATTCAAACATTAAATTATATGGACCATACTATCGATTCAAATAAAGATGTCATGCATTTTTCTGAATTTTATGTGTTTTTTAACTTTCCTATAGCTTTTAAAAAATTACCCTTTATAACCATCATAATTATCACCCTGTATTAGTATAGAGTGACCAAAAACAACATTTTATGAAAGCTTATAATAATGAAACTTATTTCGCTTTGACGAACAATGTTTTTCGGAACATTATTACAAAAGCAAAATATAGCATACAAATATTCTACTTGACACTGCAATTTAAATAATTACTTCAGGCAATAATATAAAATGTCTACATGTGTACAGAAAAGTGAATGACGTTATCTACCATTTTAAAGGTACTTGCAACACCTTTAAAATGAGTTGTTGATGGGTCTCATACACAAATCTGATTCAGAGATATGATCAAATATGTGTGCTATGGCTAATCGAAATTGTGCTAAAATAAAATGACAATTGTAGGAGTTTGCAGAAAAATGCTGACGAGATATTAATTTCACCGCAATCTACACACTCAGACGAACACTTTCAAACTTTTGTTCCACGACATTTATGGGTTATGCTTACTACGAATCACAAAATTACAACACTTAAGTAAACTGACAAGACAACAGTAATAACAAAATGTGAAATATAATTGTTCAAATACTCACGACGGCCTTCAATTTCAATAATATAATCACTTCATTATTTTCTTTTTACGCCTTAATTTTAAGTATTTTGTATAACTGCTTTAGACCCGAATTAATCTAACTTGTTTCAACGGCAAACTTTAAATGCCTCTCATGCTTGCAGTGTTGCCACCTAGTTTCCTTCAATACATTTTCTTGATAGCTTGGAGTGTTGCCATTAAGAAAATATATAAACATTTAACAATTTCCAATTTAAATTTTTTGAATTTCTGTCAGAAAATATGGTTTGGGACCATAGTGCAATGTCGAAATCAATAAAAAAGCGAGATAGACCCATTGTTAATTATACCGATCGACTTAGAATCACTTTTTGAATTAATTTAGCTGTCTGTCCATCTATTCTTTTAATCACGATACAGGTCGCAATTGTAGCCAGATCCAAATGAAACTTTGCACAACGAAGTTTTTCGGGACAAGGACGAACGCTATTTAATTTGAAGAAAATCGGTTCAGATTTATATATAGCCCCTATACGAATTTCACTCCCGATTTGACTCTTTTCACTCTAGATACCAAATATTACAACAGATTTTCTTCAAAATTTGCAAAACATCTCATATTCTAGGAACACCTACGGTGAAAATAGGTCAGATCGGTTCAGATTTATATATAGCTCCCATACAAATTTCGCTCCCGATTTGACTTTTTCCGCTCTATAAGCCACATATTGTCTTCAGATTTGGCAAAACATCTTATAATTAAACTAGAAACACCCATGGTGAAAATAGGTCATAGTCGGCCCCGCCCGACTTAAGCCTTTCCTTACTTGTTCTCACTGCACGTGAGTGATGGTGTATAACATCAAATTCAGGTACGTACTGGAAGCCGCAACTCCAGTACGATTTAAAAAACAAAAGCTCGAAAGGGGTGTCGGACGACTATGTGATGCCGTTGGCGTTCGCGGTTGCACCGAAAAAATGGTTCACCGCTGTTAAAGGTGTCTGCCAATGTTGCCGTTGGCGTTCGCGGCTGCACCGAAAATAGGATTTGTCGCTGCTAGGCAGATTTTGTCACCGTTGACATTCAAGGCTGTACCAAAAAAGTTGTGTTGTACTGTGGCCAATTTGACACTGGTAGCAGGCTGTTAGTTGAAATGCCAGAAATAAATGGTGGCGTTATCCGTAGGGAAATAACCTATTTGTCCACTAAAAACAACACACAGTCACTATCACTGAATTAAATCTGTTGCACTATACTTACATTTTTGATTTCTTTCTTTTCTAGCTGTGACCGATTTGTCACCGGCTGAATTTAAAAACAGTGCAATTTTATTGCATCGTGCAATTTGCCTAATTCTTACAAGAAATGAATTTGGCATTTTTCTCCAGTGCAACCACAACTTCTATTATCGAAATGTCAATCTACTACATGATCATCTGATTGATAATCGATTAATTACTGATCGGTGTGGCGTTTGACGTACGTGTTCAAATGTAAACCATCCGCAACAAACCTGCTTCGTATCGAAGTCTATGACCAAAGATCGAACAGGAAGGATGGTTGTTGGAAGCCAATGCAACGTGTGGCCGACCCACGAAGCCGAGCTACTAAAGCACATACGAAATCACATTCTACGCTTCGCTCATGTGCGTTAATCTGAAGCATGGTATTTTCCTATATATTTTCCTCTAAGATAACCAATATCATAAAGTTTTTCCTTACTACATTTGACAAATTTGGGATTGAAATTTGAGTTTATGGCCTTTTTGAAATCACTTTGCGAGTGATTCTTACGGAAGATCTCTTGCCGTTCAATAAAGGGTCTAGACCTGGTGTTATATTTCCTGGTAGCTTTCTCATGTGCAACATCGAGTTTACGACAAATATTCTCTCGAATGTTATGCAGTTTGTCAGAGTGATGTACCACTGAATCACCAACTGTCATATTTAATTTTTCCAAAATAGTATAATGCGATCCATGTAAAACCATGTACTGCCCAAATGGTGCGAAATAAGGTGAACAGTGAATAGCAGTGTGAAAATCACTACGCAAAGCACTTAGAATTGTTCATATATTTCTATCCCAATTCGTATGGTCATTCTCATTCTTAAGGAAGTATCGAATTTTAGAAATTATATCTCTATTTGCTCTTTCCGAGGCATTTCCCTGCACCGAATAGAATGCCGTTGTTATATGAGTAATTCCATAAACATTGAAAAATTCTTTAGAAACGAATTGCTTTGCATGTACTGAGGCACGCCAAAAGTACAAAAAAGTTTGTTGGAGAGAAAATCAATAACATTAAGTGAAGTTGCCGCACGCTTCGGTTTAAGGAAAACAAAGGAAATTTAAAAAACTGAAAATTTTTCGATTTACTACAATAGAGACGTTTACAAGGCCGGACAGATAAATTTTGATTTCCCATTGGAGGACGTGAAATAATATTGTTTGGCTTAATAGCCTTGCAATCATCACATTGCTTAACATAAACCCTTATGTCACGCGCCATTCCAGGCCAGAAATACTTTTGCCTAATTTTTTTTTTTACGTTTTTTGTTATTTATTGTATCTTTCATAACTTGTGAAAATAACAATAAGTATTCAAATCCTAACCTAGGATTCTTATTCTAAAGGTTATTTACAGTATATAACCAGCAAGAGTTTGCAAAAGTATGTAATAAAAGTTTTATCAAAATATTACATTAGCATTGTGACAATTCAAAATTCTAAACTAGATCTAGGGTATTTCTTCTCCTCAGACGGCTGTGTCCTTCGTAATTTAGCAGCTCTCGAGCGAGTGTATTGGGATGGATGTGTAGCTTAGAAACGTAGCTCCGGCAGTATCTCTTGACTTCTTCTTTGATCATTGGGATGTTAAGGTCCTTATGAATGTTTCCATTTCTGATGTACCAAGGGGCGTTCGTAATCAATCGTAGAATTTTTGACTGGCTTCTCTGTAGCTTATTGACATAAGATGCACACGCTGAACCCCAAAGCTGGATACCATATGTCCATATGGGTTTTATAATGCATTTGTAAATAAGGACTTTATATTCAAGGTCTAGAGCAGACCGTAGGGTACTTTACGTTTGCCTTTTGAGGTATACTGTTATTAAATATATCAATTGGTGGACAAGTGTCTCTTCTCAGGGTAAACGTGACATGTGTGCACTTTGTTGCATTTACCATTACCCTCCATTTCACTAACCACGTTTGAAGCACACGGACGTGTGACTGCAATTGATAAGACGCAATTGTTGAGTCTTTGTGGACACTAACGAAAGCAGTGTCATCTGCAAACGTGGAAGTATGTGTAAGAGAACTCGTCGGCATATCTGCCGTATATAAGATATACAAGATGGGTCCCAGAACAATACTGCTTGTTCTCAAACGCCCTTCTAATAACAGTAACAATACGGTGTACTTGCTCTATGGTACTGTGGCTTTTACGAAACCCGAATTGGTGATAGGGTATAATTCCGCTATTTTCTATGTATGGTGTAATCTTCATCAATAGAATTTTCTCAACAATTTTTGACAATATCGACAGTAGACTTATCGGACGGTATGACTTAACCTGAGTTAAGTCCTTTCCGGGTTTTGGAATCATTACTATCTCAGACCTCTTCCAAGATGTTGGAAAGTAGCCCGTACGCAAAATACTATTAAAGATAAATAGAATAGTTTCATTGCTGAATGTGGAAGCTCTTTAATCATTCTCGCTGTAATTCCATCCTTACCAGGGGATTTTTTAGTTTCGAGGTCTTTAATAAATTCTTCTATGATTTTAAACCTGAGACGCAGTGGGTGAGGGACCATTTCATCTATCTCGGGCGGATTGACAGAAGATGGTCCACTATTTGGTGTAAATACCTCTTCCAAGTGGTTGGCAAATGCATTGACCTTCTCTTCAGTGCTTTTTGCCCAACTGCCATTCTGAAGGTGTAGCGGGGATTCATGCGCAATAGGGCTTCGCATATTTTTTGTGGCCTTCCAGAGGCTAAAATCACTTCTCTCTGTTGGATCTAAATTCTGCAGGTAGATTTTGAGGGCAGACGTTAATCTTTTCTGGCAATGCTTGAGTCGACACTTCAGAGTTGGGGAGCGATATCTCTGCCATTCCCTTCTAAGCTTTCTTTTCTCTCTAATAAGGGCTTCAATATCCCTTGGGCAGTTTGCAGGGTTGCCACCTCCATTAATGTCTTTCGGTGTTGCCACCTTAGCTGCATTGTTCACAATATCAGTAAAGAGGTTAACGGCATGTTCTATTTCATCCTCAGATTTTAAACAAATGTCCTGAGGAATATGTGTACTAACATACTTTTTGTATTTCATCCAGTTCGTGCGTCTGTTAGGAAAGTTATGGACTTCGTTCTCATTTTCTGACTTGATATTGAACAATGTCATAATTGAAGGGGAGTGATCAGAAGAAAGATCGAATGAAGTATATATGGAACTTTGATCACGTCTTATATTCTTGACTATAGCGAAGTCGATTAAATCAGGTATTTTGCTTAAGTCTGAGGGCCAGTGTGTCGGCTGGCCGCTAGAAATAACGTCTAGTTTAGCGCGTGACATCGCACTTAATAATTGCCTACCTCTTGGAAGGGTAATTCGTGAACCCCAATAGGTATGTTTGGCGTTATAGTCACCAGCTGCTATAAATTTCGACCCTAGTGTAGAGAAGAAGTCTACAAATTGAGCACTGTTTATATTATATCTCGGAGGGCAATAAATTGCTGATATCACAATGTTCATATTTGTGAGGTTGATTGACGTAGCCTGTATGTGCTCTGTTCTATATTCCTGTATTGGACCACAGGCTCTACCGCTCGGGTGTTTTGTGTCGTAAGTACAATATCCGTTTATTCTAAAACAGTTCCTTATAGTAAAATGTGTCTCTGAGACAAGAAGTATGTCGATTTTTTGGTGTCGAAGAAAATTATCTACTTCATGTTTGTGCTGGCTTAGGCCGTTTGCGTTCCAAAAACAAATTCGCAATGGATTTATTTTTGATTCAGTACAATCTGCATTATCATGCTCTGATTTCTCATCATTTCTTGCATCATATTTTGCATACTCAACATAAAGTTATTCATGGTTTCTATCATTTTCTCAATTGAGTTTTCCAGGGAGGAATTTGAAGTTAAGGGAGCATCTTCTTGCGGCGTACAAGCGTACGAGAGATTGTTGCTAGAGCTAGCATTTACCATAGGGGATCTGGTCTTCAGGTTTAGATTGGGTACTGGCTGGTACTGTGAGTACACAGACTTTGAATTTTCCGAGGGAAAATTTTGACTTACGGAAGTACCTTCTTTTAGCGTACGGGCGTATGATAAATTAGTAGGATTTGTGTTAGATTGGATTCGGGACAGAGTCTTGTTGCTAGAGCTAGCATTTACCATAGGGGCTATGGTCTTCAGGTTCGGGTAGGGTGCAGGCTGGTACTGTAAGTACACAGGCTTTGGTCTAGTTGCGTTGGTGGCTTTTCTCATGTGGATGTACACAGGGCAGCCTCTATAATTTGCCGTGTGATTTTCACCACAGTTACTACATTTTTTTGCACTAGAGTCTTCTTTGGAATGTGGACATTCCAAAGATGTATGCACATCGCTACACCTGACGCACACTGAAGGCTACAGTAGGTCTTGGTGTGTCCGAATTCCTGGTAATTGGTACATTGAGGAGGATCCCTGCGCTTTAGCGGTTCCTCTACTCTTATTCTACGACTGCACAGATACCGCAGATCATATATTAGGTGAGTCGCACCCTTCTTTTTTATTCTTGACGACTCAAATGTTAATTCCACTTTAAACATGGGCTGTGGCATTTTATTTTTGTTAAGGATATTTATAACCGACTTTACTTCATATCCTTCCTCTTCGAGTTCTTTTTTATTTCTTCTGGTAATACAGAACTATCAATTCCCTTTATTATTACAACTAACCCCTTAGAGCTTTTAAGTTGATAAGTGTAATAATTTTTCTTTTCTTTGTCGAATAGTTCGACCATTTTCCTGTAGACGGACTCAGAGTACGTTTGTACTTTCGTCTCTTGGACATTTCCCCTTCGTATAGTAGTTACATGAAAATTATTTTTTCCTACTAGCTGGGAAAGCTTATTAACGAGCACATTCAATGTCTGCTCTCGTAAGTATATTGGAGGAGGTTTGAATTCCTTAACAATTGCATTTCCTTGGTCAGTGGCGTCCTCAGTGCTGAGAAGTGAGAAACGGTTTTGACTTACCGGAATGTATCCTTTATGCATTTTTGAGGATGGTTCTTGCCGTGAGGACCTAGGGCTGGACTTACGTTTATTGACGAGTACGTATCTATCTATACCCGTTTGGATTTTATTATCGACATTTCCGGCTGTCAGATTTATTTTGGGGATCGCGCCCTTTGTATCCACATTACTACACTTATTTAAAAGCATACTTTTAGACATTTCGATATTTAAGCCTGTATTTCTTTTCGTAATTTCGTTTCTTTTCTCTGACATTTGGTCAGACAATTGTGGAGAATAAGAGCGCGCTCGGTCAGGGGGTTTCGCGGTTAAATACAAACTGTCATCACGTTCTTTTTAGTTATTTTTCACACTCTCATCTGTTGTCAGATGAATGTATGCATTCCTCCCGTTTAGGCTTAGCCGCCGTTCCTCACTTGAGTTTGTTGAACTCATACACACAGAGGTTTTGTTGTTGGCTGTTTTTCGATTTGCACAACAACAACACGCACAACACTGCCTTGATTGTTTATTTTTTTGTATTTTATTCTTTTGATTTTTTGTTTGTACACAACAATCAAATTAGATCGGGTACACAACACTTTTATTTTATGTTAGCGTTCAGTCACTCAATTCTTTATTATAATTGATAATAATATTCGATTATTTTGATTTTTTTTACGAGAGCCAAAGAGAACACGTTCGCTCACGGCAAGAGAAAAAAAACATTATAATCAGTCTCATTAAATGCAGTGAAGAAAGTTCAACATCGGAATCCATTTCGGTGCTCCATTTTAAAGTCAAAATTCTGTAATTATAAGCTCCATCGATCTAACCTGCCAGACAAATACTTAAGACTCATAAGCCAATGTATACTTGTATGATCTGTTATGATCCTAAAAGGAAGTCCCTCGACGTACTGCCTAAATCGCTTTACGCACACAATGACCGCCAGACATTCCAGTTCTGTAACTGTATAGTTACGCTGGGCCTTATTTAGTTTTTGTGACACGTACGCGATAGGATGTTCATTACCATCGTCATCCAATTGGTATAACACTCCTATGCGAGAAGCGTCGCACTGAATTACAGATTCCCTACTGAAGTCTGGCTCTGCCAGAACCGGAGCTTTAGAAAGTGCTATCTTCAATTTGGAAAAAGAATCAATTGCTTCAGGTGTCAGATGCTTTCATCTTGTTAGATTTCCTCAAGCAGTCAGTAAGAGGTCCGGATAGGTCAGAAAAATTGGTAATAAACGCTCGATACAAGTTTGCCATACCAGTGAAGCGCCTAACTTGACGTGGAGTCTTGGATATTGGATATTGAACAATAGCTTCAACTCTCTCTGCCCATACCCCAGAAAGTTAATCGCACGCTGACAAAATTTACTTTTGGAAACATTTATTGTTAACCAGCGTTTTTGAGACAATTGGCACCTTCATCCAATAACCTAACATGGCTTTCGAAATCAGGGCTACGAGAAGATCGTCTAAAGAAATGAACACAGAGTCACGAGGTTTAGATGGGATGGTCTTATCCATGAGACGACTCATGGTCTGATGCCCATTTCATACCCCAAAAGGTATTATCCTATATTGATAAAGGGGTCTGCCGGGTACGGCAAATACGGTTTTCTCCTTTGAGTCCTCAGATAACTTAATCTGGAAAAACGCATCCTTCAAATATATCCCTGTTATAAAATGGGTATCTTTTAATCGGCTCAGTAAACCATTGATATATTGTAGAGGGTACGAATTTTTCTTTGTAAGCGAGTTAATCTTTCTGCAATCAAGACAGAGCCTAATCCTCTGGTTTGAGTACAGTGACAATAGGGCTACACCAGAGAGAATTTGACTCCTCGATGACTCCAAGAGCCAAAAGCCTGTCAAGTTCCTCATAGACTTCTGCTTGTCTAGGAGGAGAAAGATGATAGTGTTTAGACTTAATGGGCGTTGCATCTCCGGTATCTATTCGGTGATGTGCGCAACCAAGTCCCATTTTCCCATAAGAAGGAAATTTCAAAGTTACGCGATCAAGTTGAAGTTTTTGCGAAGGATTTAGATCAAGGAAAAGTGAGTTGTTTGATTCTTCACTTGTGTCACTATGTTCTATGCTGGATATTTCTGGAATTATTTGTGGCGCTAGGGCAAAAATTCTCAAAAAATCCACGCATAGGTATCCTTCTTAAGAAAAAGAAGGTACAACATGGAAAACTATAGAAAGCCCTTGAATGTTACCGGTAATAAGCAATATCCTACAACATCATTTGGCGAACCATTTGCCGTTGAAATCTTTGACTTGAAATTCCTTAATTAAATATCATTTTCCGATATAAAGTCTAAACTACCTTTTCCTAAAACAGATATATTCGCACCAGAATCTAAAAGAAAAACTAACTCCTTATCAAAAATTTTCACTTTAGCAAAAGGTCTACCATTGTTTGCATTTGAAATGAACTCGGGATTTATATTAGGATAACGAGATTCCCCGGTTAACAACTCGCTTTTGCGCCTGTTTTCCGAATGGTTATTACAGCACGTGGGTGTAGTGACGTCTCTCTGACTACACTTGTAGCAAAACACGCTACTTGTTTCTTCAGGGCAATAAATGTAGCTATATCCCATTTCAAGGCAGTTCCAACATTTAATTCTGGAGTAATCATTCTTGGCATACGGAAGAGTAATACGGAGAGATTCTACTTGAGGATCAGATTCCTCTTCAGATTCTACGTCAACATTTCCAGCAGAAATTTGAACTGGGATATTTCCTGGCTCAAGACCATTTTGCTTCTATATTTAATAGAATACAATTTTTTTTACAAATGGCATGGTGACATTTATTACTTGGCTGCAGACTACCACGATCATGATTTCGACCATGTTAAAAGTCTTTTCAAGTGGCTTCGCAGCGACTTTTCAACATCAAACCCGGCCTCTATAAGGAGATGATTCTCACAAACGAACGAGAAGCACAACTCACTTGCCGAATTTGCGTTTAAAAAATCGCACCAAGTAATAAAGAACACATGCCATCTTATTGCCATTGAGTTGCATATGTAAGTATGTGTATATGTAGGTATAGTTATACCCAGCAATACTTCTGCCGTGCCAACGCTCATTTGTTTTAGTTTTTTTTGGTCTGTAATCAATATTTGATTTGAACTGGGATATTGTCCTGGCTCAAGACCATTTTGCTTCTATATTTAATTGAATGCAAATTTTTTACAAATGGCATGGTGACATTTATTACTTGGCTGCAGACTACCACGATCATGGTTTCGACCATGTCATTTACATGACGAGATCGATTTGTCTGAGATTTATTTTCTTGAATAACTTTTTCAAAACTACGGGCCAGATCTCTAAGTTCTCCTAAACTTTTGGGATTTACCATAATGAGCATTATTTTAAGTTCCGGGTTAACGTTTTTCTTTATAATTTCTATTAAAGAACTATCATCCATGGCCCTTTGGAACCATAGGACATAATACTAATAATACATGGGACTACGTAACCTCTGATTCATTTGGACCACAGCCGAATGATAATCATCATAGGTTTCCTTCATATGCTGTTTCCTAGTTGAAATCCTCATGCTAATCTCATTATCGCTTTCTAATGAACCAAATTATTCCATATACATCCAATACCAAGATTCAGCTTTACACGAGAGAAATATTTGAAAATTATTCATTAAATAATTTAAAGGACATTGAGATCTTTGTGTTAAGGTATCTGTTTATTCGGGTTAGAGGGAGAAGGTAACTGGTGATGGAGAATCCCTCTGGTAATAATACACTTTATATTCGGTAAACATTATAAAGGGTGATTTTTTAGCTATTATCTTTCTGGCAACACTGGTTTAAACAGCTGACGCACGTTTCGTGTTTTGTTTCGCTCTCAAACATCTTCAGTTTGGTCTATAATTTAACCATGAATCGTCTTACAAACGAACAACGCTTGCAAATTATTGAATTTTATTATCAAAATGCGTGCTCTGTTAAGAAAGTTGATCGCGCGCTTCCATTTTATGGTCAGTTTAATCTAGCGGCTATTCGGGCTATTGTGACTAAATTTCGCACCCTTTGCCACTTGTTCGTTAAGCTTATGTTCTCGCCAGCAAAATCTGGTTCGGCCGGAGTTAGAAGTGGTGTACCGATTAAAAAATGACCTGGGGTAAGAGGGTTAAGATCCTCTGGATTTTCACTTGACGGGCTGAATGGTCGAGAGTTAAGACAAGATTCAATTCTAGCTAAAAGAGTGGCTAACTCTTCAAATGTGTATCGGTGTGACATAGCCTTCTTCTTGAGATTGGACTTAAAGCTTTTTACTCCAGCTTCCCACAATCCTCCCATATGCGGCGCCTCTGGTGGAATGAAATGCCAATTCAGATTTTGAAAACTATATGCCGACACTATTGAGTGCTGTAACTTTTTCAGGAATTCCTGTCGCTCTCTCTTAATAATTTGATTCGCTCTAACAAAATGTGTCCCATTGTCCGAATAAATAGCGGTCGGTTCCAAGTGTATGGCTTTTGTGGAAAAACAAACAAAAACGCAGACGTAACTCTTGGTAATTCTGCTCTACCGTACAGTATAACTTTTTACCTCAAGGGACTAGCAAAATCCACTCCCTATTTTTTGGTACCCGAGTCATGGACCCAGACCTACCGGTTTGCGCACAGAGGGTTCATATATTTGAATAAAAAACAGAATTTAGACTTGCAATAGAGTATTTTCATAATACAAAATAGCTTTGGGAAACGTGGGTTATATCCAGCTTCCCACAATCCTCCCATATGCGGCGCCTCTGGTGGAATGAAATGCCAATTCAGATTTTGAAAACTATATGCCGACACTATTGAGTGCTGTAACATTTTCAGGAATTCCTGTCGCTCTCTCTTAATAATTTGATTCGCTCTAACAAAATGTGTCCCATTGTCCGAATAAATAGCGGTCGGTTCCAAGTGTATGGCTTTTGTGGAAAAACAAACAAAAACGCAGACGTAACTCTTGGTAATTCTGCTCTACCGTACAGTATAACTTTTTACCTCAAGGGACTAGCAAAATCCACTCCCTATTTTTTGGTACCCGAGTCATGGACCCAGACCTACCGGTTTGCGCACAGAGGGTTCATATATTTGAATAAAAAACAGAATTTAGACTTGCAATAGAGTATTTTCATAATACAAAATAGCTTTGGGAAACGTGGGTTATATATTCTGAAAGCTCATTGGAAGACCTATTTTTGGTACCCAACTCATGGACCCAGACCTAGCGGTTTGCGCACAGTGGGGTCATATATTTGAATAAAAACAGAATTTAGAATTGCAACACAGTATTTATATATACTGAAAGTTCATTTGAAGACCTATTTTTTGGTACCCGTGTCATGGACCCAGATCTAGCGGTTTGCGCACAGTGGGGTCATATATTTGAATAAAAACAGAATTTAGACTTGCAACAGAGTATTTTCATAATACAAAAATGCTTTGGGAAACGTGGGTTATATACTCTGAAAGCTCATTGGAAGACCTATTTTTCGGTAACCTAGTCATGGACCCAGGCCTAGCGGTTTGCGCACAGTGGGGTCATATATTTGAATAGAAACAGAATTTAGACTTGCAACAGAGTATTTTCGTAATACAAAATTGATTTGGGAAACGTTGGATATATATTCTGAAACCTCATTGGAAGACCTCTTTTTCGGTACCCAAGTCATGGACCCAGACCTAGCAGTTTGCGCACAGTGGGGTCCTTTATTAGAATAAAAACAGAATTTAGACTTGCAACAAAGTATTTTCATAATACAAAATTGCATTGGGAAAATTGGGATATATATATACTGAAAGTTCATTGGAAGACCTATTTTTTGGTGCCCGAGTCATGGACCCAGACCAAGCGGTTTGCGCACAGTGGGGTCATATATTTGATTAAAAACAGAATTTAGACTTGCAACAAAGTATTTTCATAATACAAAATTGCTTCGGGAAAATTGGGATATATTTACTGAAAGTTCATTGGAAGACCTATTTTTTGGTACCCGAGTCATGGACCCAGACTTAGCGGTTTGCGCACAGTGGGGTCATATATTTGAATAAAAACAGAATTTAGACTTGCAACAGAGTATTTTCGTAATACAAAATTGATTTGGGAAACGTTGGATATATATTCTGAAACCTCATTGGAAGACCTCTTTTTCGGTACCCAAGTCATGGACCCAGACCTAGCAGTTTGCGCACAGTGGGGTCCTTTATTTGAATAAAAACAGAATTTAGACTTGCAACAATGTATTTTCATAATACAAAATTGCATTGGGAGAATTGGGATATATATACTGAAAGTTCATTGGAAGACCTATTTTTTGGTACCCGAGTCATGGACCCAGACCTAGCGGTTTGGGCACAGTGGGGTCATATATTTGAATAAAAACAGAATTTAGACTTGCAACAAAGTATTCACGGACCCAGACCTAGCGGTTTGCGCACAGTGGGGTCATATATTTGTATAAAAACAGAATTTAGACTTGCAACAGAGTATTTTCATAATATAAATTTGCTTTGGGAAAATTGGGATATATATACTGAAAGTTCATTGGAAGACCTATTTTTGCTACCCGAGTCATGGACCCAGACCTAACGGTTTGCGCACAGTGGGGTCATATATTTGAATAAAAACAGAATTTAGGCTTGCAACAGAGTATTTTTGAATAAAAACAGAATTTCATTTTTTTATTTATTTATTATATTAATATCTAGCACAACAAGAATATATCTTATAAAATATAGTGCTAGTGACATAGGATGAAACATATATAATAACAACTATCTGTCTATAAAAGGTAATTAAATAAATGATTTTAAATATTTCTGTATAGATAAAACAAATTTTGTGTAATATTTAGTTGAACAATTTCTTTAGCTACATTTTAAACTTTATTGCGTTGCATATTAATTGTACATTAGAAGGTAGATTGTTCCAAAGACGAATGGTAGGTGTTTAGTATGGATTTTTTTTTTGTTTTTGTGCCTTTTGTAATTAATTGCTCTGGGTTTTTGTTTTTAGATTCAAATTCAATATTTCATTTGGTTTTATTGTAATTAGGTTTAAATTTTTTACAACTTATTTTAGAATAGTTAGCCAATTTAGTTTGTAGATAGTTAATTTCAACTTAGTAGTTTTATGTAGCAAAATTTTAGTTGTAATTCAATATTTTTTACTTATAAATTTTTTTACTAATAATTAACAAAAATTAATTCTTAGAATTTTTTACGTGCCACGCTAATAAACGTGTATGTAAGAATGTTGGTTTTTTTTTGTTATTTCAAATAGGTTTGATATATGTTCATATTGTTCACAAAAGTTTTATGTTAACGTGATGTTATATTAGCTTGTTCTTGTATTTTAAGCTTAGTATTATTTTTACACTTTTTATTTTAAACTTTTTTACTTAGATCACTTTGTCACTTTATCACAAGAGCACAGCGGTTGGACGGGTTGAAAAAAGAAAATAGAATAAACTTTTATTCTTGCTTGAATACCGCTTGTCCCCCATCGCGGCAGACAAACGATATTCAGCAAGAATATGCAAAAGAAAAAAGGAAAAAAGGAACAAGTGCAGGTAGCTTCCAGGCATGTATGTACATGTGTGTGTATGTATGTACATATGGGTACATACATGGCCTTTCAGCTACACTACAGTGGTTATAACGAGTTTAGCGCAATGCTAAACAGTAGTAATAAAAAATTGTCTTTCGGATATTAGACTTTTAAATCTTTTCTGCATAATTTTCTTACCACGAGGAGATTTAGCAAATTTAATTCTATTAAAAAGATACTCTGGTTCCTTTGTGTAAACAATTTTATGGAAAAATAAAAGGCTTTTGTACTTCAAGACGTTTTCAAATTTCATATTAAATATCTGGTACGAAAAGGAAGATATTCTATCACTACGTTTTCTGTTAAAAATATATCTTGCTATGTTGTTAAAGCAACTTTGAGTTTTCCATAATCGGCTGTATCGCAGTTATAGAAAATCTCACATCCATACAAAAGAACTGGGATTAAGTAACTCCTTGACAAAAGCATGAGAATTTCAAATGGCGTTGATGACTGAACGGCCCACAAATTACCATGTACTTTTCCAACGCTAATAGCAATGTGGTTTGGCCAAGTTAATTGTTCATTAAATACAACTCCTAGATTAGAAGAAGATCGTACAAAGTCAATAACGTAATTGTTTATCTTCAACATAAACTCAGAAGCCAGTGTGTTCTCTCGTTTGGATATTTATAAGCATTTAGATTTGGATGGATTAATGCATAAACCATTGTTAGATGCCCACGTGTTCACATTACATAAGTCCTCATTTATATCATCGATGCAGGACTTAACCTTTCCTAGACTCGAACTCGAATATAATTGCACATCATCGGCGTACATATGTATTTTACAGTGACGTAAAACATCTGGTAAATCATTGATATAAAGACAAAAAAGGAATGGACCCAATATTGAGCCTTGTGGTACACCTTTAGTTATAGGTAATGCACCCGAATAAGAATTATTTAGAAACACATTTTGAGAACGATCAGTGAGATACGATGCAATAAGTCTACATGCAGAATTTGAAAAATTAAAGAACCTAACCAACTTCATGAGCATGATTGTATGATTTACAGTATCAAATTCCTTACTGTGGTCTAAGAGCACCAAGAATGACACCTTATTAGCGTCCATTTCTTCCCTTAGATCTTCTGCAACATCTATTAACGACGATCAAGAGTTAACATAGAATCACTTAGACTTGAGTCCACCAATAGGTTGCAATTGAAATTACCGGCTATTATAATATCATGATATGACATAGATATATCTTTAATGGCAGTCATTAAAGTACTATAATCAATATCTCGGTTTGGCCTATACACAGTACCCACAAGTATCCAATTTTTGTTTTCAACATATACTTCAAGGAATAAATACTCAATCTTGCTATCAAAATCTGACTTACGTTTTATACAACATGTTAGCCCTTTTCTCAAATACATGCATACCCCTCCAGCATTAGTCTGGCGATCAGCACGGTAAAGAGTATAACCAGGCAAGTTGTAAATACCATCATTGACAGAACAGTGGATAAGTCTCGATAAGATTTTCAGCATGTAAAATATATTGTCTGTGAACTATAACTACTATCACAGATCATAAATCACACTTTTGTATGCAACGCAAGTAATTTGCAGCACTTTTTGGACTAGATTATTAAGGTTTAAATTTGTATAAATGGAGCGAAATAAATACAAACATATATTATTTGACAACAAAAAATAGGATTTTAAAATGTACATGACTTTAAAATTAAAAAAATAAGTAAGTAGCAATTTTCTCAGTGTATATATTCTATTATAGAGTGGCAACTTCGTTATTAATAGTTTCTGTGTTTGACGTATTCTCACATATGTTATTGTCTTCATCTTCACTTGACTTTTTCTCTTGTGTACGTGATTCTATTCGTATGGAGCGATTAGCATCAAAACACTTAACATAAACGAGCCCACGTAAACTGAAAGTGGTTGACAGAAGTTTTTGTTTTTTTTTAGTTTTATCGCCTCCTGTAATATCTTATAGTTGTTGCCAGTGAGATCCTCATTGATGTAGAATGGCTTATTGGAATTAAAACCAAAAATGTTTAAAGTAAGCTGTGAATTTCTTTCACGCTTGTAGTTTGAAATTGATCGCATAATAAAATTTCTGTCTAGTGCCGAAAACAATTGCACTAAGATAGTACCGTCTGTTGTGTTTGCGTTGTTATTGTTTTTAATACATTTGATAGATTTAACACTTGGCAGGCCTATGTTTAAATAATTACACATATCGGCAAATAGTTTGCATAAATCTTCCTTTTCGTGAGTAGGTATACCGCATATACGTAGATTTGTTGAAACATTTAAGTTTTCTTGATATGCTATCTTTAATTTAGGTTTTGCAATTTCATTTTTCATTTCAACTGCATTCAATTGAGAAATTTCAATTTTGTTACTCTCTCAGAGAGTTCATTTAAGTTTTCTGTTATTTTAGTTACTCTTTCTTCCAATTTTTTTAGTGCTTCATTAACACTTTTCTTCACACATGTTTCAATAGTTGTCATCATCAACTCGTTTTGTTTCGCAAATTTTAACTCAATCAACTCAAGAATTTTCGAATTGGATGAATTGTTGTTGGATGAAGTCGGCGATTCCATATTTCGAACTCTATTAATTGTTGGCGTAGAGAACATATGTTTCGCTTGTTTGCTTTTTGACATTGTTATTGTTGCACTGGTAATAAACCCTTTAGTTGTTTATTCTCTTTGCTTTCTTTGTTTTGTTTCGTTGTTTGGAATATTTTAGTTACACACTTTGGTATACAATCCAAAAAATTTGGCTATTTTTGATTATTTTAACAATTTCTAACGATAATTTTTAAGAAATCGTAAAGCTATGGTTGAGAATTATTGTTTAGAAAAATCAATTATGCAGTGAAACAACTCTAGTGCACTTATATTTCTTATTTTTCAGTAAAAACAACAGAGCTTTTGAAAATACGACCGTTCTCGACGATATGATATCAAATGAAAGAATTTAGACTTGCAACTGAGTATTTCATAACACAAAATTACTTTGGGAAACGTGGGTTATATATTCTGAAAGCTCATTGGAAGACCTATTTTTTGGTACCCAAGTCATGGGCCCAGACCTAGCGGTTTGCGAACAGTGGGGTCATATATTTGAATAAAAACAGAATTTAGATTTGCAACAGGGTATTTTCATAATACAAAATTGATTTGGGAAACGTGGGTTATAAATTCTGAAAGCTCATTGGAAGACATATTTTTTGGTGTCCGAGTCATGGACCCAGACCTAGCGGTTTGCGCACAGTGGGGTCATATATTTGAATAAAAACAGAATTTAGCCTTGCAACAGAGTATTTTCATAATACAAAATTGCTTTGGTAAACGTGGGTTATATATTCTGAAAGCATATTGGAAGACCTATTTTTTGGTACCCGAGTCATGGACCCTGACTATGCCGTTTATCCACTGTGTTAAAAATTAATAAAATAATTTTATGTTGAAAAAATACAAATATGCAATACAAAATTTAATATTTTCTCTTTTTATATGTCGAGATTGTTTTCTATTCAGATTTTGAATTTCGATAATATATCTTCTCCCGATCCGATTTTGTGTATATATTATCTTCCTCTATCAAGATTAACATAGCTCTGTTAACCCATTAACAGCCCACTGTTAACGTGGGTGGTTTGTGTTTCTGCTAGTTAAATTCGGAATTTATCTTCACGCACATTAAATATGAAGAAAAAATCAGTAAGTTAAAACTCATTTCTTATTGTTTCGCAACTTTAAAGTAGAATTTAAAATAGAGACCTACACGCAGAGAAAAAATGCATCACGTAGAAACGAAATTTTAGACACGTGAACATCGTTTTTGATTTTCTTTTGAGGGAAAAATTAGTTTGTTTGCGGTAAACATGTCATCAGTTGTTGTAAATGAACAAAGAGAAATATGTTTACATATCAAGGTCACGAAAATAAATTGAAGCGGTCACCCCGCAGAAGTGAAGATTGGATTGTTTAATGTTGATCTACAAAAATATTTCGTCACTGTGAGCTATCTGTGAGCTAAACGTTCCTGAAAACAGCTCATGTTTTCCCGTGTATTTTTTTATGATGCCCAAATTTTTTTCTGAGTTAATAGACTCTTGAATAACTCATTGGTAGAATTATTGGGCGTTTATATTTTGTTTTTTTTTTTTTTCAGGGTGACAGCTAAGAAATCATATTTATTGTAAACATTTTGTAAGAGGTGTAATGAAAAATAAATAGGAGGAATCAATACCTTTCGAATGATGCTTAAGTGATGAATAACGGACGAAAAATGACGTCACTGACTCCATTTCTGTATAGATAAAACAAATTTTGTGTAATATTTAGTTGAACAATTTCTTTAGCTCCATTTTAAACTTTATTGCGTTGCATATTAATTGTACATTAGAAGGTAGATTGTTCCAAAGACGAATGGTAGGTGTTTAGTATAGATTTTTTTTGTTTTTGTGCCTTTTGTAATTAATTGCTTTGGGTTTTTGTTTTTAGATTCAAATTTAGTATTTCATTTGGTTTTATTGTAATTAGGTTTAGATTTTTTACAACTTATTTTAGAATAGTTAGCCAATTTAGTTTGTAGATAGTTAATTTCAAATTAGTAGTTTTAGGTAGCAAAATTTTAGTTGTAATTCAATATTTTTTACTTATAAATTTTTTGACTAATAATTAACAAAAATTAGTTCTTAGAATTTTTTACGTGCTACGCTAATAAAGGTGTATGTAAGAATGTAAAATGCATTACGTATAAACGAAATTTTAGACACGTGAACATCGTTTTTGATTTTCTTTTGAGGGAAAAATTAGTTTGTTTGCGGTAAACATGTTTTTTTTTATTATTATTTATTTGTTGTACTATCATGTTTACAATTTTTAAAATTACATTTATTATGTACATAGTTTGAGATTTTACTAAATGTATTGCAGCAATTGAAATCTTATTTTGTATGGAAAAATCATCTTGTTATAATTATTACATTTTTAGGCAAAAGAAAGATAGTAAAAAACCTATAAATTTTATAAAGAAATGGTGATGATAACAGCTTCATTCATCTTCAGCGTGAAGATTTAGAAGAGAGTCACATCATATATTTCTTATTATTTCAAAATTTGAGCATCTGTTCCGATCCTCGAAGCTTTGTGTTAAATTGCGGGTGACTTTATCAAACGTGTCTTCATTGAAATTTCTATGCAGGAGTAATGTAGGATAACGCCTTGGTAAGTTGAAGATAATTTTTAAGTTTTTATTTTGTATAATTTGAAGCTTCTTGCGATGTGTTTTGGCTGTTTTCATGTACCACACCTGACATCCATACGTCATGATGGGTCGTATACAGACTTTGTATAATAATAATTTGTTTTTGATATTTAGCGTAGATTTTCGATTTAAAAGTGGAAAGAGAGCACATCCGCACCTCACCGCTTTTTGGCATATTTGGGAGACGTGTTCTTTAAAAGTACACTTTTTGTCTAGTGTTATGCCTAGATATTTGATGCTGTTTTGAAGTGGAATTTCTGTTCCTTGGATAATCAGAGGTATGGTTGGAACTCTTTTTGGAGATTTATTATAGGGGAAGATTATAGCCTGTGTTTTATTGTCATTAATTTTTATCTTCCATTTATTGAAGTATTTCTCTGCGTGCAAAAGCGCTTTTTTCATATTCTTTATTATTGCATTCGAAACCTTTCAAGTCGTGATGATTGCTGTATCGTCAGCATACAACGCCTTACTTTGGGCCTTGAGCACTCTAAAATCTAAGGTGTATATGGAGTACAATATAGGGGACAAGATCGATCCTTGAGGTATACCAGCGTGAATTACTCTTTCTGTCGATTTTCCATTTTTCAAGCTGACAACCATTTTTCTATTGCTTAGAAAGCTTTTCACAATTTTTTGAAGGTAAACAGGAAAACCCATCATATTTAGTTTGTAAACTAAGCCATTATGCCATATGGTGTCAAACGCTTTTTCAATATCCAGAAATATTATTCCGGTACTCCTCCGATTTCTTTTATTATTTGCAATAAAGTTTGTTATTCTTTTGACCTGGTGTACTGTAGAGTGTTCTTTCCTAAAACCAAATTGTTCCTTCATTATTATATTATTACTTTGTGAAAATTCTGACAGTCTTTCTAATATTATTTTCTCGAAAATTTTATCAAGACAGCTCAACATGCTAATTGGTCTATAGCTTTTGGGTGATGTAATTTCCTTGCCTGGTTTAAGAATGGGAATTACTTTCGCCTTTTTGAATATATCGGGAAAGTACCCATTTTTGAGGCACCAGTTAAATATATTCGTGATCGATATAAAAAAGCTATCCGGCATTTTTTTTAACATAATTGGTTTTATACCATCATTTCCTGGAGCTTTAGAGTTCTTAAGATTTAAAGTAAAGCATTTTACTTCCTCTTTAGTTGTTGGCATTACTTCTGTTAAAACTAGTTGTCTATCTAGCCTTTGGTCATGAGTCTTAACCTTGTAATCCATACTAGATCTCATGTTACATGTTGTGTTGTGGTTGCTTTCGAAAATGTTTGCAATTATGTTAGCCTTATCTTCACAGTTGTAAATATCAACGCCATCTACCGTCAGTCTTTCAAGTTTTGTTTTATTTACTTTTATTGCCTTAGTCAACTTCCAGAACTTTTTGCTTCCAGGTGGGAACCCTTTGATGAATTTGGACCAGTTGTTATTTCTGTCACTCAACACATGATGATCTATCAAAGTAGTCAGCTGTTTTAAAATACATGTGATAGTTATTCTCTCTGAAATAATGTTACTTCTTTGTAATTTTCTCTTAAATTTTTTTCTTTGGCCGATTAAATACAAGGTAGTAGTGGAGAGTTTTTTCTGCCAAATTTGTTTCTTACCTTGTGGGACTTTTTTAGATGCTTCTTGTACAAGGTGAGTTATTTTAGAGATTAGATGTTCCACATTTAAGCTTGTCACAATAGCAGAGTGAAAGTTATTATTTTTAATCTGGGTGTCAACCCACTTTTCTATTAAATTCCAGTTGGCTAGACTATACAGAGGAACTTGTTCTTCATATTCAACAGCCGTCCCCAGAAGGTGGAGGGTAATTGGGACATGGTCGGAATCGAGCGCTCCGGGATGTGTTTCAATAGGCGAAATATAAAAGCTACAATTGCAAAGGGCAATATCGACAACTGATGGCTGTGTCATTGTTACGTTTTGACCAAATCTAGTGAATGAACTGGGATGATGTATGTAAAAGTTTGATACCAGTTGGTGGCTGTATAAAGAGTTACCAGCTGTATTGTTTTGCAAACAGTTCCAGCTGGTGTGGTGGGCGTTGAAGTCGCCAAAAATTATATAATCACTTGTAGCTGATGTTATTTTCTTTATGTCTGATAAAAAACTTGCAATGTATTTTGGACAGTAAGCTGAGGTAAGTCTGAGTGGCCTTTTGGATAAGTAAATAATTATTGAAATATTTTCTATTGTAGATGTCAAAATTTTGGGAGAGCGCTGATGAGGAATTTTGTTCTTAATTGCAATTAAGACACCACCGCCATGGGAAGGTCGATCTTCCCTATAAATTTTATAATTTTGTATTTTAATTTTGTGATTATTGTTAGGAAAGTCTCGTTATTAAATATGACGTCTATTTTGTTTTGGTGTAGGAAGTGTTCTAATTGAAGAACAGCTGCTGTTGTGGATATGCCTTGTGCATTCCAGTGCATCAAGTTTAGTTTCGAAATAGGTTTTGGTTTATATGACATATTTCAACATCATTCCAAGCACTCGCATTTTATCATATTTATTTTTGCACTTTTGCAATGCATCAAGTGCTTCAAAATATATTTCCATTATTTTGTCATTGGACAAATCATCATCACGATCATCGCTGGATTTCGCCATTTTGGCGTATGAAACTTTGCGAGTATTTCTACTTGACATACTAAAGGATGGCCTTGTGGGTTCACCAGTGGTCCGGATAGAGCCTTCATCATCAGATGAGAGTACATCAATTGTATTTTGGGTAATTGTTCTCATCGGAACTTGTTTGTTAGTGACTTTACGTCGAACATCTATGTAGTCCTTCCTGGACGGACATTTGGGGTCATCAGCTCGATGTTTAAAATTTTTCAAATTATTTTTTATACAATTAAAACATTTGTATACAACTGGACCAGTCTCGGCCGTCTTGTTCATTTGGCAATTGGCGTAGTCATGTGGACCACCACAGCCCATACAAACCACTGTTCTGTGACAGTTTGATGATCCATGACCATACATGGCGCACTTTGTACACTGCGTTGGTCCCTTTGCTCGTCGAAGAGGTTTTCGCCAGTGAACAACTACATTGCAGAGGTACTTTATTTTGCGTACATCCTTCTTGGATATTTGACTTCGGTTAAATTCCACCATATATAGCGCGTCATCAATGTAAGACCGTGCTGTATTCACTTCCTTGACAGTCAAGGGGTCAAGATTAAACTCAGTTTTTAATTCATCAATAATTTCATTGACGTCTAGCTTTGGAAGACCGAATAGCATTATTTTAAACTTCTTCCTATCGAGTACTGGATGAGTGAAGAATTTCAGTTCCTTTGCTTTTAATTTCTTAACAACATCTTCATATTCCGCAAGAGATTTTGGCAATACTTTAGTCCCAATGGACAAACGCTTGTACTTACAGTTTGTTCCAAGCAGTTTCATTATTTCCGTAAATTTGTAACAGCAATCTACCGTAATTGGAGGAATACTTTCCTTTTCCTGAATGATGTTGTCACGCAAATACTAGTGTTATCGCCGCTACCGTCCAGATCGGAAAGGGACTGATATCTGTTACTGCTGGTGCTTGCCGCAGGCTTTTGCTTTTTGTACTTGGGGTTGTTTCCCCAAAATTGTTTACGCTTTGAATTCATTGAAGAAAAAAGAAATAAACTACTTGCAAATAATTATTTACAAAACAACCAGCTGATTTTTTACACGTCTGAATGCTATGAATGACAGCAAGCAACTAATGGTAAACATGTCATCAGATGTTGTAAATGAACAAAGAGAAATATGTTTACATATCAAGGGCTTATATACATTAGGATGGGTCGCGAAAATAAATTGCAGCGGTCACCCCGCAGAAATAAAGATTGGATTGTTTAATGATGATCTACAAAAATATTTCGTCACTGGGTCAAGCCATCTGTGAGCTAAACGTTCCTGAAAACACCTCCCGTGTATTTTTTTATGATGCCCAAATTTTTTTCTGAGTTAATAGACCCTTGAATAACTCATTGGTAGAATTATTAGGCGTTTTTTTTAGGTTGACAGCTAAGAACTCATATTTCTTGTAAACATTTTGTAAGTGGTGTAATGAAAAATAAATAGGAGGAATCAATACCTTTCGAATGATGCTTAAGTGATGAATAACGGACGAAAAATTACGTCACTGACTCCATTTTTGTGATATAATTTAATTGCGCTGTGGCGTCAATTAGGCATCATTCGAAAGGTATTGACTGCAGCTATATATTTTTTATAAGATACTACCACCAAATACGAAAAAGTTTTCCGTAGTCACTGTGAAAATCCACAAAATTACAAATTACTAAAAACGTCCAATAAGTTACTCTAAGACAAGAATCTAAATTTGTGTTTAAAGTGCTTGCAAGGGGTCTATTATTCCAGAAAAAAAAATTGGACAAAAATATAACGCAAAAAAATTACACCGGAATAACATGATTTTTAGGGTTATATTCAGGAGCGTCTAGTCATTAAACAATCCAAACTTTATATCCGTGGGGTGACTGGAACTTGTTTTTTCATTTGTATGGACGGCGACCCAGCCTAATATACATAAGTGGCTATGAATCATTTTCTCGAAAATGAGTTTTTAATGACAAACTATACTCAGATTTGGATGTCATCTGTCATATAAATTTGGAGAAGAAATTTTGTTCGAAAGCCATTTTTTTCAAATTTTTCTGATTTGGCTATCTACTCAGACGTTAATTTGTAAATGCAAAAGTGGCTATGAACATAAAAATAATATAAATAATATAGTTCAAAAATGGAGCAGCATATAACCGAAGGTTGTAATGCGCTACAACGATTTTGTTTAGAACATTTTTCTAGATTTATGGCATATCGCATTATCAAATTCCCTCATTAATAGCATTTTGGTTCCCAAGTTATCAGGCTAAAATAGGATAAATAGTGGCTGTAAAGTAAAAATTGTGAAAAGTTTCTTTAGAAAAACCCCCGTAACTTTTTATCATATTGAGAATACCAAAATATTTTTATGGCATATGATTGCTGACTTTATTCCGAATATTTGTGTCAGAAAACTTTCAGAATCCTGAACAATCCTGGAAGTGGAATATGTGGGTCAATGTTTTGATATATCCCTTATACAAATGTCCCACTCAATTTCTATACTCATCATTCGTTTGAATTGAAAGAATTTTAAAAATGAAATTGTATTTTATTTAAAAATTAAAGTATTGTACTTTCTTTTGTATAAGTAAAAATGTCAAGATAAAAAATTCTTAGGATACTCCAATACTTTTTCGCAGAAACGAAAAATTTCATCTCGCCAATAGATAATTATTAATTTAGAGGTAAATTGCTTTTCAATTATTTCATTCAATTAGATATACTACAAATTTGTCCAAAGTTTGGCACTCATAGTTAAGCTACGGGTTAGCATCAAGCAAACTATTTGCTTTTATAAAGAATGTTTTTAGATTTCATTATGATATCATAGTGATTCTTATCTACACTTTTTTAAAATTACTAAACAATTTTTTTTAGTTTGTTTGTATTTTTCATAACCTTTGTCCGCAATTCAAAAAAGTGTCCACGATTTTTTATGTAATTTTCGTGCTTTTACTGCAAAACTATCATTTCAGACTAGTTATTTTAAAAAGAACTTAAAAATTCTATATTTTATTGATTCAGAAAGTCTAGAAGGTTTTAAAAAATTATATGTTCGAAACCTCTCTGGAGGGTTTGAACGAGTAGTTCTTCTATTCATTTCAAATAAAAACGACAAAATTGTTAAGCCAGTTACACAATATTTGTATACAAAAATAATTGATAAGAAAAGTCAAAATTGAGTTTCATAAATTGTCTGGGTGGAAGCGACCATAATTAGAAAGTACGAAGACAACGGAAGTATCTGACTCTTTCACTCTAATACTTGGTCCATCAACTCTTCTGCTTGAAGAAATTTAGACGACTCAAGTATATTTACAAAAATAAAAATGTGTTAGGAATATGCTTGAGATTATTGTAGGCGTTAATGCACCTTAATTCAATCAATACTCATTCAAACAAAAATAATTAATAAGAAAAGTCAAAATTGAGTTTCATAATCAGATCATAATTAGAAAGTACGAAGACAACCGAAGAATCTGACTCTTCACTCTAATACTTGGTCCATCAACTCTTCTGCTTCAAGAAATTTAGACGACTCAAGTATTTTTACAAAAATAAAAATGTATTAGGAATATGATTGAGATTATTGTAGGCGTTAATGCACCTTAATTCAATCAATACTCATTCAAACTTCATTCATTTTGAAATGATTAGCAAATCTAAAATGAACTGCCTTGAACAACAGTGCATGGTGAAACGAGCATCTAGTGCTCAAGAAACTGACAAAATCTCAAGTATCAGCCTGGACTTGTTGAATTTTAAAATCAACAAAACATTGTTTAAGATGGTTTACAAAAAAAATCCTAAGGAATTATTTGCGATTGTGAATGTGTTCCATAACATTGTTTGTCGGATATAATGAAAACGATCCGATCAAACACGACTTATGAATCAGCATTCACAAACAATAGAAATTAGTACAGTCTAGTAAGGTATTCAGTGATTCAAAACGATTTTAGGAATCTATGCTCCATAGCTTTTAAGAATTTAAACTGGAAAATAGAACAAAATTTTCAAATAACAATGTACTTAAACATTGTAGTTGAACGTTGGGCGCCATCTATGTTACGCGCGGTATATAAAAGACCATAAAGCTGATAAAAATCGATAAATAGGGTTGTGGCATAAAATTTCAAGGCTTCAGTGGCTTGGTTCTTAACCCTAGTTCATCGCCGCGTAAACATATTAAAAGATGCCAAAAGGATGCGACAAAAGCACGAATAAAATACTATATTCGTTTCCATTTATGTTTTGAATCACTGAAAACTTACAGACTTACCTTAGAGTATGACCAGATGGAGTGTCATACTAGTGCTTATGTTCCTTCCCATTACCATGACAGTATGTGCACCGGAATTTTTACTATTCCCTATGATCGCCTTCACCTACAGCTACAGCTAGGTTACCCAACATTCCACCACCAATAACGCTTTAAAATTTCATATTTATATTCAAGGTTTTATTAAACATTCGAAAAAATACTCTTATATGCAATAAGGGAATTCATAAAAAATAGCCTTATAATTGTAAATTGAATTTTGGAGATCATGAGATTATAATTATTTTATAATTAAAAATTATATATTATATATATAATTTATAATTATATAATAAGAATGTTTATAATTATAATTAGGAATAAATATAATTTAGGAAAATCATAATTAGGAATAATTTGTAAGAAGTGTAATGAAAAATAAATAGGAGGAATCAATACCTTTCGAATGATGCTTAAGTGATGAATAACGGACGAAAAATTACGTCACTGACTCCATTTTTGTGATATAATTTAATTGCGCTGTGGCGTCAATTAGGCATCATTCGAAAGGTATTGACTGCAGCTATTTATTTTTTATAAGATACTACCACCAAATACGAAAAAGTTTTCAGTAGTCACTGTGAAAATCCACAAAATTACAAATTACTAAAAACGTCCAATAAGTTACTCTAAGACAAGAATCTAAATTTGTGTTAAAAGTGCTTGCAAGGGGTCTATTATTCCAGAAAAAAAATTTGGACAAAAATGTAACGCAAAAAAATTACACCGGAATAACATGATTTTTAGGGTTATATTCAGGAGCGTCTAGTCATTAAACAATCCAAACTTTATATCCGTGGGGTGACTGGAACTTGTTTTTTCATTTGTATGGACGGCGACCCAGCCTAATATACATAAGTGGCTATGAATCATTTTCTCGAAAATGAGTTTTTAATGACAAACTATACTCAGATTTGGATGTCATCTGTCATATAAATTTGGAGAAGAAATTTTGTTCGAAAGCCATTTTTTTCAAATTTTTCTGATTTGGCTATCTACTCAGACGTTAATTTGTAAATGCAAAAGTGGCTATGAACATAAAAATAATATAAAAAATATAGTTCAAAAAATGAAGCAGCATATAACCGAAGGTTGTAATGCGCTACAACGATTTTGTTTAGAACATTTTTCTAGATTTATGGCATATCGCATTATCAAATTCCATCATTAATAGCATTTTGGTTCCCAAGTTATCAGGCTAAAATAGGATAAATAGTGGCTGTAAAGTAAAAAATTGTGAAAAGTTTCTTTAGAAAAACCCCCGTAACTTTTTATCATATTGAGAATACCAAAATATTTTTATGGCATATGATTACTGACTTTATTCCGAATATTTGTGTCAGAAAACTTTCAGAATCCTGAACAATCCTGGAAGTGGAATATGTGGGTCAATGTTTTGATATATCCCTTATACAAATGTCCCACTCAATTTCTATACTCATCATTCGTTTGAATTGAAAGAAATTTAAAAATGAAATTGTATTTTATTTAAAAATTAAAGTATTGTACTTTCTTTTGTATAAGTAAAAATGTCAAGATAAAAAATTCTTAGGATACTCCAATACTTTTTCGCAGAAACGAAAAATTTCATCTCGCCAATAGATAATTATTAATTTAGAGGTAAATTGCTTTTCAATTATTTCATCCAATTAGATATACTACAAATATACTACAAGTTTGGCACTCATAGTTAAGCTACGGGTTAGCATCAAGCAAACTATTTGCTTTTATTAAGAATGTTTTTAGATTTCATTATGATATCATAGTGATTCTTATCTACACTTTTTTAAAATTACTAAACAATTTTTTTTAGTTTGTTTGTATTTTTCATAACCTTTGTCCGCAATTCAAAAAAGTGTCCACGATTTTTTATGTAATTTTCGTGCTTTTACTGCAAAACTATCATTTCAGACTAGTTATTTTAAAAAGAACTTAAAAATTCTATATTTTATTGATTCAGAAAGTCTAGAAGGTTTTAAAAAATTATATGTTCGAAACCTCTCTGGAGGGTTTGAACGAGTAGTTCTTCTATTCATTTCAAATAAAAACGACAAAATTGTTAAGCCAGTTACACAATATTTGTATACAAAAATAATTGATAAGAAAAGTCAAAATTGAGTTTCATAAATTGTCTGGGTGGAAGCGACCATAATTAGAAAGTACGAAGACAACGGAAGTATCTGACTCTTTCACTCTAATACTTGGTCCATCAACTCTTCTGCTTGAAGAAATTTAGACGACTCAAGTACATTTACAAAAATAAAAATGTGTTAGGAATATGCTTGAGATTATTGTAGGCGTTAATGCACCTTAATTCAATCAATACTCATTCAAACAAAAATAATTAATAAGAAAAGTCAAAATTGAGTTTCATAATCAGATCATAATTAGAAAGTACGAAGACAACCGAAGAATCTGACTCTTCACTCTAATACTTGGTCCATCAACTCTTCTGCTTCAAGAAATTTAGACGACTCAAGTATTTTTACAAAAATAAAAATGTATTAGGAATATGATTGAGATTATTGTAGGCGTTAATGCACCTTAATTCAATCAATACTCATTCAAACTTCATTCATTTTGAAATGATTAGCAAATCTAAAATGAACTGCCTTGAACAACAGTGCATGGTGAAACGAGCATCTAGTGCTCAAGAAACTGACAAAATCTCAAGTATCAGCCTGGACTTGTTGAATTTTAAAATCAACAAAACATTGTTTAAGATGGTTTACAAAAAAAATCCTAAGGAATTATTTGCGATTGTGAATGTGTTCCATAACATTGTTTGTCGGATATAATGAAAACGATCCGATCAAACACGACTTATGAATCAGCATTCACAAACAATAGAAATTAGTACAGTCTAGTAAGGTATTCAGTGATTCAAAACGATTTTAGGAATCTATGCTCCATAGCTTTTAAGAATTTAAACTGGAAAATAGAACAAAATTTTCAAATAACAATGTACTTAAACATTGTAGTTGAACGTTGGGCGCCATCTATGTTACGCGCGGTATATAAAAGACCATAAAGCTGATAAAAATCGATAAATAGGGTTGTGGCATAAAATTTCAAGGCTTCAGTGGCTTGGTTCTTAACCCTAGTTCATCGCCGCGTAAACATATTAAAAGATGCCAAAAGGATGCGACAAAAGCACGAATAAAATACTATATTCGTTTCCATTTATGTTTTGAATCACTGAAAACTTACAGACTTACCTTAGAGTATGACCAGATGGAGTGTCATACTAGTGCTTATGTTCCTTCCCATTACCATGACAGTATGTGCACCGGAATTTTTACTATTCCCTATGATCGCCTTCACCTACAGCTACAGCTAGGTTACCCAACATTCCACCACCAATAACGCTTTAAAATTTCATATTTATATTCAAGGTTTTATTAAACATTCGAAAAAATACTCTTATATGCAATAAGGGAATTCATAAAAAATAGCCTTATAATTGTAAATTGAATTTTGGAGATCATGAGATTATAATTATTTTATAATTAAAAATTATATATTATATATATAATTTATAATTATATAATAAGAATGTTTATAATTATAATTAGGAATAAATATAATTTAGGAAAATCATAATTAGGAATAATTTGTAAGAAGTGTAATGAAAAATAAATAGGAGGAATCAATACCTTTCGAATGATGCTTAAGTGATGAATAACGGACGAAAAATTACGTCACTGACTCCATTTTTGTGATATAATTTAATTGCGCTGTGGCGTCAATTAGGCATCATTCGAAAGGTATTGACTGCAGCTATTTATTTTTTATAAGATACTACCACCAAATACGAAAAAGTTTTCAGTAGTCACTGTGAAAATCCACAAAATTACAAATTACTAAAAACGTCCAATAAGTTACTCTAAGACAAGAATCTAAATTTGTGTTAAAAGTGCTTGCAAGGGGTCTATTATTCCAGAAAAAAAATTTGGACAAAAATGTAACGCAAAAAAATTACACCGGAATAACATGATTTTTAGGGTTATATTCAGGAGCGTCTAGTCATTAAACAATCCAAACTTTATATCCGTGGGGTGACTGGAACTTGTTTTTTCATTTGTATGGACGGCGACCCAGCCTAATATACATAAGTGGCTATGAATCATTTTCTCGAAAATGAGTTTTTAATGACAAACTATACTCAGATTTGGATGTCATCTGTCATATAAATTTGGAGAAGAAATTTTGTTCGAAAGCCATTTTTTTCAAATTTTTCTGATTTGGCTATCTACTCAGACGTTAATTTGTAAATGCAAAAGTGGCTATGAACATAAAAATAATATAAAAAATATAGTTCAAAAAATGAAGCAGCATATAACCGAAGGTTGTAATGCGCTACAACGATTTTGTTTAGAACATTTTTCTAGATTTATGGCATATCGCATTATCAAATTCCATCATTAATAGCATTTTGGTTCCCAAGTTATCAGGCTAAAATAGGATAAATAGTGGCTGTAAAGTAAAAAATTGTGAAAAGTTTCTTTAGAAAAACCCCCGTAACTTTTTATCATATTGAGAATACCAAAATATTTTTATGGCATATGATTACTGACTTTATTCCGAATATTTGTGTCAGAAAACTTTCAGAATCCTGAACAATCCTGGAAGTGGAATATGTGGGTCAATGTTTTGATATATCCCTTATACAAATGTCCCACTCAATTTCTATACTCATCATTCGTTTGAATTGAAAGAAATTTAAAAATGAAATTGTATTTTATTTAAAAATTAAAGTATTGTACTTTCTTTTGTATAAGTAAAAATGTCAAGATAAAAAATTCTTAGGATACTCCAATACTTTTTCGCAGAAACGAAAAATTTCATCTCGCCAATAGATAATTATTAATTTAGAGGTAAATTGCTTTTCAATTATTTCATCCAATTAGATATACTACAAATTTGTCCAAAGTTTGGCACTCATAGTTAAGCTACGGGTTAGCATCAAGCAAACTATTTGCTTTTATTAAGAATGTTTTTAGATTTCATTATGATATCATAGTGATTCTTATCTACACTTTTTTAAAATTACTAAACAATTTTTTTTAGTTTGTTTGTATTTTTCATAACCTTTGTCCGCAATTCAAAAAAGTGTCCACGATTTTTTATGTAATTTTCGTGCTTTTACTGCAAAACTATCATTTCAGACTAGTTATTTTAAAAAGAACTTAAAAATTCTATATTTTATTGATTCAGAAAGTCTAGAAGGTTTTAAAAAATTATATGTTCGAAACCTCTCTGGAGGGTTTGAACGAGTAGTTCTTCTATTCATTTCAAATAAAAACGACAAAATTGTTAAGCCAGTTACACAATATTTGTATACAAAAATAATTGATAAGAAAAGTCAAAATTGAGTTTCATAAATTGTCTGGGTGGAAGCGACCATAATTAGAAAGTACGAAGACAACGGAAGTATCTGACTCTTTCACTCTAATACTTGGTCCATCAACTCTTCTGCTTGAAGAAATTTAGACGACTCAAGTATATTTACAAAAATAAAAATGTGTTAGGAATATGCTTGAGATTATTGTAGGCGTTAATGCACCTTAATTCAATCAATACTCATTCAAACAAAAATAATTAATAAGAAAAGTCAAAATTGAGTTTCATAATCAGATCATAATTAGAAAGTACGAAGACAACCGAAGAATCTGACTCTTCACTCTAATACTTGGTCCATCAACTCTTCTGCTTGAAGAAATTTAGACGACTCAAGTATTTTTACAAAAATAAAAATGTATTAGGAATATGCTTGAGATTATTGTTTAATTCAATCAATACTCATTCAAACTTCATTCATTTTGAAATGATTAGCAAATCTAAAATGAACTGCCTTGAACAACAGTGCATGGTGAAACGAGCATCTAGTGCTCAAGAAACTGACAAAATCTCAAGTATCAGCCTGGACTTGTTGAATTTCAAAATCAACAAAACATTGTTTAAGATGGTTTACAAAAAAAATCCTAAGGAATTATTTGCGATTGTGAATGTGTTCCATAACATTGTTTGTCGGATATAATGAAAACGATCCGATCAAACACGACTTATGAATCAGCATTCACAAACAATAGAAATTAGTACAGTCTAGTAAGGTATTCAGTGATTCAAAACGATTTTAGGAATCTATGCTCCATAGCTTTTAAGAATTTAAACTGGAAAATAGAACAAAATTTTCAAATAACAATGTACTTAAACATTGTAGTTGAACGTTGGGCGCCATCTATGTTACGCGCGGTATATAAAAGACCATAAAGCTGATAAAAATCGATAAATAGGGTTGTGGCATAAAATTTCAAGGCTTCAGTGGCTTGGTTCTTAACCCTGGTTCATCGCCGCGTAAACATATTAAAAGATGCCAAAAGGATGCGACAAAAGCACGAATAAAATACTATATTCGTTTCCATTTATGTTTTGAATCACTGAAAACTTACAGACTTACCTTAGAGTATGACCAGATGGAGTGTCATACTAGTGCTTATGTTCCTTCCCATTACCATGACAGTATGTGCACCGGAATTTTTACTATTCCCTATGATCGCCTTCACCTACAGCTACAGCTAGGTTACCCAACATTCCACCACCAATAACGCTTTAAAATTTCATATTTATATTCAAGGTTTTATTAAACATTCGAAAAAATACTCTTATATGCAATAAGGGAATTCATAAAAAATAGCCTTATAATTGTAAATTGAATTTTGGAGATCATGAGATTATAATTATTTTATAATTAAAAATTATATATTATATATATAATTTATAATTATAAAAAAAATAATACATATTAAAAAAAATAAATTTAAGTGTAGAATGTTTATAATTATAATTAGGAACAATTATAATTTAGGAATAATTATAATTAGGAACAATTATAATTTAGGAAAATCACAATTAGGAATAATCATAATTGAGAATTTTGGGATTTTTTTATTATAAAAATTCAACACCGAAATTTCATACCATTGAACCTACTGTGCATATCAAAATTCAAAAACAAGTCGACATCGGAATTTATATTAAGCTTACCACTGTGCACACAAAAAAAAATATTTTTACACCCCGTGTACCACTGTGTTCACAGTACTACCTCAAAATCTAAACATAGAGCTCTACTTTCAGGAAGGGCGGAATATCCTGAAATTATTTTCAAATCATGCTACAATATATACATTTAAGTATGTACACCCATGGTATTATGATCCACATCAGCTGACGCTGGAAGGTTAAATATCGACCATATGATCGACGTCAGCTGATGTGCGTATGACAATACGGTAACATTCACGTACAGGTGGCGCTATCGTTCATTATTCTGGCTGTCAATGTAGTAGTTTGTGTACGAAACAGCAACACTTGCTGGAATAAAATATTGAAAAAAAAAACAAATTGTTGTGTGTTTTAATAAATTGTCTCCTCCAGACTACGTCTACGCCAACAGTGTCATCATCGTGATGGAAATTCATGGTCCTTCGAAACCAAGCTTGTGCCAGGAACCTAGTGGTAATCTGTTTTGCGCGCCAAAAAGTGTCGGCATCTCCATCCAAAATTATTAAAAAATGTCATTACGTGACATGGTTCTACGAGCCATGTCACCATTCCTCTTCGCGGCTGCACCGAAAAAAGGCTTTGTCGCTTCTAGGCAGATTTTGTCACCGTTGATATTCAAATCTGTACCAAAAAATGCCAAGAAATAAATGGTGGCGTTATTCGTAGGGATCTATAAATCGACTTTCGATTAATCGACTAATGGGCGGAAGAAGTCCAAAAGTCGAAATCGACTTTACCATTGCCAAAAGTCGAAAAGTCGACTTTTTTCGACTTTGTGCATCAAGGAATTTAAGTTATTACCGATTTTACTTTTTTCGCTCTAGAAAACACATCCTTTATTCGAAAATTTGGCACAACAACTGGAAACATCTATGCGAAAAGTGGGTAAGATCGGTTCAGATTTATATATCCAAAATAAATGTCTTTCGATTTGGTTTTGATTTGGTCTATTCGTCTTTTCATTCATTTGCAATGTCGTCTTTTTATTTGCAACAGTCGAAAAGTCGAATTTTCAAAAGTCGAAAAATCGGTTTTTCAAAAGTCGACTTTTCATATATTTGCAAAAGTCGAAAAATCGACTTTTTGCTCCAACTATACATCCCTAGTTATTCGTAGGGAAATAACCTATTTGTCCACTAAAAACAAAACACAGTTACTATCAGTGAATTAAATCTGTTGCACTATACTTACATTTTTGATTTCTTTTGTGACAGATTAGGCCACCGGTTGAATTTAGAAAGAGTGCAATTGTATTGCATCGTGCAATTTACCTAATTCTTACAAGAAATGAATTTGGCATTTTTCTCCTGTGCTACCACAACATCTATTATCGAAATGTCAATCTATTACAGGAAGAGAAAGGAGTCGAGGTGGCGCGCCGCCGCCGACTTTTTTCCTATCAGCCACGCCGCCGCCGATGAATACGGCTGAAAACGGTGCAGCAAAAACTAAAATTATTGGTTAAAGACATTTTGATCCATATTACAAGCGGCTTGTTTATATAAACTGCCGTTAAAAACGCGCAAAAGCCACATCAAAAATAATAAAATAGTTCGATTGGACTTACTAGCTTAATATTTATATGGAATTTACTCAAAGTAGCTTACTACTCTCTTAGTTACCAAGTAAGGTGGTGCCATGTGTTTATCTGCGATTTTTATACACTCCACGAGAGTATTATGTCTTTGTGAATTTGTTTGTAACACCCAAAAGAAAAGAAAATAATTATACTGGTCGATTTAGAATCTCTTTTTGAATCGATTTAGCAATGTCCGTCTGTCTGACGTCTCTCGGTCTGTCCATTTATTGCTGTAATCAAATTACAGGTCGCAATTATAGTCCAATCTTAACAAAATTGGCACAAGTAAGTTTTGTGGATAAGGGACGAACGCTATTTAATTTGAAGCAAATCGGTTCAGATTTAGATATAGCCCCCATGCAAATATCGCTCCCAACTTGACTTTTTTCGCTCTAGAACCCACATATAGTACCCGATTTTCTCTAAATTCTGCACAACATCTTATAATTTTCTATAATAATCTTTCCAGGTTAAAATTTTTTGTCAAACACATACGTTTACAGGATACAAAAATCCTTCCCGATTTCACATTTTTATCGAATTGAATTGCAATGGGATAGAAAGTGGAGGGTATCATATAGTCGGCCCGTCCGACTTTAGCTTTTCCTTACTTGTTTTAAATGAAACCAATGGATAAAAATGTTGCTTCCTTATCAAGTCCCTTAATTGTAAGCAAGTAAACCCAATCGAACAGGCCTAAGATTTTCATACATACATGTCATACAATAAAGGGCTAAGAAAAAGCTAAAGTCGGCCTGGTCTGCCTGTATGATACCCCACTCTATATTAAATACTCAATGCAGAATTCATTGGGACGATTTCAGGGATCCAATTATGAAAAATATAAAATAGAACGTATGTGGCATATCACAATCATTTAAGCTCTAGAACGAATATTTTAACCCCATATTAACAAATAGGCAAATATTTAATTGTCGAAATTTAATGATAATTAGAATTTTTGTCAAAATTGGGTCGGCTCAGCCGTCGAGTCGCCGCCGATAACCGCCAAAATACTCAATACTAATCAATAATCCCCTAATTACTGATCGGTGTGGCGTATGGCGTTTGACGTACGTCGTCAAATGTAAATCATCCGTAACATCCTTTGTCGGACAGTCTTGAAAGACGAAAGTACCGCAACGGCGGAACCCCGTACCTTATTTCTTATTTATTGCACTTTAGGTTTAGTCAAAGTAAGTTGGATCTGAATTGCCGTTATCTTCCTGTCAAATTTTTGAGCACCTAATGCCCTGTTCACTTCAGCTCTAACCAACCGACTTACTTGGTCCGCGTTCATTGTTTCTTCTGAATTTTCAAGTCTTAGATTTACGAATAAGGCTTCTAACGATTCACTATCTACTATTCGCAAAAATGCCCTATTGTTCTCTTTTTTCAGTTTCTCTATTTTGTTTAATAAGTTTTTATTTATTTTTTAGAACGGGCACTTCACTCACCTTATCATGATTATAGGTTGTTGAGTTCGAAATTCGTTCGCAAACAACTTCCCTAGACGCCTTTAAATATTCAAAAACACGAGATTTTTGGCAAATCTTTATTTA
Source organism: Polietes domitor (assembly GCA_947397865.1). Taxonomy (NCBI): domain Eukaryota; kingdom Metazoa; phylum Arthropoda; class Insecta; order Diptera; family Muscidae; genus Polietes; species Polietes domitor. Next base: position 103,499,680 of record OX377618.1, read on the forward strand.
AGAATATTTCCGTTGATTCGGAGCGACGGCGCTTTAAAAACAATTTGTTTCCGTCGTTGTTACTTTCGAACTGATCTTTTTTCATCTTCGTTGACCTTTTTAAAGCTATTTGTTATTCTTCAAAAGAAGACGCTGCCGTTATTAAGCTATGCAGAAGGGCCATGCACATACACACACACACGTGTGTATGTACATATAAGCAAACGATAAACAAAAGGGCAACGAAGGAATAGAAAATAACTAGAGATCAATAACAAAAGGGTAATGACTACATAAACAAGTGAAGGTTCATACATATGACAATTTTAGTAAACAAGACAGTGGCGGCGGTAACATTCCCCTCTTCGTAAGCGAATTAGGGACATATGAGCTTGCTGTCATCCTTCTCATTACCGACGTCTACCACTGCAACTTTAGCTACCGGCCTCTCATACGTACTGGAAGCTGTTTTAATCTTGACACTGCGAACTTGACCATCTTTTGCAAGAAACACTTCGGTTACTACACCCTTGGGCCACTTGTTGCGGGGGAGCGTGTCGTCCACTATGTATATCGCCAACGGATGGTGGTTGTACCTTGTCGAACCACTTGCTGTGCCGAACCAAAGTTGGACCGTATTCACGTACCCATCGTCGCCAAAAATTATTCGCAAATTGCTTGTTGATGCCATCGTTGACGCAAATCGTAGTCATACTCACATAGAGGTTTTTGCCCGCTGCAGAACCTAGTAATAAATGGTTAGGTGTCAGGGCATCGTCGTCAGCTGATTCTAGGGCCACAAATGTCAATGGACGAGAATTGATTATAAATTCGACTTCATATAGAGCACACCTTAATGTTTCATCATTAAATTTAAAGGCAGGGCACATCGCGTAGAGTACGGATTAATCGTTCTCAAGCTTCGCCCATATGCGGTGCTGCTGGAGGGTTAAATCGCCACTTTATTTCGTCGTGCTTGGAGAATACCTTGCGAAAGTCGAGATTTTGCTTCTCTTCGCAAAGAATTTTTTCAACCGATTTAAAATTTGTTCCATTGTCAGTGTATACTTTCTTTCGGCGAGCCACGACGACTGATGACATTTTGAATACACATAATGCGCGAACTGGTGTCGAGACTATGAGCCACTTCGATGTGAATCGCACGACCGTCAAGCACGTAAACAGAACACCCCATCTTTTTTCCTTGTGTCTTCCAACGGTAACGTATAAGGGTCCGAAAAAGTCGATGCCGACATAAGTAAATGGACGCTCAAAACTGGATAGCCTCGCTGGGGGTAGAGATGCATTTGTGGTGGTCTGGGTACTGCTGCTGCATTTTTACATCGCTGACATCTGCCTCGTACATTTTTGTATAGAACTCTCAATCTGGGAATGTGAAACATGGACTTAATCCTGGATATTATCGCTTCGTGCAAACAATGATGAAAATTCTCGTGGTAGTATCGGACCACTAGAAACGTAATAAGATGTCCGTAGGGTAAAATTATGGCGTTATTACAACTTATGGCGTTATTACAACTTATGCTTATCATTTTTGAGGCACCAAATTTCCTCAGAAAACTCGCTCACCTGCGCATATTTAAATAAAATACGTTTTGCTTTCTGGACACGTTCAAATTGTGTTTCCTCTGGTACTCTACTGGAGCGGACCACGGATTTTAACTTTTCTATGTAACGTAGAAATTGCGACAGCGCTCTATAAAGTCGTCTCCAGCATGAAAAATACTCGATATACATGGTGAAATTATTTGATTTATTGGCATGTAATAGATGATATCGTACCTCTTCTTTATTGGTGCCTCCTAAATCGGGACATTTTGGCCAAAACGCTTTCATCGGATTTGAGAATTCTGGACCTTGTTGGATGTACCGTTGCGAAATCTGCTGGGTGGATTTCGAAGGAACCCATTTCCACTGAGTCACGTTAGTTCGAGAATTTCGCCAACTCTGAACATCACAAACTGCTTAAAATTTTTAAGATCCATAGACAACCATTTCAAGACAGTTTTCGAATCCGACCAGTAAAGCATTCTGTACATTGAAGACGAGTAGCATCTCTGATTTTGCTGCCATACGAGCACCAATTAATGCTGCTTGAAGCTCCAATCTAGGAATCGATACAGGTTTCAACGGGGTGACCTTGGACCTTGGCAGCTACAATACTGATGTCGACCTCTTCATTGTATTGAATACGGAAATAGCATACAGCAGCATATGCGTTTTCGCCAGCGTCGACAAAAATATGTAATTGGACATTAAACGTGAATTTAAGCAGCTTCGAGTAACATCGGGGGATCATGACGCATGCAATTTTATCCAAATTTGTGAGCCATGAAGACCATTTAAAAAAACAATTCCTCGTTCAGTTCGTCGTCCCACTTTATGCCTGAGCGCCATATATCTTGCAGTAATATTTTCAGACCAATAGTATAGTGAGAGACGAACCCAAGTGGATCAAATATCGACATCAGGACTTGAAGGACTTTCCTCTTGGTGGGGACCACATCGGCTTGGAACACATTTCTTCTGAGCCTCGAGAATCTAGAATTGTACTGAAACACGTCGTTATTGGATCTCCAATACATACCAAGAGCTCCAAATGTGTTTTCTGTTGCTTCGCCATCACCCAATTGTTGCCGCACTAATTCGGAATTTGACGCCCAATTTCTCATGTGGAAACCGCCAGCAGCATGGATCATTTTGACTTGAGAAGCCAACTCCAGCGCCTCTTCCTCGGACTCCACACTATCGATGAAATCGTCCATATAGTGATAGGACTCCACCGCCTTTACTGCTCTGGGATATAAACATCTGAATTCGTCCGCATTTTTATTCCAAAAGTTAAGGCCTTCATCACGAACGAATTAGGCTTATTCACGTCACCGTCTCCGAACCACAAAAATCTTTGAGGATGCATGTCCTCGTCTCTGACATTGATGCGATGAAACATTTCAGCAATATCACCACAGACTGCAATTTGACCGACTCGAAATTCGATTAGAATATTCACTAGTGACGTAAGCAGGTCAGGGCCACACATTAAAAAATCATTGAGCGACTTATCGTTGGATTTGGCTGCTGCGTCCAACACTAGACGAACTTTACCAGGCTTGTTAGGGTTGATGGCCACGAAAATTGGTAGATACCATGTTCGACCAGGATAAGAATTTAATTCTGAGTCCAAGACCTTTCTAGCGTATCCCTTGGAGAGTAGTTTATCGATTTCCTTCGCATAGTCTGCTCTAATTCCGGATTTCTCTTAAACTTTTTCTGGAGACACTTCCATCGATGGCACGCAACGTTATAACTCTCGGCTAATTGTGGGTTGTCGTCTTTCCAGAGTAAACTTACTTCAAATTGTTTATTCTTCTTCACCGTTGTATTTTCAAGAATGTGTATGGCTCTTTCGTTCTCCGGTGATAAGATGTTTTTCTCTTGGGCCACTTCCAGGGAGAAATACTCCTTCACTTCATCATGTAAAATTTTATATAGATTTTCACACTCACACGTATGAATATTTAATGAGGCGGAAGTTCTGGCACAAGGGCTACTACCTTGGAGGGTCCAACCTAGACGAGTTTTTATTGCAATTAGTTGATTGCGACCACCTTCTCGAATCTTCATAGGTACGGCCACCCTCCAGTTGTTGAGACCAATCAAAATCATCGGTTTGGCGTTATTGTAAGATTCGATGGGTAAACCTTTCAAATATGGATTGTCCTCCACGATGTCGTTGAAATTTATAGATTGTTCGGGCAGACCAAGATTATTTACTGTGCGAACATCATAGAGCGTAAAACGTGATTTACTTTGTGCACATGAGACTTCTAAATTAATCTTGACCGATTCATCTTCTGATCTTGTTGTATTACCAGTCCAGCGCAACTCTAGGGGCTCTTTTTCACCTTTCAGATCAAGCTTGTTGAAAAACTCCTGTTCCATTAGGGTCACTGAAGATCCCTCATCTAAAAAGGCAAATGTTTTCACTGAACCACCATTGCAAAAAACTTGTATCGGCAAAATTCTGAAGCACGGCTTCCCTTTATCACTGTCATTATGAGCATTAACACTGCACTATATATATTATTCGTACTTGGGCTGACGGTCGTTGTATATTTATGTAATAATGGGTGATGTTTCGCTGTACAGCCACTAATTCCACACTGTTTATTTGAGAAACACTTTCGACGATGTAAATTTAAGCAATGACGACACAATTTGTTTTCTTTTATCAAGTTCCACTTGGCATCCAAATTCATGGATTGAAACTCACCACAGCTTACGTTAGCAACGTTACTGTCCACCTTAACACACTCGAAATGGAATCACTTGTCACAAGAATCACATTGCACCATTCGATCGGTGTCTTTTAAATCGCATTTATTGCAATTAAAATCGGTTTCCGACATTATATTGTTTCTTTTATTAAGAAACGAGAATATTAATTAATTTTATTGTCTGTTTTCGAACACTGTTCAATTTGATTTAACGCGGCTTTTGGTTTTATTTTCCACAGCTTTTTTTTTCAATTTGCCGAAGCCGCGATTAACACTTGAAAACCACAATAAACAAATGTAAATTGTTTTTAAAGAAATGTTGAGTTCGAAATTCGTTCGCAAACAACTTCCCTAGACGCCTTTAAATATTCAAAAACACGAGATTTTTGGCAAATCTTTATTTAAGAATATTTCCGTTGATTCGGAGCGACGGCGCTTTAAAAACAATTTGTTTCCGTCGTTGTTACTTTCGAACTGATCTTTTTCATCTTCGTTGACCTTTTTAAAGCTATTTGTTATTCTTCAAAAGAAGACACTGCCGTTATTAAGCTATGCAGAAGGGCCATGCACATACACACACACGTGTGTATGTACATATAAGCAAACGATAAACAAAAGGGCAACGAAGGAATAGAAAATAACTAGAGATCAATAACAAAAGGGTAATGACTACATAAACAAGTGAAGGTTCATACATATGACAATTTTAGTAAACAAGACAGTGGCGGCGGTAACAATAGGTAATTTAATTGATAATTTTTCTGCTCCTCCTATGTTTCTTTCCTCCCCTCGTACTGAATGTTTCGGGATTCATTGCGCCGCCCAAGGATAATCGTTCCTAGGTGACAAAGTTAATATAATAATTGTTATGCTCTTCCGCTTTTTGTACTGCGAGATTCTTCGCGTTGCCCAAGCATAATCGTTCCTTGGCGTTCCTTTCCTTTTTAATAGAAGACACTTAGATTTCTGTATTGTGTTTTGTTTTTATTTCGACTTAATTTTCGCCAGCTCCTTGTTGAGCGCCGATTAAACTATTTTATTTGTCAAGCGTCAGTTAATAACTAAATGATACAATAATTTCTTGTCTTAAACTAACTGTAGAATAGAACATTAAGCACCATAACAACTTTTAAATTGTCACGAAAAACACAGCACACTTTATCACAGAACATTATATATTACAGCAATATTTTTATAATCAAAAATATTTGATGTAATTTACATACCTGTATTACTATTTTCATTTTACAATATGTTTACTTCTTTAATTTTCGTTTTATAATGTTATTTCTTTTACTTTAGGTTGAAATATCAAAAAGTAAACAACAAACAAAAGAGAAAGTAGTAACAATAGGCTCGGGCTCACTAGCTTAATTATACCCTCCACTTATAACACCCAAAGAGAAGCGTGATACAACCATTGTTAATTACAACAATCATCTTAGAATCACTTTTTGAATCGATTTAGCACTGTCTGTCTGTCTATCTATTCTTGTAATCATAATACAGTACCCATGTACTCTCCCATCGAATTTCTCACATGAAACATGTGAAATCAAACAGAAACGTTGTAATTTGACAAAAAAATTGTTTCTCGCATGTAACTGTGTCTGTAACTTTGATTTGTGAGAAATTTCTGTCACCATATGTTTTTTCTCACATTACTGGAAAAATGTGAGAAAAACTGTAAAATATTCAGTCGAGAAGTTTCAACTTCGAACTGTCAAATATACATACTCACAATTAAAAAATTGCGAGAATGAGCATTTCACACATTTGTAAACCAAATAATAGTCAAAACCAACACATAAAATTCATAAACATTCATAAAAATTCTTTTGAATTTTGGTATGATAATCCGGAACGATAAGCGCACTTTTCAAAATTCTTCTTTCTTCCCGCTGAATTCGATCACACACACTCTGAAGCAATCAGCAATACGGCATACATTAAACAACACAACAAATAACTTATTGACACTTTTTAATAGATTTAATAAATATATGAATGTATGTTATTGTCTATTTTTTATTTTCGCTTGTTTACTTGAAGTTTCTTCTTTTCTTTGTTTACTTTTTTTGAAATGTGCCTGGAAAGTTCCAATAATACATTGACGTTTTTCGCATTGATTTACAGATACAGTTTTTACTCAAATATCGAGAAAAAATATCGGGTCAAATTTATATATAGCTCCCATACAAATGTCACTCCAGATTTGATTTTTTCTGTTTTAGAAATCACATATTACAATCTATTTTCGCACAACACCATATATATAAGATAAAAACATCTATGGTTCAAATTTATATATACACCCAAATGTCGCTCCTGATTTGACTTTTTCCGCTATAGAGACAGCAAAGAAAGGATTTTCACAAAATTTGGCACAACGCCATATATTTCAACTAGAAACTGCTGTGATGAAAATGGATCACATCGGTATATGATATACATACAAAAATTCTACCCGATTTCCAGACTCGAATTGTAATGGGGTTGTAAGTGGAGGATATTATATAGTCGGCTCGCGCGACTTTAGCCTTTGCTTACTTGTTTTTGTATGGAATTTACTTTACTACTACTTCCATTATAACCCTTACGACGGAGTACCAATCTTACTGTTACTGGGTTGCATCCCGGCTATTGAACTTTCATGGGTGTGGCTCCTCAACCCTCAACACCTAACAGGGACTAACAAGTAAACTATAAAAAATGTACTAAATTAACCTGACAATAAAACACGCAACACGACGATCAACACCCTTCACCCTCCCTACCTGGCTTTTGCAAGACATTCGTATAAAAGCCCCTTAAACGCAAGACACCATTTTACCTTACTACATTACATTATGTCATCATCAACGACCTTGTATACGTTCCTTCCCTCCTTTTAAAATAGAACTTAGCAAGACATAATTTTAATTTCACTTCATGACATAAAAAGTTTATTAAAATATAAAAATTTAAATCTAAATAGCAAAAATTAATGAAAATAAATTAATTTTTTTTATTTTTTTATTTTTTAATATTCTATAATATAATATTTTTGAATTTTCTAACCTTCCTTTTCTTATCGCCTTTTCAGGAGTATCTCTGACAAAATCAACGATTTCCCAGACTCTCTCTCTTTAGCAACTTTGGCACTGGACAAAGGCAACAACAAAATGAACGATAATCTGGCTATTAAATTATTAACAGACTGTTTTACAAAGATAATCTTACTCAAATAAATAAAATCCACAAACAAAAAACAAACTTTAACCTTATCTTTAATCTAGGATCCAACTAAGCTTTCGAACATATATATTTCAAATATGCTCAATCAAATTTTCCCTCAACAACTATCACCTATAAAATCTCCTGAAGAGTTCTGTGGAGGTATACAGTAATATATCTGGGACATCTAAGTGATGATGATGAGTTAAGTACTCCGGTTACTTAATTTGGGTAGATCCCCCACAAATCCAAAAAAATCTTATGAAAACAAATTTTTCCTTAACAAAATGCACGATACATATATATATATATATATATATATATATATATACTTAAATATTAAAACTTCACAAACTCATACAACATACAAATGGTGGAACTAATTAAAAATCTCGGTTTTCGGGGTTTCGAGAGTTTATCTTTAGCAGAAAGAAATGTCTGCCAGTGTGTATGGCAGTTTTTTCTAAAAAAATCCGCAGGGTTCCTATCTCTAATTTTGGTTAATGCAAGAATTTATCACAGGGCGGAAAGTTATGTGTTTTACGACATCTACCGGTTATTTAACAAAAAAGGACTATCCTTACCGACTGAATTAAATATTACGCCGAAACGACTCGAGATGGCCCTGATCACGGCAGATATTCTTTGTCCAACCAGCCAGCAGATGGAGCTGACCTTTTGTTTAGCGGACTAGTTTACGCCGTACGCTCAAGAATTGCTTTGGCTCTATCTGCAGGCTACTTCCGCAAACTTTCGTGTTGGTTCTACCTCCTCCGGAGTTTCATATGAGATATACTATGGAATTTAGGACTTTTTTCACCATAAAACTCACTGAATTCGCATAAACTTCTTACAGAAAATTTTAGTACCCCCTTTTGTAGCCTATTTTCACACCAAAATTTTCGAGAAGGCGTCATTTAATTTCCAGCCGACATTTTTCTTTTTATCGTTTTTTAAATCCTCCACTCCTGACATTTTTTTCATTTTCTACACCTCGCGTAAATTATTACTAGCGGTTAAATTTTATGAGTGGATCGTATTCGTCGATACAACAGTTCCGGTAGTTGACCTCCTCTTTGAAAATACCTCTAAAGAAAATACACTCCTCATTTAAATACTAAAAAATACAACTACGGTTGTCTTTCTACCTGTCATCCACTCATCTGTTTCTCATACTACCGCCTGGCACCAGTAGTATCAGCACGCAATAAAATACACGAGAAAAAGCAAAACAGAAAGACAAAAAAATTCTTCACACTACTTGAGACGTGGCAGACAACAATCAATGTCTGCCATTCATTTTTGTGGAAAAATCCTATAGTGGCAAAGGCTCTGAATAAGCAAATGGAATAAAAAGAGGATATACTGTTTTCAATAAGAACCAGCATTGCCTCCATCGCCATCAGTTGCAGCACTTTTACCACTGCTTTAGAATCGTCTTCTATAACGACCATTGCGAAAGCATTGGAAGCCTCGAGTTTTGAGACTCGAGACTTGAAAAGTATTTCGTCTCGATCTTCATCGGTAGCCGGCAGCTTGACATTAGGCGGGCTGGGCGGTGGCAATATGTTATGTGAAGTTTTTGAGAGTAATGTTGGCTCGGAGCTGGAATCTTGCACTTTGGAGGACTCGTCAGGCTCATTGTGCGAAGGTGATGTCGATAAGAACTGCAAACTTTGCAGTTTTCGTTTGCAGTCGCCTCGAGCGCTCGCATGTCTCCATGTCTTTTGCGAGTCCTATCTGTGTAAATTAATAAACGACGACTCGTCCGGAGGCAATTTGTCGTCGTCTCGACTTTGTCGACGTTCTGTCGCTGGTGAACTTATTTCCGTTTGGTTTGTATTATTGTTCGGCTTAAGGTCTCAAGTAAATGAAAACAATACAATGTTCCCGATATTTCGAACGACTTCGCCGATCATCCTCAGGGGCGTTACACTAAACAAATATACATAAGGATAACAATCAATATACACACAATTTTTAAACAATTAATATAATTACATTAAAAAAACAAAACGATCCTCCCACTTTCACAAGTTTTTGTCATCTACTGTCCGTCTTTCCTATTCTTGTGTGTGATATTTCTGTATATGTGTGCGCATTTGTATGTGTCTGTCTTGTAATTTAGTCTCTTTTCAGTAGGAATGTAATGTAGAGCATTCCGAATGTATATCTCCTATGGTAGTTACTCTCTTCTGTTAATATGTCTACGTCGTCAAAGTTGGGTGTGTGTCCACTTAGTGCACAGTGGGCTGCAAGTGCAGTTTTTTGACAAACCAGTTTTGGTTTGTCAAGTGTTTTTAGGCCAGATTTATGAGAAGAAAGTCTAGTTTTTAATTTATAATACTACGTCCGTTCTGTCTTCTTTTTTATTTTTGATTTTGTCTTGCTGAATAAATTGTTGACCGTGTTGTGAGATTTTTGGGCTAATTCATATTTTTCTTTGTCATATAAGTCTGAGTTTTTGAATCTTTCCGAGAATCCGGGTATATGTATATGTTATAGTCTTGTACAGCTTTGTTGGTTTTTCTATGTGGCTTTTGGGATTTCGTACATTTCTAATTAATTTTCTTATTGTTTTTATGGGAAAGTCATTTCTTCTTAAAAAATTTTTAATTTTCTCTGTGTTATTTTTGTGGAAGTCCTCATCACTTATGTCTAGTAATCTTCTGATAAAATTGGTCGTTTCTAATTCTTCTGGAAAGTCTAAGATCAAGTGTCCTGTATGCAAGCAAATCACTACGATTGGCTCCAAGGGTGTACAAACTTTGACATGAGATTACATTTTAACAAATATACTGTATTTGCCCACCAGTGAGTCCGAACAATTGCATTGCACTTCGTGCAAGTGTAAGGAGAATGTCATTTCATGTTGCAATGATTGTACCAATATCTTGTGTAGTGGCTGTGACAAGGTCCACAAGTACATGAGATGTTTCGAAAAGCATGAAGTCGTTAAGATGGGGATAAACCATTAATTATACACCAGCCATTGTACTGCAACGTACATACGTTGGAGAATCTCAAGTATTATTGTTTCAATTGTCAAATATCGGAGCGCAGTGACTGATTGATTCCCGATCACAAGGCCAATGAGCATTACTATGATATCATTGCGTCGGCTGAGAAATCGGTGCGTGGTGATGTTGAGAATCTAATGAAGGAGGCGAAATCGAAGGTGCAATATTGCACCGATGCAGAAGCAAATTTATCTAGCGCTCCTACAAATTATACATGATTCAGCCAGGGATCTCATCCAGGAGACATATGAGAACTACACGAAAGGCGTGGCTAAAGTGTAAATATATACATATTTTTTTCTTTTATTGATTATAAAATAAAACATTTTCTAATATCCAACAGCGAAGGATTTCGACTATCCGTATGGACGTTACGTCGGTTTTATTGTAACCAATGTTTATTCTAATATGTGTGGGAGGTGCCGTAAGGCAAGTGGCAACCTTGGCCATATACAATATACTAATTATTATTTGATCATTTTTATTATCATTTTTTAAACGAACACCCGATCAGGCCAATGCATTTTTTTTTTTAATAAAACATTTTCTAATATCCAACAGCGAAAGATTTCGACTATCCGTATGGACGTTACGTCGGTTTTATTGTAACCAATGTTTATTCTAATATGTGTGGGAGGTGCCGTAAGGCAAGTGGCAACCTTGGCCATATTCCATGCGAATTTAACCTTAATAAAAGCATTGTCACGTGCTCTGACGGCATCCGTAACAAAACTCTGTGTTTCAAAATCAGCTGCAGAAACATCATTGTGACGGATGCTTCCTTTCACAAGGTATGTTTGTACCATTGAAAACCATCGAAAACCATATATATACTAATTATTATTAATAATAATAAAAATAATAATATATACTAATTATTATTTTTATTATTATTTTTTTTTCTAGAAGAGTAAGGTTTCTAGTTAAGTTCTGATCGCATTTAAACCACTTTGGTTCAACCTCTCGGCAGCGTTCGACTGTGGGGAGTAAAATGCTGTTTTCATATGGGAAATTTCGTAGACCACCAACATCTTCATGAATTCCTTTGAAACAAACTGCATTCCGTTATCTGAGTGGATGGTTTCCGGTACTCCAAATTTTTGACAAACTTGTTCTGTCAAAAATGTTACTACATTCGAGGTGGTGGCTTCCTTCAACGGCTTCGAAAACACGAATTTCGTCAGATGATCTACAATTAGAATATAAGCATTGCCCTTCTTTGACCTAGGGCACTTGCCCAAGAAGTCTATATAAATCTTCTGGAAAGGTCGATCTGTCTGGACTTCATCTTCTATGGCCGGCATCAGGAGTTCATTTGAGCTTTTACACTCCTTAATTTTGCTTTTTGATCTGGACAAAGCATCCGCAACTACGTTCTCTGACCCTTTTTTGTGCTCTATTTGGAAATCAAAAGCTTGAAGTTGTAGTGCCCAGCGAGACAACCATTAAGGTCACGAAGGGAGATTAGCCACTTTAAGCTCGCGTGGTCGGTAATTATCGTGAAAGGCATGAACTCAAAATTCCATTCGGCAACGCCGAGCAAACTTCTAACTTCTCTGACATTCTTCGGGATCAGAATTTTCCTAATTGCTTCTACCTTATCGGGGTCGGGTTTCATCACCCCACCTCCGACAATAAAACCTAAATCGTGAAGCTTTTTGAAACAAAATTTTGACTTATTTAATCCAATAGTTAGATTTGCTCTTCCTAGGCATTCTGCAACTTTACCCAGTAGACTCATGTGGCTATCGAAATCGGAGGAAATCACCAGCAAGTCATCCAGGTAAATGAAAACGTTAGACATCATTACAAAGTCCAAACGGCATCACAACGTCCTACCTAATCCGTGCTGTTCATATGATTTAAAAGTTCCCATTATCTCTTTCAACTTTCCTTCCATTTCTGGCGTTAAATCATGACAAGAATCTTTATCTAACTTATCGAGTACTCTTCCAGTATTTCCTGACTTATTTCCTCGGCCTCAAACATCTGTGGAGCGACATTAAATAGTCTAAAGAAATGTATTCCTAAGTTTGCGGTTTGCTCCAGATCTTCCCCCTTATACGACTTGGCTGGCAGCAGCTGCTATAGCATATATCCAATCACTAAACACTTTCACAATCGGCACCTTTTCATCTTTTGAATGCATTGCCCAATTAAGTTTGTGATTATTTGGCAATTTATCGACCAAAGTCCTCACGAGCATTGGATTATTCAAATGGGCCACCATAGTACACGCTTCTCACTAACTCCTTTGCACGACCACGGAGACACGACTGCAAACGCATTAAATTTTCACCATCAGTGTAACCAGCAATCTCGGTACTATTTCTATAGTTACTAATGAACAGCGGCCAGTCCTCAGGATTTCCGTCAAAATTTGGCAAATCCTTTGGTATAACCTGCCTAGCTGCAATCTGTGACGCTGTTGGTTGGAACGACGTAAAGCTGTTCGAAAAAGAACACGATGACTGGCTTATGTTGCCTTGGGAAAGAATTTTGTATTTCTTCTCCAAATTCTTTTTCCTCTTCCAACATTTGTAACTGTAGCTGAGTCTGAGACAACATGTTGCATGGAGCCAGGTTCGAGTCGTTGGGGTGTACAAAATGGAGTTCTTCATACTGATTTTTTTGCGCGGCGGTTGGTAGCGTCATTGTTGTTTTCGTTGGCGGAATTATGGTGGTTTGTGACATCGTTATTGTAGCAGACGAAATGGTGCTGGACCCATGATTATTCAAAGTTGGGTTATGTGCTTTTGCATATGCACATACTCGTGACCAGCATTCATTTCTCTTTGTTGTTGTTGGGCATCTTTCTCCACATTTCCCGCAAAGGACGGACCGGGTGTTCCCAAAACGCTTCCGGTATTCACTAGGTTTGCTGGTGATGATGAAGCTTGCCTCCCGGCGGAGAAATCAGCAGTGTTGTTAACGGGGGGCATCTGCTGCATTCTATTAAACTCGTCACTAGGGGCCACGGTTTGGTCTCTACAACACGAGCAACTCCAGCTTACGTTAGCAACGTTACTGTCCACCTTAACACACTCGAAATGGAATCACTTGTCACAAGAATCACATTGCACCATTCGATCGGTGTCTTTTAAATCGCATTTATTGCAATTAAAATCGGTTTCCGACATTATATTGTTTCTTTTATTAAGAAACGAGAATATAAATTAATTTTATTGTCTGTTTTCGAACACTGTTCAATTTGATTTAACGCGGCTTTTGGTTTTATTTTCCACAGCTTTTTTTTTTCAATTTGCCGAAGCCGCGATTAACACTTGAAAACCACAATAAACAAATGTAAATTGTTTTTAAAGAAATGTTGAGTTCGAAATTCGTTCGCAAACAACTTCCCTAGACGCCTTTAAATATTCAAAAACACGAGATTTTTGGCAAATCTTTATTTAAGAATATTTCCGTTGATTCGGAGCGACGGCGCTTTAAAAACAATTTGTTTCCGTCGTTGTTACTTTCGAACTGATCTTTTTCATCTTCGTTGACCTTTTTAAAGCTATTTGTTATTCTTCAAAAGAGGACACTGCCGTTATTAAGCTATGCAGAAGGGCCATGCACATACACACACACACGTGTGTATGTACATATAAGCAAACGATAAACAAAAGGGCAACGAAGGAATAGAAAATAACTAGAGATCAATAACAAAAGGGTAATGACTACATAAACAAGTGAAGGTTCATACATATGACAATTTTAGTAAACAAGACAGTGGCGGCGGTAACAATAGGTAATTTAATTGATAATTTTTCTGCTCCTCCTATGTTTCTTTCCTCCCCTCGTACTGAATGTTTCGGGATTCATTGCGCCGCCCAAGGATAATCGTTCCTAGGTGACAAAGTTAATATAATAATTGTTATGCTCTTCCGCTTTTTGTACTGCGAGATTCTTCGCGTTGCCCAAGCATAATCGTTCCTTGGCGTTCCTTTCCTTTTTAATAGAAGACACTTAGATTTCTGTATTGTGTTTTGTTTTTATTTCGACAGCTCCTTGTTGAGCGCCGATTAAACTATTTTATTTGTCAAGCGTCAGTTAATAACTAAATGATACAATAATTTCTTGTCTTAAACTAACTGTAGAATATCACATTAAGCACCATAACAACTTTTAAATTGTCACGAAAAACACAGCACACTTTATCACAGAACATTATATATTTTTATAATCAAAAATATTTGATGTAATTTACATACCTGTATTACTATTTTCATTTTACAATATGTTTACTTCTTTAATTTTCGTTTTATAATGTTATTTCTTTTACTTTAGGTTGAAATATCAAAAAGTAAACAACAAACAAAAGAGAAAGTAGTAACAATAGGCTCGGGCTCACTAGCTTAATTATACCCTCCACTTATAACACCCAAAGAGAAGCGTGATACAACCATTGTTAATTACAACAATCATCTTAGAATCACTTTTTGAATCGATTTAGCACTGTCTGTCTGTCTATCTATTCTTGTAATCATAATACAGTACCCATGTACTCTCCCATCGAATTTCTCACATGAAACATGTGAAATCAAACAGAAACGTTGTAATTTGACAAAAAAATTGTTTCTCGCATGTAACTGTGTCTGTAACTTTGATTTGTGAGAAATTTCTGTCACCATATGTTTTTTCTCACATTACTGGAAAAATGTGAGAAAAACTGTAAAATATTCAGTCGAGAAGTTTCAACTGCGAACTGTCAAATATACATACTCACAATTAAAAAATTGCGAGAATGAGCATTTCACACATTTGTAAACCAAATAATAGTCAAAACCAACACATAAAATTCATAAACATTCATAAAAATTCTTTTGAATTTTGGTATGATAATCCGGAACGATAAGCGCACTTTTCAAAATTCTTCTTTCTTCCCGCTGAATTCGATCACACACACTCTGAAGCAATCAGCAATACGGCATACATTAAACAACACAACAAATAACTTATTGACACTTTTTAATAGATTTAATAAATATATGAATGTATGTTATTGTCTATTTTTAATTTTCGCTTGTTTACTTGAAGTTTCTTCTTTTCTTTGTTTACTTTTTTTGAAATGTGCCTGGAAAGTTCCAATAATACATTGACGTTTTTCGCATTGATTTACAGATACAGTTTTTACTCAAATATCGAGAAAAAAGATCGGGTCAAATTTATATATAGCTCCCATACAAATGTCACTCCAGATTTGATTTTTTCTGTTTTAGAAATCACATATTACAATCTATTTTCGCACAACACCATATATATAAGATAAAAACATCTATGGTTCAAATTTATATATACACCCAAATGTCGCTCCTGATTTGACTTTTTCCGCTATAGAGACAACAAGAAAGGATTTTCACAAAATTTGGCACAACGCCATATATTTCAACTAGAAACTGCTGTGATGAAAATGGATCACATCGGTATATGATATACATACAAAAATTCTACCCGATTTCCAGACTCGAATTGTAATGGGGTTGTAAGTGGAGGATATTATATAGTCGGCTCGCGCGACTTTAGCCTTTGCTTACTTGTTTTTGTATGGAATTTACTTTACTACTACTTCCATTATAACCCTTACGACGGAGTACCAATCTTACTGTTACTGGGTTGCATCCCGGCTATTGAACTTTCATGGGTGTGGCTCCTCAACCCTCAACACCTAACAGGGACTAACAAGTAAACTATAAAAAATGTACTAAATTAACCTGACAATAAAACACGCAACACGACGATCAACACCCTTCACCCTCCCTACCTGGCTTTTGCAAGACATTCGTATAAAAGCCCCTTAAACGCAAGACACCATTTTACCTTACTACATTACATTATGTCATCATCAACGACCTTGTATACGTTCCTTCCCTCCTTTTAAAATAGAACTTAGCAAGACATAATTTTAATTTCACTTCATGACATAAAAAGTTTATTAAAATATAAAAATTTAAATCTAAATAGCAAAAATTAATGAAAATAAATTAATTTTTTTTATTTTTTTATTTTTTAATATTCTATAATATAATATTTTTGAATTTTCTAACCTTCCTTTTCTTATCGCCTTTTCAGGAGTATCTCTGACAAAATCAACGATTTCCCAGACTCTCTCTCTTTAGCAACTTTGGCACTGGACAAAGGCAACAACAAAATGAACGATAATCTGGCTATTAAATTATTAACAGACTGTTTTACAAAGATAATCTTACTCAAATAAATAAAATCCACAAACAAAAAACAAACTTTAACCTTATCTTTAATCTAGGATCCAACTAAGCTTTCGAACATATATATTTCAAATATGCTCAATCAAATTTTCCCTCAACAACTATCACCTATAAAATCTCCTGAAGAGTTCTGTGGAGGTATACAGTAATATATCTGGGACATCTAAGTGATGATGATGAGTTAAGTACTCCGGTTACTTAATTTGGGTAGATCCCCCACAAATCCAAAAAAATCTTATGAAAACAAATTTTTCCTTAACAAAATGCACGATACATATATATATATATATATATATATATATATATATATATATATATATACTTAAATATTAAAACTTCACAAACTCATACAACATACAAATGGTGGAACTAATTAAAAATCTCGGTTTTCGGGGTTTCGAGAGTTTATCTTTAGCAGAAAGAAATGTCTGCCAGTGTGTATGGCAGTTTTTTCTAAAAAAATCCGCAGGGTTCCTATCTCTAATTTTGGTTAATGCAAGAATTTATCACAGGGCGGAAAGTTATGTGTTTTACGACATCTACCGGTTATTTAACAAAAAAGGACTATCCTTACCGACTGAATTAAATATTACGCCGAAACGACTCGAGATGGCCCTGATCACGGCAGATATTCTTTGTCCAACCAGCCAGCAGATGGAGCTGACCTTTTGTTTAGCGGACTAGTTTACGCCGTACGCTCAAGAATTGCTTTGGCTCTATCTGCAGGCTACTTCCGCAAACTTTCGTGTTGGTTCTACCTCCTCCGGAGTTTCATATGAGATATACTATGGAATTTAGGACTTTTTTCACCATAAAACTCACTGAATTCGCATAAACTTCTTACAGAAAATTTTAGGCAAACTTTCCAAAAACACAACAATAAATATACACTCCCGGATTTCCTTTTTCGCTTTAAACTCGTTTAACTTTTTTAACTATCAACTACTTAGACTCCTTGCCGCACAGCACTAGACATGTCGAACAAACAAGAAAATTTTCTTCCTTACTACCCCCTTTTGTAGCCTATTTTCACACCAAAATTTTCGAGAAGGCGTCATTTAATTTCCAGCCGACATTTTTCTTCTTATCGTTTTTTAAATCCTCCACTCCTGACATTTTTTTTCATTTTCTACACCTCGCGTAAATTATTACTAGCGGTTAAATTTTATGAATGGATCGTATTCGTCGATACAACAGTTCCGGTAGTTGACCTCCTATTTGAAAATACCTCTAAAGAAAATACACTCCTCATTTAAATACTAAAAAATACAACTACGGTTGTCTTTCTACCTGTCATCCACTCATCTGTTTCTCATACTACCGCCTGGCACCGGTAGTATCAGCACGCAATAAAATACACCAGAAAAAGCAAAACAGAAAGACAAAAAAATTCTTCACACTACTTGAGACGTGGCAGACAACAATCAATGTCTGCCATTCATTTTTGTGGAAAAATCCTATAATGGCAAAGGCTCTGAATAAGCAAATGGAATAAAAAGAGGATATACTGTTTTCAATAAGAACAAGCATTGCCTCCATCGCCATCAGTTGCAGCACTTTTACCACTGCTTTAGAATCGTCTTCTATAACGACCATTGCGAAGGCATTGGAAGCCTCGAGTTTTGAGACTCGAGACTTGAAAAGTATTTCGTCTCGATCTTCATCGGTAGCCGGCAGCTTGACATTAGGCGGGCTGGGCGGTGGCAATATGTTATGTGAAGTTTTTGAGAGTAATGTTGGCTCGGAGCTGGAATCTTGCACTTTGGAGGACTCGTCAGGCTCATTGTGCGAAGGTGATGTCGATAAGAACTGCAAACTTTGCAGTTTTCGTTTGCAGTCGCCTCGAGCGCTCGCATGTCTCCATGTCTTTTGCGAGTCCTATCTGTGTAAATTAATAAACGACGACTCGTCCGGAGGCAATTTGACGTCGTCTCGACTTTGTCGACGTTCTGTCGCTGGTGAACTTATTTCCGTTTGGTTTGTATTATTGTTCGGCTTAAGGTCTCAAGTAAATGAAAACAATACAATGTTCCCGATATTTCGAACGACTTCGCCGATCATCCTCAGGGGCGTTACACTAAACAAATATACATAAGGATAACAATCAATATACACACAATTTTTAAACAATTAATATAATTACATTAAAAAAACAAAACGATCCTCCCACTTTCACAAGTTTTTTTCATCTACTGTCCGTCTTTCCTATTCTTGTGTGTGATATTTCTGTATATGTGTGCGCATTTGTATGTGTCTGTCTTGTAATTTAGTCTCTTTTCAGTAGGAACGTCCGTAATGTAGAGCATTCCTAATGTATATCTCCTATGGTAGTTACTCTCTTCTGTTAATATGTCTACGTCGTCAAAGTTGGGTGTGTGTCCACTTAGTGCACAGTGGGCTGCAAGTGCAGTTTTTTGACAAACCAGTTTTGGTTTGTCAAGTGTTTTTAGGCCAGATTTATGAGAAGAAAGTCTAGTTTTTAATTTATAATACTACGTCCATTCTGTCTTCTTTTTTATTTTTGATTTTGTCTTGCTGAATAAATTGTTGACCGTGTTGTGAGATTTTTGGGCTAATTCATATTTTTCTTTGTCATATGAGTCTGAGTTTTTGAATCTTTCCGAGAATCCGGGTATATGTATATGTTATAGTCTTGTACAGCTTTGTTGGTTTTTCTATGTGGCTTTTGGGATTTCGTACATTTCTAATTAATTTTCTTATTGTTTTTATGGGAAAGTCATTTCTTGGCAACCTTGGCCATATTCCATGCGAATTTAACCTTAATAAAAGCATTGCCACGTCCTCTGACGGCATCCGTAACAAAACTCTGTGTTTCAAAATCGGCTGCAGAAACATCATTGTGACGGATGCTTCCTTTCACAAGGTATGTTTGTACCATTGAAAACCATCGAAAACCATATACAATATACTAATTATTATTTGATCATTTTTATTATTATTTTTTTTTCTAGAAGAGTAAGGTTTCTAGTTAAGTTCTGATCGCATTTGAACCACTTTGGTTCAACCTCTCGGCAGCGTTCGACTGTGGGGAGTAAAATGCTGTTTTCATATGGGAAATTTCGTAGACCACCAACATCTTCGTGAATTCCTTTGAAACAAACTGCATTCCGTTATCTGAGTGGATGGTTTCCGGTACTCCAAATTTTTGACAAACTTGTTCTGTCAAAAATGTTACTACATTCGAGGTGGTGGCTTCCTTCAACGGCTTCGAAAACACGAATTTCGTCAGATGATCTACAATTAGAATATAAGCATTGCCCTTCTTTGACCTAGGGCACTTGCCCAAGAAGTCTATATAAATCTTCTGGAAAGGTCGATCTGTCTGGACTTCATCTTCTATGGCCGACATCAGGAGTTCATTTGAGCTTTTACACTCCTTAATTTAGCTTTTTGATCTGGACAAAGCATCCGCAACTACGTTCTCTGACCCTTTTTTGTGCTCTATTTGGAAATCAAAAGCTTGAAGTTGTAGTGCCCAGCGAGACAACCATTAAGGTCACGAAGGGAGATTAGCCACTTTAAGCTCGCGTGGTCGGTAATTATCGTGAAAGGCATGAACTCAAAATTCCATTCGGCAACGCCGAGCAAACTTCTAACTTCTCTGACATTCTTCGGGATCAGAATTTTCCTAATTGCTTCTACCTTATCGGGGCCGGGTTTCATCACCCCACCTCCGACAATAAAACCTAAATCGTGAAGCTTTTTGAAACAAAATTTTGACTTATTTAATCCAATAGTTAGATTTGCTCTTCCTAGGCATTCTGCAACTTTACCCAGTAGACTCATGTGGCTATCGAAATCGGAGGAAATCACCAGCAAGTCATCCAGGTAAATGAAAACGTTAGACATCATTACAAAGTCCAAACGGCATCACAACGTCCTACCTAATCCGTGCTGTTCATATGATTTAAAAGTTCCCATTTCAACTTTCCTTCCATTTCTTTATCTAACTTATCGAGTACTCTTCCAGTATTTCCTGACTTATTTCCTCGGCCTCAAACATCTGTGGAGCGACATTAAATAGTCTAAAGAAATGTATTCCTAAGTTTGCGGTTTGCTCCAGATCTTCCCCCTTATACGTAACAGGGACTTTTATCTTTCCCACAACAGAAAAGTTGTTTCCTCCTGCCGTCCGAATAGAACTAACAAATGGTAAGACTTCTGCTTCGATCTGTTCAACTATATTGACACAATTTTTACACAATATCCTAATAGAGGCCCCCGAATCAAGAAGTCCTTCTAAAACTATATTTTCTATTTTAATTATATACCCTCTATTTCCAGTGTCGCTATGATGCTCTCGTGATGCACCTTGCTCTTCTTTGAGCTAGGATCTTACTTCGTAGTCCTTGTTTTTTCTGGGGCCCCTGACAGCTTCAATATTTCCTCCAACCGCACCTTCTTCCCTAGACAACCCTATACTACAGTGTTCTAAATCCGACTCACTTTGCCTATTCATCTTCTGTAGCTCCTTCATGATTGCATTAAACCCTGATTTCATTCTGTCTTCTATTTTCTGGTCTATGTTTTCCTCCAGTCTGGATCGATGTAATTGATTTGATTCACTAATCAGAGTGCTAATCATATTGAAATATTCATCCACACTACTACTACTTCTCTGATCTGGTGGTTGGGCGACTAGGACTGCCGGGTTCCCTGACTGTTGCGATTGGACCTCGGATTGATTTGTAATACCCAGGATATCATGTTGCCCTTATTCGCTTTTTTTATTCGAGTGTTGCATTTTTAGAAAAGTATATCTATACAATCAAATATACACAGATAACAATAAGCAAAATACAAAACTTTATCTACGTTGATATCAAAATTTACTACTTTCACAATAATTGACATATTCTGTCCTTTCTGTCCTTCTGCTTTAATCGTGCAATCAACGCTATATGGTCAAGCCTCAAATTAAACAACTGAACAACAAAAAACGTAAAAACAAAATAAAATACGTATGTTGAATCCCTGTCCAAACATTTGAAACATTTATGTTCACGATTCAGTCAATTCCATGGTACATTCAAAAATAGTTCTAATTAAACATATATAGTATATCTACAAACAACAAAATCTAACTATTTCCTTGGATTGGTTTTATATTGGGCGCCATTACTGTGACGTACCCCTTTTTCCTCAACCCACAACACCTAACAGGGACTAACAAGTAAACTATAAAAAATGGACTAAATTTGCCTAATTTACCTTACAACCACATTACGCCATCATAAACGACCATGTATCCCTTCCCTCCTTTTAAGACACAACTTAGCAGGACATAATTTCAATTTCACTTAATGGCATAAAACATTTATTAAAACATAAAAATTGAAATCTAAATAGCAAAAAAAAAAATGAATGAACAATCTAAATTAATCCAATTTTTTTAATATTCTATAATATAATATTTTTAAATTTTCTAACCTTCTTTTTCTTATCGCCTTTTCAGGAGTATCTCTAACAAAATCAACGATTTCCCTGACTCTCTCTTTAGCAACTTTGGCACTGGACAAAGGCAACAACAAAAAGAACGATGGTATGTCTATTAAATTATTAGCAGACTGTTTTACAAAGCAAAACTTACTCAAAAAAATAAGATCCACAAACAAAAAAACTTTAACCTTATCTTTAATCTAGGATCCAACCAAGCTTTCGAACATGTATATTACAAATATGCTCAATCAAATTTTCCGTCAATAACTATCACCTATAAATTTCCCTAAAGCTCTCTGGAGGTATACAGTAGGGCGTACCTCAAAAAAAAAGTTCGCCGTACACCTTCGAATATGAAGTATTATTGAAAGGTAGTTTCAAAAAAAAATTTTTATTTTTTTATGCCGAACGTAGGGGTCGCGCTTTTACATTTTTCTATATAACTTGTATTTATAAACGGATTTTAAAGTGTGATACATCGATGTTTTTGTCTCGACGAGGCCGATTTTTTTGTCTTTGAAGTCATTGAGCTCAAGCACCCCCTTCTGGTACTTACCCATCATTTCTCAGTTGCTACTACCCTAATGTACCACTCTAATAATCGAAAATTAAAGCTCGCATAAAATCATGAATCATGTTTGAGCTCAATGACTTCAAAGACAAAAAAATCGGACAAAAACATCGATGTATCACACTTTAAAATCCGTTTATAAATGCAGAAGTTATATAGAAAAATGTAAAAGCGCGACCCCTACGTTCGGCATAAAAAAATAAAAAAAAATTTTTTGAAACTACCTTTCAATAATACTTCATATTCGAAGGTGTACGGCGAACTTTTTTTTTTTTACTTGTAACCTGGTACGCTCTAGTATACAGTAATAGACCTGGGACTTCACTTAACTCAGCTTACTTAATTTATCACTTTAAAATTAGGGGAAGATCCCTCACAAATCCAAAATGAAACCTTATAAAAATATATAAATTTTCACTTAACAAAATGCACGATACATATATATACTTAGATATTAAAACATCACAAACACATACAACACACAAATGGTGGAACTAATTAAAAATCTCGATTTTCGGGAGAATGTCATTTCATGTTGCAATGATTGTGCCAATTTCTTGTGTAGTGGCTGCGACAAGGCCCTCAAGTACATGAGATGTTTCGAAAATAATGAAGTCGTTAAGATGGGAATAAACCATTAATTATACACAAGCCATTGTACTGCAACGTACATACGTCGGAGAATCTCAAGTATTATTAGTCCTGTTCGATTGGGCTTAGTAGCTTACAATTAAGAGACTTGATAAGGTGGTAACATTGCTACCCATTTCTTAAATGGAGTAACTGGAAAAATCTGGCAACACAACTAAGAGCTAGTAAGCCCAATCGAACAGACCTATTGTTTCAATTGTCAAATATCGGAGTGCAGTGACTGATTAATTCCCGATCACAAGGGCAGTGAGCATCACTATGATATCATAGCGTCAGCTAAGAAATCGATGCGTGGTGATGTTGAGAATCTAATGAAGGAGTTCAAATCGAAGGTGCAATATTACGCCGATGCAGAAGCAAATTTATCTAGCGCTCCTACTGAGCTACAAACTCTACATGATTCAGCCCGGGATCTCATCCAGGAGACATATGAGAACTACACGAAAGGCGTGGCTAAAGTGTAAATATATACCTATTTTTTCTTTTAATGATTATAAAATAAAACATTTTCTAATCTATCCGTATGGACGTTATGTCGGTTTTATTGTACAAAGGTTTATTCTAACATGTGTGGGAGGTGCCGTAAGGCAAGTGGCAACCTTGGTCATGCGAATGTAACCTTCATAAAAGCATTACCACGTCTTCTGACGGCATCCGCAACAGGGTAACTGTCTTTATTTAATGTTTGGGAGACTTCATTAGCTAATTTTGGAGCACTCAATTTAGGATTTTTTAATTTGTTCGAAAATCCACCTTTCATCTGAGTTGGTGAACAATTTTGGCCTCCCAGATTAGGCTTATTTTGCACAGATTTGGACTCTTTGTATCTCTTAATCACATCATGAACGGTCGATTTCGGTCTTCCAACTAAATTTCTCACGAACCGTTTTTCCTTTTTCAAAGTTATCCGCTATTATTTTTCTGACTTCTTCACAAGTGTAGGACTTTACTTTTTCCATTTTTAAAAAATTTGCTTGCAAACCGAATAAAAATATTTTTTTTATTTTAGAGGTTTTCCCCTTTCTCTGATCTCCACAAAAGCAAATTGTTTATAAATGAGGGATTTCCCATTGTTTATTTCAAAATAAAGGCTAAAGTTGCCACCTGTCCGACTTCTTTTTTGATGGTAAATTTCACACTCGGGAAACTTTTTAATAATAATTAATAAAAAAAAGTAAAAAAATATTTTTGTTCTTTAAAGGTAAATAACACAACATTAAAAACAACAACATTTTTGAATTTTACAATTTTCTTAATATTGCAATTAATGACTTCAACGGAATTTGAATGGCTGTCCGGATACATTATTGCTCCAATGTATACCGTTTGCCAATAGATCCAGGTTTTCTTTCTTCACAAAATCTGAAAAACCTATGGGTACGGGTGAAGCCTTGAGTACACCGGGTCTTCATTTTCGGTGCGAATCGTTGCAACCACATTCTTATTGTATGGAAGTGCTTTGTCTAGGTCTGCAAACACCCCATTTACGTTACCAATTACCTCGAAGAAGGCTCCTTCCGAATGCTTTGGTACTGACTTAGACTGAAGTTTTTTCTTTTTAATGATTTAAAATTTGCGTAGTCATGAGTAATTGCGTTCGTTCTCAAGTCGATAAACACGTGTACTTTATTCAATAGGTCAAGGAAATGGCGCCATCAAATGACGTCTGCTCGTAAAATAAAAGAATCTCCAAAAACACCATAAATTTTAACTGCGCATTTGTGTTTGATAGGTTTTTTAACTCTGCTAGGGGCGGGAGGGTCTTTGTTCTTTGTCGGACCGTGTTGAAAGACGAAATTACCGCATCGGCGGAGCCCCGTACCTTATTTCTTATTTATTGCACCTAGGTTTAGCCAAAGTAAGTTGGCTCTGAATTGCCGTTATCTTCCTGTCAAATTTTTGAGCACCTAATGCCCTGTTCACTTCAGCTCTAACCAGCTCACTTACTTGGTCCGCGTTCATTGTTTCTTATGAATTTTCTAGTCTTAGATTTTCGAATAAGGCTTCTAACGTTTCTATCTACTATTCACAAAAATTCCCTATTGTTCTCTTTTTATCGAACGGTCCCAACGCCTCTCACTCCCGCCCCTTCCGACCGAGAGGGCCTCGTCCCCATAACGTAGGGACAACGTACACACCACAGTCCGAACTGTGGTGGACAAGCAGTAGAGGGTGGAATACCGGCTACAACAAAACAAAGACAAACTACACTAAAGGTTAATGCTAACATTTGACATAGAAGCAATACATTACATTTAATAATACTAAAACAGAACACTAAACATTCAAGTACGAGAGAATCCTTGACTTTATTGTATCGATTCCGACACCAAAATCTATGATGTGGTACAATGAATTAAAATCAATACACATTCTACGAATGGGCTGCGCAGAAGCATAATTCGTATGCTGAATATCAATATGAAGAAACTGATAGTATCTAGTTGGTCTAAATGGCACGTTAAGCTTAATCCTAGAAATAAGATATTCAGATGAGACATCACCATTCATAACCTTAAATACCATAACGGTGTTCAGCATAATTCTTCTACTTTTTAAGGAGGGCAAGTCAATCAACTTCAATCTACTAGAATAGGGGGGAAGAACCAGAAGCCATACTGAGGGTCCCATACTACAGAACCATATTCCAAAATAGGCCTAACGAGCGAAGTAAATAACTGTTTCGTCACATAGGGATAAGAAAATTCTTTAGCCCAACGTTTAATAAAGCCAAGAACACCATACGCCCTGTTAACCATGGCCATAATATGATTGTTGAAATCAAGTTTCGAATCCATCAGAATAGCAAGATCTACAAAAGAATCAACTGTCTCTAACGCAGCTCCAATAAGATCATATCTGACAAATTTCGGATTCGATCTAAAGAAACGCATATGCTTGCATTTCCGTAAATTAAGTTCCATGCAGTTTATGTCACACCAACATCCAAAATTATCTAAGTCGTCCTGCAAATAATGAGAATATTCTACCTGTTTATAAGACAAAAATATTTTCACATCATCCGCATACATCAAAATCCTAGAGTTTATAATAGACTCCGGGAGATCATTTATGAATAATAAAAATAGTATAGGCCCAAGATGACTACCTTGGGGAACTCCCGATGCAACCAGAATTGGCCTAGAACAAGAATTTCCGAATTTGACAATATGCGAACGATTATTCAGATAAGAAGATATCCATTTCAAAAAGTTATAGCTAAAACCAATTCTATCTAATTTATATAACAAAAACTCGTGATTGACTTTATCAAACGCCTTGCTAAAATCCGTGTAAATGACGTCAGTCTGATTACGCAGAACAAACCCACCAATAACGTGTGAGGTAAACTGAGTCAAATTCGTCGTGGTCGATAAGCCTTGACAAAACCCATGTTGGCTGGGACTCAAAATAGAAGAAACGCTGTGAGAAACAACATTAGTCACCAGTTTCTCAAAAAGCTTAGGGATAGCACTTAATTTAGCTATCCCTCTATAATTCGAAACGTCAATTACACTGCCAGATTTATGTAGGGGATCAATGAACGAGTGCCTCCAAGCCGAAGGGAAATATCCAAATCTCAACGAAGTATTAAACAATAACGTCAGAGGAATAGCCAAACTACTAGCACAGAATTTTAAAATTATACTTGGCACCCCATCGGGGCCGACACTATTTGTTGATTCTAGATCATTCAAACTTGGCAAGACCAAGGGCAAGTCAATAATTGGTATTTCTAATTGATTCAAAGCAGGAATATCATAGGGGTAAGTGCTGTCGGATCGATAAGATCTATTTGAATATGTGGTCACAAAAAAATTCGCAAAACAATCAGCAATATCCTGGTCCTCATGTGGACCATCCTGGTTTAGATGTGGATTTACGTTTCAAATTAACAAAATCGTAAAAAGCTCTAGGGTTATTTCGAAAATCATTCTTCACCTTTTCCAAGTATAGTCTATAACATCTCTGAGATTCGACGTTAAATCTCGACCTAGCAATAGAGTATCTTACATAATCGGAATTCAATCCAGATTTCTTAAACTTCTTAAAAAGCCTACTTCTCGAATTTTTCATTCTGGACAATTTATGAGAAGACCAAGGTAGTCTTTCAGATTGCCCAACTCGAATTTTCGGTACAGATTGTGACAGGAAGTCCCTAAGAATTTGATAAAATTTATCCACAACAGCGTCAATATCTGCATAGTGGCTACAACTACAGACGGAATTCCAATCAACTTCACGGAGAAGAGAGTTAAGCAGTATAAAATTTGTCTTTCTGTAACAGTAAACGGTGAGATCATCCTGAGAGGTAGAAGAATGAGATTCATTGGAGTACAACATCGATAAACCTAAGGTAGGATGGTAATTGTCCTCTGGGAGAGATATGGGGAGAACCCTATTGATCTCAAAGTAATGAGGATCATTAACAAATACTAGGTCAAGTTGTCTTTCACTTATATTCTTCACGTAATTGTTGATTAAACGATTTTATTTTTCAAAAGTCAGTTAATGACTAATAATAAATTCTTGTCTTAACCTAACGTCACCACATTACGCTGCACTGCTGTTGCTCTGCCAGTGACTTTGGTGACTTAGCAGACGGTGTAGAAAAGCATGTGCAAGAATCTGTGTGAACGTCTAATGTGTTGACTTTGTGGCTCGAGCAGATTGTATGACTGTTTAAATGCAACGAACTTGTTGAATATGCAGAATAGAGATGGGCGCCACTCACGTGAATTGCGTGAATCACGTGATTCACGCGTGAATCACGCGTGAACGTGAGCAAAATTTATTTTACTCACGTGAGCGTGCGTGAACGTGAGGACCGAAAAAATGTTCGTGCGTGAATGTGCGTGAGTCTAATTTCTGCGTGAATCACGTGATTTTTTCGTGAGTCGCACATATTTATTAATTATTTTATTTTCATTTAATTTCGTTTAAAAATGTGAAATTTTCTATTCAAAATAAAAGTCATAGACATATTTATTTCTAAAACAGAGTGCTTCAGTGTAGGTATAATATCTATTTTTTTCTATTATTTAAGTAAGCATTCCCTGCACCAACACTATGCACTGAATTTATATCCTAAGTGTTAATTCAATTAATGCTGTGTTTATTTTTACTTGTATTTTATGTCAGTGTCCGATTTCTACCTTATTTTGCGTTAAACTATACGGTATACCCCACTGTAATATTGTATACTATATTAAAAATATGAATTTAAAACAAACAACGCAAACGTAGAGTGTTTTAAATAATTAAATTAAATAATTTTCGGATTTGCGGGGCGTTACTCATTTCGATTTAAAATATATATCTTTGTGGAAATTGTTTGCGTGATTTACGTGAATCACGTGATTCACGCGTGAATCACGCGTGATCGTGAGCAAAATTTATTTTACTCACGTGAGCGTGCGTGAACGTGAGTAACAAAAAATCTTCGTGCGTGAACGTGCGTGATTTAATTTTTTTCCTTCGTGAGCGTGCGTGAACGTGAGCCAATAATCACTCACGCGCACATCTCTAATGCAGAACTAGCGACTCGTGTAGGTTATTTGGTTACTTAGGTACAACCAAACTGTGTGAATAGAGAGGAACGCGAGGATTTCTCACTATAACTTATATGTACCAAAAACTTTAAAGAAATTCTAGATGAGATACCTTCAATGGCTTCAATTTTCTTCAGAGATTTAGCACATTTTATCGAAGTGAGCTCGTACAAAATAATGTTGTGAAACTTTACATTGCTCTACGATTCGAATTGTGACAGACTCAAATGCTAGGCATCTAGTATCACAAAGACGTAAAAGTTTGTGCTCTGGGGCATCAAATATGCACTGCAATTCTTTGAAATACATGTCTTTTTGAACTCTTAAAAAAATAAAATATTTTTGGCCACCGGTTCCAAGTCATCAGACTACAAAGCAGAGTTGTTCATTAAATTAACTGAGTGCAAAATACAGCCGATGTGGAACAAACGGGGAACTCCATTTTTTAATTAGGCCGATACACCAGATTTTTTTCCACTGCAAAATAGAATTGGAGGCAGCTACACCCTTGAAATTTCGTACATGTAGTTATGATGCTTACCAAAGTTGTCAGATGTAGTCGTGGCCAACATTTACATGATATCATTTTCAAACAGTAAAAGTCATAAATAGTTCAACTAGGGTTTGGGGTCCGGGAATTCCCGAATCGTTTTTCCCGGGAATTCCCGTCCAAATTTTTTCGGGAATTCCCGGGAAAATTTTTTAAAATTAATTAAAAAAATATTTTGTTGATTATTTTGAGCACTAATTTAGATTTACTATTTAAATTGGAAATTTTTAATATATTTCAAATTCATATATTAATCAATAATAAATAGTATTTGTTTATTACTACTATTACTATTACTATTACTATTACTATTACTATTACTATTACTATTACTATTACTATTACTATTACTATTACTATTACTATTACTATTACTATTACTATTACTATTACTATTACTATTACTATTACTATTACTATTACTATTACTATTACTATTACTATTACTATTACTATTACTATTACTATTACTATTACTATTACTATTACTATTACTATTACTATTACTATTACTATTACTATTACTATTACTATTACTATTACTATTACTATTACTATTACTATTACTATTACTATTACTATTACTATTACTATTACTATTACTATTACTATTACTATTACTATTACTATTACTATTACTATTACTATTACTATTACTATTACTATTACTATTACTATTACTATTACTATTACTATTACTATTACTATTACTATTACTATTACTATTACTATTACTATTACTATTACTATTACTATTACTATTACTATTACTATTACTATTACTATTACTATTACTATTACTATTACTATTACTATTACTATTACTATTACTATTACTATTACTATTACTATTACTATTACTATTACTATTACTATTACTATTACTATTACTATTACTATTACTATTACTATTACTATTACTATTACTATTACTATTACTATTACTATTACTATTACTATTACTATTACTATTACTATTACTATTACTATTACTATTACTATTACTATTACTATTACTATTACTATTACTATTACTATTACTATTACTATTACTATTACTATTACTATTACTATTACTATTACTATTACTATTACTATTACTATTACTATTACTATTACTATTACTATTACTATTACTATTACTATTACTATTACTATTACTATTACTATTACTATTACTATTACTATTACTATTACTATTACTATTACTATTACTATTACTATTACTATTACTATTACTATTACTATTACTATTACTATTACTATTACTATTACTATTACTATTACTATTACTATTACTATTACTATTACTATTACTATTACTATTACTATTACTATTACTATTACTATTACTATTACTATTACTATTACTATTACTATTACTATTACTATTACTATTACTATTACTATTACTATTACTATTACTATTACTATTACTATTACTATTACTATTACTATTACTATTACTATTACTATTACTATTACTATTACTATTACTATTACTATTACTATTACTATTACTATTACTATTACTATTACTATTACTATTACTATTACTATTACTATTACTATTACTATTACTATTACTATTACTATTACTATTACTATTACTATTACTATTACTATTACTATTACTATTACTATTACTATTACTATTACTATTACTATTACTATTACTATTACTATTACTATTACTATTACTATTACTATTACTATTACTATTACTATTACTATTACTATTACTATTACTATTACTATTACTATTACTATTACTATTACTATTACTATTACTATTACTATTACTATTACTATTACTATTACTATTACTATTACTATTACTATTACTATTACTATTACTATTACTATTACTATTACTATTACTATTACTATTACTATTACTATTACTATTACTATTACTATTACTATTACTATTACTATTACTATTACTATTACTATTACTATTACTATTACTATTACTATTACTATTACTATTACTATTACTATTACTATTACTATTACTATTACTATTACTATTACTATTACTATTACTATTACTATTACTATTACTATTACTATTACTATTACTATTACTATTACTATTACTATTACTATTACTATTACTATTACTATTACTATTACTATTACTATTACTATTACTATTACTATTACTATTACTATTACTATTACTATTACTATTACTATTACTATTACTATTACTATTACTATTACTATTACTATTACTATTACTATTACTATTACTATTACTATTACTATTACTATTACTATTACTATTACTATTACTATTACTATTACTATTACTATTACTATTACTATTACTATTACTATTACTATTACTATTACTATTACTATTACTATTACTATTACTATTACTATTACTATTACTATTACTATTACTATTACTATTACTATTACTATTACTATTACTATTACTATTACTATTACTATTACTATTACTATTACTATTACTATTACTATTACTATTACTATTACTATTACTATTACTATTACTATTACTATTACTATTACTATTACTATTACTATTACTATTACTATTACTATTACTATTACTATTACTATTACTATTACTATTACTATTACTATTACTATTACTATTACTATTACTATTACTATTACTATTACTATTACTATTACTATTACTATTACTATTACTATTACTATTACTATTACTATTACTATTACTATTACTATTACTATTACTATTACTATTACTATTACTATTACTATTACTATTACTATTACTATTACTATTACTATTACTATTACTATTACTATTACTATTACTATTACTATTACTATTACTATTACTATTACTATTACTATTACTATTACTATTACTATTACTATTACTATTACTATTACTATTACTATTACTATTACTATTACTATTACTATTACTATTACTATTACTATTACTATTACTATTACTATTACTATTACTATTACTATTACTATTACTATTACTATTACTATTACTATTACTATTACTATTACTATTACTATTACTATTACTATTACTATTACTATTACTATTACTATTACTATTACTATTACTATTACTATTACTATTACTATTACTATTACTATTACTATTACTATTACTATTACTATTACTATTACTATTACTATTACTATTACTATTACTATTACTATTACTATTACTATTACTATTACTATTACTATTACTATTACTATTACTATTACTATTACTATTACTATTACTATTACTATTACTATTACTATTACTATTACTATTACTATTACTATTACTATTACTATTACTATTACTATTACTATTACTATTACTATTACTATTACTATTACTATTACTATTACTATTACTATTACTATTACTATTACTATTACTATTACTATTACTATTACTATTACTATTACTATTACTATTACTATTACTATTACTATTACTATTACTATTACTATTACTATTACTATTACTATTACTATTACTATTACTATTACTATTACTATTACTATTACTATTACTATTACTATTACTATTACTATTACTATTACTATTACTATTACTATTACTATTACTATTACTATTACTATTACTATTACTATTACTATTACTATTACTATTACTATTACTATTACTATTACTATTACTATTACTATTACTATTACTATTACTATTACTATTACTATTACTATTACTATTACTATTACTATTACTATTACTATTACTATTACTATTACT
Source organism: Polietes domitor (assembly GCA_947397865.1). Taxonomy (NCBI): domain Eukaryota; kingdom Metazoa; phylum Arthropoda; class Insecta; order Diptera; family Muscidae; genus Polietes; species Polietes domitor. The sequence continues at coordinate 103,532,964 of OX377618.1, forward strand.
ATTACTATTACTATTACTATTACTATTACTATTACTATTACTATTACTATTACTATTACTATTACTATTACTATTACTATTACTATTACTATTACTATTACTATTACTATTACTATTACTATTACTATTACTATTACTATTACTATTACTATTACTATTACTATTACTATTACTATTACTATTACTATTACTATTACTATTACTATTACTATTACTATTACTATTACTATTACTATTACTATTACTATTACTATTACTATTACTATTACTATTACTATTACTATTACTATTACTATTACTATTACTATTACTATTACTATTACTATTACTATTACTATTACTATTACTATTACTATTACTATTACTATTACTATTACTATTACTATTACTATTACTATTACTATTACTATTACTATTACTATTACTATTACTATTACTATTACTATTACTATTACTATTACTATTACTATTACTATTACTATTACTATTACTATTACTATTACTATTACTATTACTATTACTATTACTATTACTATTACTATTACTATTACTATTACTATTACTATTACTATTACTATTACTATTACTATTACTATTACTATTACTATTACTATTACTATTACTATTACTATTACTATTACTATTACTATTACTATTACTATTACTATTACTATTACTATTACTATTACTATTACTATTACTATTACTATTACTATTACTATTACTATTACTATTACTATTACTATTACTATTACTATTACTATTACTATTACTATTACTATTACTATTACTATTACTATTACTATTACTATTACTATTACTATTACTATTACTATTACTATTACTATTACTATTACTATTACTATTACTATTACTATTACTATTACTATTACTATTACTATTACTATTACTATTACTATTACTATTACTATTACTATTACTATTACTATTACTATTACTATTACTATTACTATTACTATTACTATTACTATTACTATTACTATTACTATTACTATTACTATTACTATTACTATTACTATTACTATTACTATTACTATTACTATTACTATTACTATTACTATTACTATTACTATTACTATTACTATTACTATTACTATTACTATTACTATTACTATTACTATTACTATTACTATTACTATTACTATTACTATTACTATTACTATTACTATTACTATTACTATTACTATTACTATTACTATTACTATTACTATTACTATTACTATTACTATTACTATTACTATTACTATTACTATTACTATTACTATTACTATTACTATTACTATTACTATTACTATTACTATTACTATTACTATTACTATTACTATTACTATTACTATTACTATTACTATTACTATTACTATTACTATTACTATTACTATTACTATTACTATTACTATTACTATTACTATTACTATTACTATTACTATTACTATTACTATTACTATTACTATTACTATTACTATTACTATTACTATTACTATTACTATTACTATTACTATTACTATTACTATTACTATTACTATTACTATTACTATTACTATTACTATTACTATTACTATTACTATTACTATTACTATTACTATTACTATTACTATTACTATTACTATTACTATTACTATTACTATTACTATTACTATTACTATTACTATTACTATTACTATTACTATTACTATTACTATTACTATTACTATTACTATTACTATTACTATTACTATTACTATTACTATTACTATTACTATTACTATTACTATTACTATTACTATTACTATTACTATTACTATTACTATTACTATTACTATTACTATTACTATTACTATTACTATTACTATTACTATTACTATTACTATTACTATTACTATTACTATTACTATTACTATTACTATTACTATTACTATTACTATTACTATTACTATTACTATTACTATTACTATTACTATTACTATTACTATTACTATTACTATTACTATTACTATTACTATTACTATTACTATTACTATTACTATTACTATTACTATTACTATTACTATTACTATTACTATTACTATTACTATTACTATTACTATTACTATTACTATTACTATTACTATTACTATTACTATTACTATACTATTACTATTACTATTACTATTACTATTACTATTACTATTACTATTACTATTACTATTACTATTACTATTACTATTACTATTACTATTACTATTACTATTACTATTACTATTACTATTACTATTACTATTACTATTACTATTACTATTACTATTACTATTACTATTACTATTACTATTACTATTACTATTACTATTACTATTACTATTACTATTACTATTACTATTACTATTACTATTACTATTACTATTACTATTACTATTACTATTACTATTACTATTACTATTACTATTACTATTACTATTACTATTACTATTACTATTACTATTACTATTACTATTACTATTACTATTACTATTACTATTACTATTACTATTACTATTACTATTACTATTACTATTACTATTACTATTACTATTACTATTACTATTACTATTACTATTACTATTACTATTACTATTACTATTACTATTACTATTACTATTACTATTACTATTACTATTACTATTACTATTACTATTACTATTACTATTACTATTACTATTACTATTACTATTACTATATTACTATTACTATTACTATTACTATTACTATTACTATTACTATTACTATTACTATTACTATTACTATTACTATTACTATTACTATTACTATTACTATTACTATTACTATTACTATTACTATTACTATTACTATTACTATTACTATTACTATTACTATTACTATTACTATTACTATTACTATTACTATTACTATTACTATTACTATTACTATTACTATTACTATTACTATTACTATTACTATTACTATTACTATTACTATTACTATTACTATTACTATTACTATTACTATTACTATTACTATTACTATTACTA